>JAUYWH010000024.1:4068498-4096252 GCA_034779795.1 Ctenopoma multispine | reverse complement strand
ACCCTGTATGTTCAGTGGTTGCAGTGGAGAATGTTTGCGCCTGCGAAAGTCTACCACCAGCTCCTTGGTTTTTCCAGAAATACACTGAAATAAAAGAGTGGGTAGTCACTTTGGAACGTATTGTGTATAGATACACGTATACACATTACCGGAATGAAAAGATTGTTTTATGGAAAGAAACTTCACAGGATGTGCTGTCTTCATTTGAAAACAATTTCTTGTAAGAATTGAACTGAAATACTATTTTTTTATACATGATTTAAATAGTTAAATACAGTACAAGCTACCACACATCTCTACCATGGTCACACAGGATTATGGTCCAAAATTATAACAATTAATAAATCAAAAGTACAAATCAATACACACATTTCTAACAATGTTTTTAAAATTACAATTGTATTTGTTTTTATTGTGTATGCATGTGTTTGTACTCAATGAAGGAAGAGACGGAAGCAATAGCTTCTAGAAGTCGTGGGAAGGGCAGCATTAAGGAGAGTGCCATAACAAAGGACAGGGATAAAAAGGTCAAAGATAGTCAGAACAGCAAGAGACGAACTTCAGCCAAGACAAAAGTGAAGGGCTTGGACCAGTCACATGGCTCCATCATATCTGACTTCACTGAACAAGAACAACGCCATGAAAACTTAGAGCTGAAACGCAATCAGAGGCAAGAATAAACAAACACATTCACTCTCTACATGCACATATAGTGGGTATTTTAACTGTGTCTATGTATTTTCACATGCAGCCTGACAACATTTCGCTGGGTTGTACCAGCCAAAGGTGAGGTGGTTCTGAAGATCTGGTTCTACTCCGACTCCCCAGGAAAGTTTGAACAGACCTTCAACTTTGAACTACTGGGGACACAGAGACACTACCAGCTCCTCTGCAAAGGAATCTGCACGTATCCCTCCATCTGCAAAGAGTACACGTCAGTCAGCATTGTTTAATAACAATATTATGATATATAATATTAGCTATAATATTAACTGGAGCTACTCTTATGTAGCACATTAAACGTATCTGCTAAACATTTTACTGGAGTTACTGCCCTTGGCCTGTGCTGCAGCACATGTTTGTTAGTATTTCTACTGCCTTGTTCTCCTTGTTTTCCATTTTATTGATATAAAGATAACAACGCATCTGAAAATCATATCACTGAGAAAATTGTGAGTGCAAACAGACTAAAAACTAGTCTAGATGTAACTTCTGCTGGACTTAAAGCTGTCATATGTGGTTTCACCAGGACTATTTTTGCTCTGAGTAAGAAGGTACAGCAAATGGAAGAAGGGATCAAGAAGACTTACATCATCAAACCTGGATACTTTGAGTTTGGACCACTGCTTTGTAGCAAGACCAGAGACAGGTAAGAAAAAGAGTGATGGCAATAAATGGTATAGTGTGTCTGTGGCATTCTTTGTCTTTGTAGTTGCAGTTTTACATGTGTCTGTATTTATGCAGATACAAGGAAAATAGGTACCCAGAGAACACAGAGAGACTGGTGATTCACAACAATTCAGGTCTCGAGGCTGAGATCCAGTTCCGTTTTCAGCACGATACCCAGGCCATCACATATCTGCTGGACCCCCCAACCATGACTCTCAAACCGGACGAGAAACAGGTAACAGCACTGTCTATTGCTGTTTGTTGAATTAATCCAAATGACTGATATAAGTAGTACATGTATACTTGATATTCTGTCCTGTTAGGAGCTGACAGTGTGGGCATACCCAACAAAACCAGGACAAATGAAGGACAGTGTAGTGTGCTCTATCAAGGATAATCCAGAGTCTATTTCTATCAATTTCTCCTGCTGGGGTGTTCGGCCAGACCTGGAGCTGGAAACCAAACATTTGCACTTCGATAGGATTTTGCTGCACAGGTAATTTGGAAAGTTCTTGCGCAATACTTTTCAGTCCTCGTGGAAATTAAACGGTAAATCCCTCATTTCTCTGATCAACTTCCATCACCTTCTCTAGGCGGGACACTCGTACTGTGACGCTGCATAATAAGACAGCTCTGCCAGTATTCTGGAGACTCCAGGGACTAGAAGAATTGGGTGATGAATTTAGCGCGCCACAGGATCAGGGAATCATCTCACCTAACTCTTCCTTTCCCCTAAGCTTACACTTTAGGGCCAGGAAGCCACTTCATATTAAAAAGATCCTGCGTCTGGAGGTGAGATACATGTTATAAAAGCATGCAGTAAAATAAGTGATACTTCAGTTGAATTATGAACTGGTTCCAAACACAAGAAATACAGGCAGGGATGTATTTCATAATGTGTTGTTTTTTTGTTTTAGGTATCTGATGTGGAGAAGATTCTAGGCATTGTACACACTGAAAATTTACAGGTCACAGCTGAAGCCTATGATATAGCTCTAGACATCTCACCAGGTAGAAAATGCTAACAGTTTAGATTCAAATGATAATGATAATTTAATATTAGGCATACTCCAGTATTATATGATATTAAATATTATCCTATATATAATATTATACACATGGCAGATGGCTGTCTGGACTTTGGAACCATCAGAGTATTTGAAGAGACCAAACTTTCTCTCAGGATGAAAAACCAAGGAAAATATGAAATAGCCTACAAGTGAGTGTGCCATGGTATTGAAGTATGAATAAACTGCATAAGTTATGGCCTCATATTTCAACCTCTAAGCTTCACATTAACTGAATTGTATTTCACTGTTTTTCACTTTTCTTCTTTTCTTTCCATAAGGTTTACGTTGGAGAGGACAGACACATCCCAGCCAAAGCTAGATTCCATTTTTACCGTGTCCCCCCAATATGGTAGTCTGATGCCCCACGAGAAGCCCACAACAGTGCAGATCATCTGCAGACCCGATAGAGAAGTGTTAATTAAAGAGCAACCTATCCTGCCTTGCCAGGTATACATCATATGCACATGTCATACATTAGTCTCCAGAGCTGGAAGTTAAACTGTATATATTAAAGTTAAAGAAGAATGGAAACAAAGTTTCTACATTGCAAAGATTTTTGGTACGTAACTGTTTTTCTCTAGTAAAGAAAATCAGTTTTAGTTTGCATAGAAACCTGTTTTATAAGTCAAAACACAAATGTTTTGATGGTAATTGCATCACTGAGGTAATTCCAGCTGGGGTGCTGGTTGTTACATGCCATACCACATGCAAAAAAAAAATTTTAATAATTAAAAGAGGTTAGATTAGATGTGAATGAGATGTACAAGCAAGATGCTCAAGTTTCATTGAGACAAGCACATCATTGCTTTGTCAAGTCCCTCGCTGTTTGTGGATACAAAGGAAAGACTGACAACACAGTTCACAAGTCACTGGAATCAGATTTACACATGTATTTTAAAACCATTAGTATCGTGATTTTTTTTTATTGACCTGGAACTTGAAAATTAGCCCAGTTGGTCATTCTGTGAAGTGAAATGTTCATGGAAGTGAATCACTGTCTGCTGCAGGTGATTGAACCCAGTCTGGGCAATGGAGGAGAAACCATAGCCATCATAGCCATTAAGGTGTCTGTTCAGTCCGTCTTCTCAAGGTAAAGACTTGATTCATACTGCAGTATTTTTAATGATATGTATTAGTACATAAAAATCATTATTGCAGTAAATTCTGATTTAGTGACACTGCATCCCTTGTTAAACTTACTTTTTGAATTGTGCTGAGTAATCATCTTTTTTACTATTTATCATCACACTTTTTCACACAATTTCACAAAATTCTACAAGTTTCATTATTTAGTTCATAGGAGACAGTATGAGATTCAGTTTATACACAAATTATGATCAGTTTCTCTTTTGCCGTCCTTTAGGTACAAGATCACACCTGCATGTGACATCAACTTCGGCCCTCTGGTCTACGGCTGCAAGAGAAGCCAGAGTTTCACTATTGAGAACACTGGAATGTTTGACACCCATTTCACTATCTGCATGATCACAGACCATGCTCTACAGGGGAAGCCAGGGTAGGAAAGCTAACACCACGCACAGTAAAACAAGCAATGTATCAAACTGAATAAACAGATAAACAAGGGATAACACCCTTCCACATACTAAGCCACTTTTCAAAACGTGCTTTAAAAGAAAGACAAAAAAGATCAATTGTTCTTGGCTTTTTGATAGGTTACTCTAAAAGCTGGAGTCTGTTCAGTGAAAGTTTCAGTGAAGCATCATTTAACACCTGTACCAGTTTGTAAATTATTAAGAGTTCTCAACTACTGCCTGAAAATATACACAAATTATTTTGTTATGTGTCCTTTCAGATAAATTCAAATCAGTCTGCACGTAGGTTTGGAGTAGATAGTGGTTTACATTACCCTTGTGTCCTGGTCTAGGTATCCAGGTAAGAAAATACCCAGAGAGAGCCATTCAGCGAGGCCCACTGGTACCTCCAGCAAGGTGAGACGTGAGTCCTTCCACAAAGAGGCTAATGTTACACAGGTGAGAGACTGTTTAGTTAGTTTACCATAACAATGTTGCTATTTTTTATTTATATGAGCTTCATGTTAGCCGTGCTTATTGACTATGAATTATTTGTTTGTATGTTATTAGAAGATGTTCATCAAGCAATAAGTCAGATATAACAAATATGACGCCCTCTCGCTCTGTAGTTCTTTGTCAAAATGGGAGAGCTGTGTGTCATGAGTGTTAAACATCTGACACATTTAGTAACAGTATTTAAATAAAGTTAAACTTGGTCCCTTCGCTGTTTTCATTAGAACCATTTTTAATAAAGAAATAGTCTTTAACAATTGACAGTTCAGTCTGTTGATGTTTGTATGTCTTTTATCTTACTTCATCTGTAGAAACACAACACCAGAAGTCATAATGTAACTATGATAAACATTGTTCTTCTATCCATCTGCCACATCTTCCTCAACAACAACCTCATCTTCTTCGGAATATTCCTGTGTTTCCTCTAGACCCGCCTCACCACAGGGGTCTTCTCAGTGTCTCCCTGCGCAGGGACTCTGCAGCCAGGGTCTCACCAGGTGGTGACTGTGGACTGTGTGGCTGAACAATTGGGCATCTGGAACCAGGGTTTGCTCATTGATGTCAGTGACCGTGACCCCTCAGACAAGCCTGAGGGCATACCGTACAGACTCCTGGCTGAAGTTTGCAAACCAGGTGGGAGCTATATGATATGTTTTTACCAACCTAACCAAAGCTGTGGTTTGTTTCCAAATGACTTGATTCCATACATCTTACATGCATAGATTCTTGTAAAAAGTGCTTTCTCTTTGACTAATCTAACTCTTTTGTTGTGCGTTTTTTTCCCCCAGGTATAGCATTAGACATGGCGTCCATCTTTGAAGAGCACCATCTGTGCCACAACAGCAGACAACTCTCCTCTGAGCAGTTTTGCAGTGCTGAAGGCATTTACCTCCTGGATGAGAAAAAGTTTATTTTCAACAAAGTGCTGGTTGGACGTACTGCTCAGGCTCGCTTCAAACTCACCAACAACAGCAAGGTGCACTGTGAGCTCAGCCTGGCCATTAAATATGCTGGTACTAAGGTAAGGCATTTAAAAGTATATGGTGGTGCGTATAGGAGAACCCCTGATGGTGTAAGATGTCAGTTAGCAGGAATGTACTGTATTTCCTTTCAGACATCCCGCAACATGGAGGTTTTTGATTTGGCTGTTACAACACTGAGCATTTCCAGTCAGTCACATTCGTTCGCTGTGGTCACCTTCACACCACAGACCATGCAGCTATACCATGCAGTGTTTGAGGCCACAATGGAAGGAACCACCAGGTAGATGTGTGGTACTTTGCTGCTTGTTTCTTCTTTTTTTGTGAGCAAGAGAAAACTACCCCCTCTGACTTCTTTTGCTGTCCACTTTTCTTTTCCCGTGTTGTATCTAGAATGACACCCACATTTAAGACCAAGTTGCTGGAGTTTGATCTAATGGGAGAGGGAAATTTGCCCAGTGTATGTGTGGTGCGTCCAGCTCTGAAGAACAACAGAGGAAACCCAATGTTACAGTTCCGACGTGTATTGATAGGGCGGAGGCATACCCTGCCCCTGGTGCTGCTAAATGATGGAACTGTTCCAGCTCACGTAAGACACATTACTCTGTTCTTTTATTTTTTTCTATCAACTTTATGTTGATAAAGGTGCTTTTTGTATTTTCTGTATAGGTACAGATTGACATGCTGGATAAACATGGTGTGTTCACCCTCAAAGCTGCTCCTGGCAACACTTGCAGCTCCATCTACTCCAAACAGTTAGAGGGCACCACCGATTCAGGTACAACCTTAACCTGTTAAATTGACAGCAAAATGTGTCTCCCCTTTTTATAAATAATTAATATATGAGCTTATGTATTACCATGTCAATATTCTTTTCACCAAATCTCAGTATGTATTTCATTAGTGATCAGTACTCAGTCCCATTTTGACTGTAGTTATGTCCTTACCCAGTGCACTGTGACAGACTATTGCTTGGATTAGATTTCACGGCTGTGGCATTTTACTGAGGAGGCTATAATTATTCCCAAAACCTACATGCAAACATAGAATTTTGTAATTTCATTTGAGCAAACTACAGCCTGACTTTTGAATAAACAAAAACAACAAATTGGGGTTCACACTGCATTTAATCTGGCTTCCTCCTTCCAACCAAAGAATTGCAGTTAGTTTCATTGGTGACACTAAATTGCCAATGTGTGTGAATAGATGTTTGTCTCTGTATGTCAACCCCGTGACCTGTCCTGGGTGAACCCTGCCTCTCACCTAATGACAACTGGGATTGGCTCCAGTACTTCTGCGACTCTTAAGTGGAAAAGCGGTTAGGATAATGGATGGATGAATGGATGCATTTAACGGGAAAATCACATTTACAAATTACTGTAGGAATATTATCTTGTTTAAGTTCAGAGAAATATTTCAAATTGTCAGTGATATTGTTATGTTGCACTAAAAGCCAGTATATTTATGAGCTCCATATACCCTCTTCTACAGATATTCATCCTCTTTCCCTTCTTCCACAGACCATCACTTGGTGCACAGAGCCATCCTGAGGCTGAATAGTAATGAACAAGTAGAGTTTGAGGTCAGCTTTTGCTCTGACAAGCCCCGGAGTGTGAAGGCTACAATGTCACTGCAGGTCCAGGACAACCAGTACAACCGCACTATAATACAAGTGACTGGAGAGGCTTACCAGGAAATCGTCTCTCTTGACATTAGCTGGTCATCGCAGGAAATGACTCAGGAAGATGATGAGAGAGGTAAGATAAGAAAGGAGGGCAGTGTAGTGGAGACAGAGACAAATCATGTGGTAAGATTAAAAGTATGACAGGTATTTTATGTATATTTTACATGAGCACAAGTTACACTCTGATTGTGCACACAGAGATGCTGTGAGTGTAGTGATTTTGTAATAAGAAGGTTGTTTTTTTTCTCATAGGTAATTATGAAGTGCTAGATTTTGGCGACTGCCATGTAGGTAGTCCCTACCAAGAGAGTTTTACCATGACCAATCACAGCAGCAGCCAGGTGGTGAGGTTTGAATGGCCTCCTGCAGGACCCATTGTCTGCTTTTCACCACAGGTAAAGCACTGACGGAGGGATTGTAAATATTTTTAAGAGATACTTTATTTATTTATGTAATAAATATATAAAGGCTAAGTAAACAACTTTAAATAAACTGATATGAGGATATGATATGCTCTTTTGTCCTGTTTGCTCAGGATCATACTTTCCTGTATGCAGTTAGCAAGAATTTCCCTTTTGTTACAGGTGGGGCACCTTCATGCTGGTTGTTCTAAGGAAGTGACTGTCACCTTTAGCTCTAATCAGCCTGTTACTCTAAGGAGCCAGCCAATGAGATGTAAAGTTTGTCAGGTGGAGTTCCAGCAGCCACTAGAAGAAGTGGCTGACTGGGATGACCGACAGAGGACAGTGCAGTGGCTGAGTGACTCACAGCAGGCTGAGAAGAATAAGGTACACATGTTGTAAAGAGATTTTGAAGAGAGAGAGGGAGTCTGCAGTTATAGTCGAGCAACCATCAACGTGCTTGTATGCTTGTATTCAGGTGATAAAGACGGATTCTGAGCCGTGCTGCTCTGTGATTGAGGGGTCGCAGTGGGAGCTGGAATTGCGTGTCAGCGCGGTTTGTGACTATGCGAAGTTCAGCTGCAACTCAGACTCCATCCACTTCAAAGACACCATGCTGTACCAAACCAGACTCCATCAGTACGTCAGCTGTGCACAGTAGATAGCTGTTTACATTAAACTAAGTTTAACTATAAATAGGCAGCAACTGTACATGCAAAAACATATAAGTCATTTGGGTATCCTGAGGGCTCACATATTAAAGTTGATACTGTATGTGTGTGCAGACTGCAGATGGTGAATCAGGGTGGTGTCAAACTGGAATTCTCTTGGCAAGTTCTCATGGATTTAAGCAACAACATTATCAACAATGACCAAAGAGGTACCAAAGAGCAATATTATTGAATATTGTAAGGGTTTCTTGTCAACAGTTGATTATCTTATATTCATTTTTAATGATTTTACACTTTTAAATGTGTTTAAATGCGGGAAAATGTTGTCTGTAACAGATGGAGCGTTCACCTCTCGTCCTGGCAGCCGGTCAGCAGCAGCATTGACTGGAGCCCGTCCCGGCAGTGCTCTGGCCAGCGTAATGTCCCTTGTGATGGGGAATCCTGAGCTGCTGCCCTTCAGTGTTGAGCCCAGTGTAGGGGCTGTACAGCCAGGTTCCATGCAGACGTTCACCATTCGCTTTTCACCTTTGGAGGTGGCCCAGTTTCAGGGCAGGTTGGTCTGCAGGTAAATGCTACTAATAAAGCATCTGAAGCTTACACTGCAGCTTAAGATGATGTTTTTCCCCACATTTTCTACTGTGGCATTGACTCAAGATTATTAATCTACCCATTACAAGAGGTCCTGGAGTGTGCATTTGCACTTAATGATCTGCTATTAGCAACGGTTTATTAATTATTTATAATTAGTAACAATGGCAAAATATTTGACCACCAATGACCATCTTAAAGTATTAACATCACATCAAATCCTTTATTTAACATGGACAAAGGATAAATACAAAGAATAAAACAGTGTAACAGTAAATCTCTTTATATATTAGGGTATGAAGCCCACCCCAGTGGTTTCTTCCATTGTTCTCCATTACATGTTTTTTGGATTGAGTGTTTCCTCATTTGATTTGAAAGTGTACTTGTAGTTAGTTATACTGAAAATAGGTCAGTTATAACAGTTAGTTATACTGTAAAGGTCACTGAGACAAATACAAATGCATACAAATGTGCTTCAATACATATATAAATGATTTTTTTGTTTGTTTTTATGTGCACATTTCTTGCAGTATCTCAAATTTGCAAGATGGGGATCAGGTACCCTGTATTTTAGTCTGTGGTCGCAGCCTGCTGCCCCACTGCCACTTTGAGCTCGAGGAATCGGACTACATCAGTGGGAGCCGCCGCAATACTGAATTCAGGGGTTCTCTTGACCCTAACACCCAAGTTATAGAGTTCAAAGCTGTTGGCATCTCTGCACCAATAACAAGGTAACAGAGAGAGGTAAGAGTTTCTTATTTCCATCAGAGTAAGCCCTTAGTCTGAATACATTACATGTGTGTGTGTTCTTGTAACCTAAACAGATGTTTTAGTGTGGTGAACCCAACCAGTAAACCGTATTCATTCAAGTGGAAATGTGAAGACAAAGGAGGCAAATCATTCTACTGTCTAACCCAGTGTGGTTCCATCCTGCCTGGGAAGAAAATGGAGGTAAAGTGTACAGTACAGTACAGTAAAAATCTGTAAAAATGTGGTTGAATCACATTTTCCCTCTTCATTTGTGTCTTTAAGTGATTTGTTTTCATCATCATCCTCGTACTGTATACTGCAAGCCACTGGTAAACCTGGACACTGTATGTGTGTGTACAGATGTGTTTTGAATATGTAGCTGAGCACCTGGATACGGTGGAGTCATTCTGGAGCTTTGTGATTGAGACTCTGTCGCTGTCTGTTCCCTTCCTGTGTGTGGGCAACGCTAGAGAGCCACTTGTCTATTTCACCAGGCCTCACCTTGACTTGGGAGAGCTGCTCGTGGGTAGGTAGAGTACACATGTTTGCATCACATATTAAACACAATGGTGTGCACTCTATGAGGTTTCTTTTCAGTGTGCAAACACCTACAGTATATATTTTGTTTGATACAGTACAAACCCTCACTGCATGTGGGAATTTTTTCTTTTAACAATATATTTCTAAAAACAGTAAGGCTTGAATTTTAGATTTAAAATTTGAATTAACTGCGTTAAAATTAGGACAAGAGTTTTTTGTGTACATTTTGTGTATGTCTGTGTACAGGTCGTAAAGTTGAGCAGACAGTCGAACTGGCGAATGGAGAGTCTGAGCCCTTCCACTTCTCAGTCCTGCAGTCATCTCTTCTCTGTGAAGACCAGCAGTCTAGCCTCCTTCTGCAGCCCATGACTGGCAATGTGGCACCTAAAGACAGGTTAATGACACTATAACATACAAATTCCATTTCCGAGGCGTTGGGGCATTAGAAAATCTTTTCTGAAATAGGTGTTTATGAACTAGTTTAAAACTAAGTAGACTAAATATAAATACATGGCAATATTCTACAAAAATGAATAGGTTTTCTGGGTTTATAATAGTTTTGTGTGAGGTGTCACCATTTTGTCCTTCTAATAGCATCTTGTAGTCACAGAGAGCAGTGTATCAGTTAATGTCAACTCTTTGGTGCAGGCTTCCCTTGTCCGTATGCTTCACACCTTGCCGTGCGGGCTACGTGAGCTTCAGATTGGTTCTGAGGGTGAAGAGGAAGTCAGAGCCGCTCACACTCACCGTTAAGGCCGAGTGTTTCACCATGAGCGCATTGGTTCGCGTTGAGAATCCTGACGGAGGCTTCTGCGAGATCAAACCCAACCACCAAGACACTTTGGACTTTGGAAATGTCAGCACACTTTCATATCAGAAATAATACTCCCATGCACAGTAACCTGCCTTCATGTGTGATGTTTAAGGCTGACAGCTGACTTCCTATTATTTGTAGGTGGGCATCTCAGAGCAATCCACCTTTAATTTCCTAGTCTCCAACCTGGCAAGATTCAGCCTGGATGTGAACTTTGAAGTAACAGGTCCCAGTGAGCTGCTCCAGCACTTGGAGGCTAAACCACAGAATGCTGTTATTGAGGTTGGAAAGCAGCTGAAGTCGCAGCTTATCTTTTATCCACAGAGCATTTGTAACCTCCAGGATATCAAGTTGAGTATCAAGGTGAGATGCTGATCACCTAGATACCTTTTTGGAGGTTTAAGGGAAGGGAAGCAAATATCAATATAAATCCAGACATGTTGTGTTACAGTTTAATTTTATAAAATATACTAACATTACAACATTACATTACAACTAAATATACAACATGTTAACACTAAAATAACAAATAATAACAAATACATCCTTAAAAGATTTAACATAAATCTGGAGGAAATCTGAAATTGTAGTTAATATTCCTAACCTCCAGTTTTAATTGCCTTTTGAGTCACCAAATACAATTGCATGTGTAGTGCATAGTGTGAACAAATCAGCTTAATATTTATTCTCAATTGTTCCTCCTGGGTCTACTCTACACCCCTCTCTGTCCTGTACTTCTCTGTCTCTCACCTCATCAGGTGAAGCACGGGCCAACATTTAACTTTGCCATTAAAGGTGGGGCTGTAGCACCTAGCCTTGAATTCTCCTTCAACAAGTTCAGCTTTGGCAAGTGCTTCCTGTTCTGTCCTGGCATGGTGCCGGCCTCCAAGACCCTAGTGATCAGCAACAAGGGCAAACGGGACATCAGGTAATTGTACATCTGTTCTTTCTCCATGTGTTAATGTAAATGTGTTTATGTAAAAACTTGCTTTTATTCAGCTCAGCGTAAGAGTTAAAACCTACAGTATTCTAAATTGAAAACATCCTGTGTTCTACATACTTTTTCTTTCATCCTTAGTATCCAGTGCCAGTTTAGTAACACCTCTCACCTGGAGATGGACTTCTGTCCAGATGTTTTGTCTCCTGGTGCTGTGATGGAGGTACCACTGACCTTCTATCCTCATGAGGCAAGAAAATACCATGAAAAGCTCACCTTCATCTTAAACAGCTGTGTCACAAAACATGTGGATATACTGGGGCAAGGCACTAGGATGAAGGTGAGAATTTCCTGCTGTTCCGTCTCTTAGTAAGAGACGCCAAACTTCTTGTTTTTTGCTTAGTGTCCCACATAATTTAGCTCCTGCTTTAATTCAATTCCACTGACCCACCCTTTCATCTATTAAAATCTGATGTGTTTATTATACTGTATGTATGATTTTGTTCCAGCTGGAATTGGAGGATCCCAAGCAGAGGAAGGTGAAACTGGGATCTGTGATGTTGGGTCAGAAGGTGAAAAAACACGTGGTTGTGGTCAATCGCAGCACTTTAGACCTTTCCTTTACCATGGTGCTCAACACAAACACACCACTAGACCTTAAGGTATGCAGCACACATACAACAGTGGTTAACTTGAGTTCACATACAGGAAACATTTATATTCTCTCCTCTACTGTCCTCTGCTCTGTTCCTTCAGGATCTGACATTCAGTCCAGCAGGTGAGCTGAACCTGAAAGCCAGCGGCGGTTCTTGTAATGTTGAGATCCAATTCTCACCCCGTCAGCACACACCTCCTTTCACAGCTGAGCTCCAGGCACAGTTTGCAGGCCTGTTACACCCCCTGCTGACCATCCAAGGCTGCTGCCAGGTAACTAGTGCAGTGAATTAGCTGCTGTTTTATAGGACTGTTGCAAATCTGAAGAAAGTTTATCTGTATTGCATCTTTTTATATGGTCTAATACAATACATTGGAGGTTTTGTTCTGTTTAAGACTAATTTATGTTAACAACTACTTTCAATTGAAACTGTCAGGGTGTGGAGGTACAGCTGGACCAGGACCACTTAGCTTTTGGAGCTGTTGTTCAGCGCTGCCAGGCTAGGAAAAAGATTATCATGATGAACACAGGAGACCTTGGTGCCAGGTAAGATAAGATACTATATATTATCCACTGTAATACTTTTCTGGTTATCTGTCTGAAAGATAAAAAAAACCCAGACAGACTCTTGTGGAGACACATTCACATTAAAGCAGACATACAGGCATACACACGTAACTACACACAGGTATAAATGTTGTTTTATTGGGTCTCGAGTTAAATTATTTTCAGAATTGTCTACATATTAGACATGTTATATCTTGCTCTCTATTTTGTAACCAGATTCCAGTGGAGGACAAAAACGTTTCCTCCAGAGTTGTCCATCTCGCCATCTAAAGGTTACATCTGTCCGGGCATGGAGGTTCCGTTTGAAGTGACTTTTTCCCCTGAACAACTGAGTAATGACATAAGATACGAGAACCTGTCTTGCTTCGTCGAGGGCTCCTCCTCACCCGTTACCCTCACAGTGACGGGCTCCTGCATTGTAGCCTCCACTAGCAAAGAGGTTCATTTGATGCACTTCACTTTGATGCCTACATGAAATATAGACAAAATGTTTTTATTGATCAACCATATTATTTATCAGTTTTTATTTATACATTAAACAGCGATGTAACAAATGCAAAGCTTAGTATTTTAGATGTTGATCTTAAGGCCTCTCAACCTGGCATAACATCTGAACGCTGCCTCGTCAGCAGTGTAGTCTGTTACTTTAACGATGAATAAAAACCTGAGTCAGATAATGTGGGAGATCAATTGGGCTCTTTTTTGAATAGAGAGTTTTGACAGATTTAAAGATCACTAAAAATTCAGTTTCAATTAGCTGATTAGCTGCTAAGGCCTGTGCAAAAAGCCTTCAAGAAATGACTGATGTTCAACATTTAGAAGTTCAGAAAAGCTCATTAATTTAAAAACTCTGCTTCTTTTTTCAGTTTTCAGTGACGGCCATCGCCTACATTGTCGATGCCTTCATAGTACAGGTTATGTAATTATTCCCTGCTGCTCTCTTCTCATTTTCCAGGTGGTAAATTTTGTATGTCCAGTACGTGCCTCTCAAACCCAGACCCTGTCAGTTTTCAACCCTACAAACCAGCGATGCACCATCAGACCTGTCATTGAGGGTGAGCAGTGGAGCGCTGTGCCCTTCCTCACCCTCGAACCTCTCCAAAACAAGACATACGAGATCACCTACCGACCGCTGACCATGACCGCTGATGGAAAGAAACATCTGGTACAGGAGCATTAGGATATGAACAGACAGGTTTATCTGCAGGCTGTTTTGCAGTGCAGCCAGTACACCAAACAAAATTCTTTAATTAATTCTCAAGTATTCTTTTATTTTATTTCTGCAGGGATCTGCCTTTTTCTCCTTCCCTGATGGCACGGCCACGCTGTACTCCCTGCAGGGAACTGCTGATCCTCCCAGGGCAGAGAACACTATTGTGCATGAACTACCTGCAAAGACTCAACACGCAGAGCTACTCCCTGTGCACAACTGGCTCGCTAAGCAACAGCGGTAAAACTTAAACACGTGCATCTCACATAATAGCAGTGCAACAGTAAATGTGATAGTCCCAATATATATCCTAAACCTTGCAATAAAGACACATTTTTATTTTTACATTTTCCATCATCCAAAAGTGGAGTGGATCCATCCATATTCCATAGTGATAACTGTTTCTGTGCTTAGGTTTCATGTGCTGATGGAGATCCTGAAGCCGGACAAGCCAGATGCCACAGTGTCTCTTAAAGGTCTAGAATACATTGATGTCCCTGCTCTGGCTAAGAGAGACTACAAGATATCTTTCTTTACATACAGAGAGGGACAGTACCACACCAAGGTTTGATCACACACATTTTACATTCAAATCTGAATATACTGTATTTTGAGCTTTGTCATCACATCAACTCTTTATTGTTTCTCCACAGGTGACATTTCATAATGAGGTGACAGGCGAGTACTTGTTGTACCTGGTAACGTTCAAGGCCACATCACCGGGGGTCCTGTCTACCATTGAGCTGGTGACCACTGTCCGTCGGACAGTCTCGGCCACTGTACAGGTGGAGAATCCCCTGACCACAGCCACTTGCCTCGCTACTGAGTGTAAATGTGCTGACATCAGTGCCCCACTCCAGCACACTGTGCCAGGGCACTCTAAGGTGGATACAAAGTACAGATTTTCCTATACTGTATAAAAAGTCCTGTGTGTTCTCATTCTGTGTGTGGATACATCTTCTCTTTAGGGTTCTCTCAGCCTCGAGTATCAGCCTCTGCGTTCAGGCGAGTCTACGGCCCGGCTGACTCTGTTTAGTAATGAACTGGGCTACTTCCACTACGATCTGCTTCTCAAGGCTCTGCCCCCACCACCAGAGAAAACCGTCCACTTCAGCACTTCACTGGGCAGCAGCCACTCTGTTCTTGTGAAGTTCATCAATTATTCTCGCTCCAAAACAGAATACTCATGCAAGGTAGGAAAATGTTTGGTGAGTTAGAGAGAGTTCTTCTAATGAACTTTAGGAGCACGTCATGTTTTTGTGATTTTGTCTTTTTCCCCTAACTTTGCTTTTACTGATAGATGCTGATCTGATATGACATGTAGGAATCTAAGAAGGTTCTGGAGTGACCTAGTCAAAGTTCAAGAGGGATTTATTGTCTATTTTACAACTCTCCTCTCGGTATTTCTCTCTTCTAGACTGATTGCCCAGACTTTAGTGTGGAGAAAAGTGTTAGTGCTCCACCTGGTTTCCAAGCAGGGTCAGAGGCCAGCATTGAGATTTACTTTGAGCCTCATCAACTGGGGGAAGTGAGAGGCCAGCTCAGCCTGTCTTCAGGAATTGGTGGTGAATATATGTTTCCCCTACATGGGATCTGCCTCCCTCCCAAAGCCCAGGGCCCCTTTAGTGTCCGGGCTGGTCGCAACATCACTATCCCCTTCAAGAATGTGTTCCTGCAAACCACTGCTTTCTCTTTTCAGGTAAACATTTGGTAGAACTTTATTCATTAAGCTTTATTTTTGGAAGAAAAAAAAAACTGATGAAGAATGAAACTAAATTTAAACATGTCAAATATCTGAAGAATAGTGTACCTGGGAATGAATACAGTAATAAAGAATGAGTGACAATCATTTTCTTTTTATAATTCACACTGGGTGCACTCCAGCCAGCAGGTCTTCATACTCTGGTGCAGGTTATTGTTACTCCTGTTCTTCTCATTTACATCTCCCGCCTCAACATGTTTCAATTCACTTCATCTGCTTCAGTTACTGTTATATGTGTAACTGATCTAACCAAGCATTGTTTACTCCTCTTCTAGCTGGACAGTCCCTGTTTTACCGTCAAAGGGGTGGACACCATCCTCTCCAAAAAGACACAAAACATCATGGTGTCATTTGAGGCCCCTGCAAGTGGCCCTCCAGGGCCATGGTTTGGCAAGTTGACCATCTCCACCCAACGCTCTGAGGGCCACTGCATGCCCTGCTCATGGGTTTATTACCTGAAAGGGTACCGCCCTGAGTCACCTTAGAGAAACACATGACCACACACAGAAGGACCAACACACACAGATGACCGAAAAGGTGCAAATACACATTTGGACTTATTTGGAGTTGGAGTTATTTGTTTTGGAATTCTTTAGTAAATTTTGTGTAATATTTCCTGTTTTTGACAAAACATTTAGTCAGTTTAGTCAAACAATGTTAATGCCAAGCATACAAGCCAGAATTGTCCTGTGTGTATTTATGTGGTTTAAATAATTACTTCTCGCAAATGTATCTATTAATTAATAATTAGCTCAATAAATCCTGCAGAAAAAAACCCCCACAGGCCTGTTATTGCAGACTTATTTCCACATGGGGGCAATCATGTCAAGAGGTTCCACAGTGCCAAGTCTTGCTCTCCAGTGATGGGAGAAGATAGATAATTTACCTGACTTTTTTAAAGTCTGGTAAATCATTGCTCATTCAGAAAATCCTGAGTGTTAACGTGTCTGCCTTCCACCAGAAGGTAATTTGTCCGAACCACCCCGTGTGCTGTTAGACACACAGCACCTCGCAGGAAAGACCGACTCCTCAGCTGAAAGGGCAGAGCTGGGAGAGACACTCATTACCAAAGGTTAGATCTGCCTCGTCCCCCCCCCCCCTCACACAAAAACACACTAACATGTGAACCTCTAATGAGGAGCCGGATGACAATTTAAGAGACTCCGAGAGAAAATCCTCTGATCCTCCCATTGGGAAACAGCAAGCTACACAAGGCCAGGGGTGTTTAAAAGACAGAAGGGAAATATATAATACGGATCTCATATTTTGAAACTGTACATGAAGATTATATTTACAATAGAATAATTATAGTTTACTGCTTCCACGTGAGACAGTGAACATCAGTGGAATAAGTAGAATAAAGTCACCAGACACTAGAAACTAAGGACCATGTTTCAGTAGATACCAGATAATAGTGGGGGGGTGTAGGATGTGTCGGGTGGGTGTGTTTTGGGGTGGGTGCTGTGATGTAAGAAGGAAGGTGGAGGGGTGGGGTGGGCCTCTCTCTCTCTCCCCCATAGAGCGCAGCATGAGCGCTCCGCAGCAAAAGGATGTGTGAGCAGGCAGCGCGCTACTGTAGGGACGGAGTCCACAAACTGCTCAACAAAGAACAAGCCAAACTTCGAGCCCAGGAAAGCCGCGAGCAGCCGAAACCCGTAGCCGGTCAGGACAGCGAGTCCGCGACGGCAGCGCAGTCCGGAAACAGCGGCGCACAGCCCGGTGGAATCGACGGGCTCGTCCGCTGGATCGTCACCAAAATGAGCGACAACAAGAACATCTCCAGCCGGGAGTACGCCTCCAGCAAGGAGGAGGTGGCCGTGGCTCAGGAGCAGTTCTTCGCCCCGGAACCGCGGAGAGGCATCTCCGTTATTTTGGATGTGAGTATAGAGATGCACTAGGCAGTGGCGACGGGTCGGTGGGTGGGTGGATGAACACATCCAGTGAGCAGTGCGTACGGACCGGTGCAGTGCGCACTTACGCGCAGAGACGATGCTGGATTTGGGGCTTGTAGTGCGCCAGCTAATGCGGAACAGGTGCAAGCTTTTCCCAGTTAACGCACTTGCAGAAGATCAAGCCTGTGATCTCCCGGTGATCTCTGTTTTATCTTACTGATCAAAGTGCGCCGAGGCTTGGTTTTAACACATCAATCCAAAATGAATCTCATTTAAAAAGTCAACCCAGAGTTGATTTTGATGATGGTTTTACTGTCAATCCAAGAAAGTAGGACGCGCACCAACGCGCTTCCCCGCTCAGCAGCTACACCCACAGTAAAAGCAGTATCAGTAAAACAGAGAGGACTCTTAAAACAAATTGATCTCAACACTTTAATTATTAATGAAAATGTCTCATTACCATGTTTTATTGATCCTGTGTTACTTTCCCAGCCCAACATTTGATATCAGATGCACAGATGCAGGCTTCTGGTACTGGAAGTGACAATTACGCATGTCCATTTAGGTCAGCTCATTAACACTATTGGGTTACTTACATTCACCGTCCCTCTGTCTTTCCCCTGGAGCTCAGCTGTTGTTGCATTAATAGCATAACAGGGTTAAAATAAAGAAGAAGAGAAAAGTAGTTCACGTTATTCAGACCCCGACCCAAATAGACTCATACAATGATAAAGAAGGGGTCTACAGAAAACTAATTATGATCAAGACCAGAGGGCCAATATCTCCTAGTACCCTAATAAAGTAATTTTGTAAATGTGTGCAGGGGGGTTGATGGGAGTGTAGCCTAATTTGCTGTTTATACATCCTTACACCTGGTCTCCCACAGACACTGTCCTGTAGTGAGGAAGGAAAAGTTTAAAGCCGCTTTTTTTCATTATAAGTTCAAAGCTTTTGTCCTAAATGATATCACTTCAGAATTAGTTTTTCTGTTTGTCCTGTTCATAGTCACTTAGCGGACACTTTCCTCTGTCCCCTGATGTCCTGAACCTGACAGTTATCTGATCACACTCACACTGACTCACACTGACTGGCTGATGAACAACACAAACCACGCCTTCTAACATCTGCACCAAGCTTTGAAATGTTAATCGCTTTTCAGTTTTTCTAAATGATTGACCCCAGCATTATTGGAAGAAGCAGAAGTGGTATGAGTGATTGTTCTGTGTGTGTGTGTTTGTGTTTGTGTGTTTGTGTGTATGCACGTCTGCAGAAAGTGTTCTCCTCATTAAATCCTTTCTTTGTTCTTGTTTCTCTTCTCATTCTTCTACTTCATCCTAATCTAAATGCACCTTTCTTTTTATTCTTTAAACTCCTTTCATCCTGTGCTCTATCCTCCTCCTTCCCTTTTTACCTCATCTCCTTTCCTCCATATTCTTCATGTCCTGCTCCTCTCTCTCCCCTCTGCCAGGCCAAGAAAGCATCCATTCTTAATAAGGTTAGGAGATGGATGCAGCATTCTCTCGGCCTCCGTCGCTGCTCTCTTTCTGTTTCGCTCTGTCGTTTCTTTGTCTGTCCTTTGCCGTCTCTCATTTTCTTCTCACTCCGCGTTTCTGTTACAACTCTGTGCACACATAAACACATACACCGCCCCCTCGCCGTAACACTTTTTCCCCCTCCTCTCCATAAGCTTGTCTGTTTCCAGCAGCTCCAGAGTTGGCTGTTTTCTGTGGAGCTGAGTGCACCCCGGGGTGCAGCTGGAAAGGCGAACAATGCAGAACAGCTTGTCATTTGGAGCACGGCTCGTCTCAGCAGTTAATGATTCTCACTTTGGCCTGCTCGGATGGATGCAGCCGCTGTCTGAATGCATCACTTACAGTTTTACAAGGCATTAAGAGGAGGTGTGAAGACCTATAGATGAAATTATATATGTTTCTTGTACAAAAAACATAGTTGGAATTACAAACATTATCCTTATGATTCTGAACTGGCTGGACAGCAGCCATTGACTTTGCCTTTGGTTAATTAAAATGTGACAATAGAGAGAAATGCTAGTATTCTTTTCAGAGCCACTGTTTTATGCAGGAGTCTAACTTTCAATACTTTTGCTCAAGTAATGACAACGTGATTCATCTAATCATTTGCAGACTCATTTTCTGCTGATTTCTTAATATGTACCTCGCTTCTCTTATACTTGAAATATTCATGAACATTTTGAAATGTAAACGGTAAAACACTTCTTTCTTTTAACATTCCCATTCTTAGTTGTAAAGAAAAGTTGGTGAAAAGTCTTTAGATATTTTTTTAGGCTGCTCCTGTTCTGCTCTCAAGTGTGATGGGAGGGACTCTTTGTACTACACAGACTTTCACATCCAGCCTGTGTAATGGGGCTAATGGACTTCACCCCAGATCTATCCTTTTAGTACCACTCACGTCCCCTTTGTGAAAGTATCTATGAATGGTTGCCAGTTTGGTCCAAAGAGCAGTTACAGCTGCAAAAAAAGAGGCAAAAGGATCCAAACATCCAAAGTAACTCTTCAAAATACTTGCTCTTCTCTCCTGTACATCTGCACTGACGATGTTAGCTCAGTTAACATTAATTAGTCAATATGCATTCTCATAAGCACACACTTGCAGTGAGCTGTAACTTCTCCCTTTCACCGTCTTTCTGTCAGCCTGTCTGCTTATTTCATCTTTTGCCTCCCCCTCACTTCCACCTTGTCATTGTGCTGTTTTCTGGCACTGGTTGTCAGTAGGAACCGTTCATATCACAATCTGAAACAGTGATGAGAGCACTAGACCTGCCACTTTCAAGTTTATAAGGAGAAAAGCTCTTACCCAAACTGTACATATGATGTGGCACATGAACACACAGCAAGTAAATGAAGTGTAGGTCAATGGGCATGTGTGTGTTCTTCTGTTTTCCTGCAGGTGCAGTGACAGGCTTAGGATGAATGCAGTGTTAATACCATTCTCTCTGTGCCTTGTACGTTTTTACGTCTACACCTTTTTGGCAGTTTTAGACACCAAACAGATGTGTTTGCACTGATTTAGTCATGATTTAGCCTGTGTTTGTGCTGATTATATGGTGCAGTGTTATTCTGGTGCTCACTTTAGATTGAAATTGTATTTGTGTACAACCCTACTCAGACACTTTCTTTCCAAAAGATGATTTTTGTGGTTTCTTCTTGGTAGAGGTGCACACAGGCAAACACACACACACACAGACCCTTCTCCAAAACACATCTCAGTTATGTCAGTGTGGTATGTGATGATCTGACGCCCACCTGTCCACCTTCTAGCAAATCAGTAAATGTAAACACTTATGTTGTATCAGAACATAATCCATCTGGTGCAGAAATATGCATTTTATGAGACAGGGTTAAAACATGGCAACCTAAACATTTCTGTCACCTTTTGGATTCCCTTTTTTGGTTAGGGTTAGGGGTTATGCAGTTATTGCATTTGTTTAACCACCGGTCACCTTAAAGCCTTAAATGTTTAAATGTTGCCTTAATGAAGGTTTCCTATCAACCTGAACGTCCATTTGTAAAATTCACAGAAGTAATACAGGGTGTTTTCTGTAAGTAATACCTTATGCATTTCTTTTACTCAGTGTTGAATTGATTAGATTTTGGTGGCCAGAGGTCAAAGGTCAATGTCACTGTGACCTCATGTTTGTGCCATCATCTTTAGTGCAATATCTCAGATGTGCATGTGAACTACAAGTTGACCGGAGGCAAACAACCATTTGCGCTGAAGTTGTGTCCACATCATGTACACTAAGTACTAATGAGTTACTTAAAAGTAATTTTCCAGAGTTCTAGAGTTTGAATTGAACTCTCCAACTATAGCTTTGTATAGTATTAAGCATTAACCATGTGTGTTCCTCTACTTCTACTAACTTCACTGTCTCACGTTGTGTTCACAGATTTTCAGAAGAGCTGACAAAGATGGTGAGTGAATTCATTGACTGTTTTATTCACGTTTACGTCGTTCAAACGTTTTTGTAAGTAAAGCAGATTATAACATAATTATGATATAACATTGATCAGAAGTAAAGTGTACACATTGTTAATGTTGTAAATGACTATTGTAGATAGTCAGATAATGTCTACATACAGAGTATGTGACTATTCCATGGAACACAGGGACATGTTATAGTGACCCCACACTTTATAACAGTTGTGTATAGTTGCAGAACAGGTGTAACTAGTTTCATGTATTTAGATGCAGCTTGCATCTTCAGTTAACCAACAACCTTATCCTGTAATATTTCAGCTTTGTTGAGTTTTCAGACAAATGATTGTATTTAATACAGACACGATCATCTGAGACAGAGAGTTATTGTCTGAGGCCTTAAGTTCAGCAGAAAACTACAGAGTGGAAAACACTGTCTGTCTGCTGTCTGAGCTGCTGCTGCTGCAGTGTGCTGTATTTTTAGCATGATGGGACATTAAAGTGTTTTCAGAGGGGAAAGTTTATATTGCTGTGTAGCCGTGCCAGTGAGCAGTTTGTTTATACCCTCTGGCATCCCATGTACAGCTACTTTCTTTTTCCTTTTATCCTCTCCACATTTCTCTCTCTCTCTCCTTTCCTTTTACATCTGTTCCTGCTCTATTCGCCTCGTCTCTTTTATCCCATCTCTGTGTCGTTGACAAAAAAAAGAATTTAACTAATGAGGTAACAGCCTAAAAAGCTTTGCTTTCATAGCATCCAGATGGCCATTTGCTCTTCCAGTGTGTGTGTGTGTGTGTGTGTGTGTGTGTGTGTGTGTGGAGGGGTTTTTTCTGCTATCCAATATTACTCTCCTTTGCCTTTTCTCCAGCTACCAAAATATATCTCCACAAAGAAGATATCTGTTCATTTAAAAGTGCACTACCGTGATGATCTATTTAGCTGTTGCTTAGTCATCTGTTGAGTTTAGTTCCGCTAGCTGTGTGTGTAAATTCCATTTATCAATTGAAGTTGGAGACAAGTGAACATAAACAGTTTTTACAGATGATTTAACTCTTGACATCATTGCTGTAGCCGGCATTTTCCTCTCTCTTGAGGTTATTCTGAGAGTTTATTGCGCCTTTACAACAGACTGTGGCATCAGCTGTCAACATTTTAATGTGTGCTCTTCCTCATCACCAGCTGCTTAGCTACAGAACGACAGTTAAGGCACAACAAAATGTGCTTTTTTATTTAATTCTAATCTTATGTTGAGGGCAGTCCATTTGAAACGATGACATAGCCCCTCTTTCTCCATCCAGCGAGCGAGCTGTACGACTGCATTCATCTATATGTCTGTTGAGGTGTTTCCACCCTAACTTCACAGCTGCAGACTGTCTTTTAAGAGGCTGAAATAAGTGTGCCTGGGTTTATAGCTGCACTGCAAAGCAAAAAAAAAGAGAGCCTGAGAGTCAGTGAGGAACAAAGAGAGAAGAAGCATAGATGGTTATTATGGAGAAACGTAGTTATTTGATGTATGGAGCGCAGGCTCAAAAGAAGGAACCATTGAGCACAAGCAGAAGAAGAGCTATTTTTATCCTCTTCCTCTCTCTCCTGGGAGAAGACCAGGGAACTGTTTTAATGAGCGAGAGAGAGAAAGAAGATGCTAACAGGCAGAGGAGAGACTTTTTAAAATGAAAAGAAGGTGCAGGGAGGGAGAGATTGACAGAAGAAGATGCAGGAGGTGGCAGAGTCTAAAAGGCAGAGGCGGCGAAGAACAGAGCGAAAGAGAAAGAAGAGCAGGGTGAGGAGAGAAAGAGAAGGGAGGGAGTATGTGTGAGAGCCTCGTATATTTGACAACAGGGCAGTAATTGAGGTTTAATTGGCTGAATTCTGTCTTTAAATTCATAGCACACATTTCAGGGCCGGCCTTCCTGCCCTCAAGCTGCTGAAACAGCAAGCCAGAGAGTGTGTGTATGTGTGTGTAGCAGGCATCAGTGTTGCAGCGTCTAATGTAAGTGCAGGAATATGCCTGAGCTTGCAGTGTGTTTTTTTTTTTTTTACAATTAGCAAGTCTGATTCAAAGCCATTGTTATGCAGTTGATGGAGTGTTTCAGTAGCCATTAATTTTTCTGAAACAGTTGCATCATTTGACAGCACTTAGTTTACACATTGCACCTGCAGCAGCACCTCTGATATGTCACAGTCCACTGACATGGGTGTAAAATGGAATTGTTCTCTTGGTATTATTCATTTAATTGGATATTTTCTATCATTGCTGATTTAATGAAATTAAGTTATATTTTCTTAAAAACACATTCAATCCTGTGCACTGTTCATTTATAGCCTGAAGACATGTTCATATCTCAGACTTGATGATCTTGTATCGTGAAAATACTAATTGCACACTTTCCATTTAACCTTTTACATAATGCTGCAGGGCATTACATGAGGGGTGAAGGTGTAGGTTGGTATATGACAATGTAATTTTCTTCTGTGGTATTGTTATTAGTTAGTTTCATCACTTTCATTTGCAGTAACTTTAATTTTTCTGTACTATTTCTATTTTGTTTTAGTTTTTGTGGTTTCAGTTTTAGTCATTGTAGTTGTCAGATTTTTAGTTATTGTTCTTTTTGTGTTAGGGTCTGCAGCTGGTTGGTCAAGTTATGATTTGTTGTTTTGTTTATTTGTTTGCTTGATTTCTATGTCACAGAGGCTGTTACCTGGAAGTATAAATAATTGTACCACTGTCACAGTTAAATCTGAATTAGTGCCATGCAGTGCTCCCACATTTTCTCTGACATACTACCTACTCCTGTAGTTTTAGTTTTACTCTTCCGTCAGTTAAATTCTTTTATTCCAGCTAATGAAAATGTTGTTTTTTTCTGGTTTATGGTAATAACCTTGCAGAGCTGCACCATGTGGCCGTGTTTAGCAGAGATGCGCTGATTGCAATTTTCAGCGCCAATTTAGATTTTTTTAATGGTCTGACCTGCTGATTCTGATTTCCTTTCTTTCTATAAACTATAATTGGAAGCATGCACAAACATTATTGTAACTTTCCTTTAATGTAATTAAAAATGAATTATTAAATAATAAATCCCTGTTGAAAAGTGCTCCAGGTTACTGGACAAAAAATGGAGGGAGTTCTAATTTTGCTCTGGTACCGCTAACACCACAGTACTGCTAACACCACGGGCCTGAAGCATGGCTAAGCCTGACTCAGAATGATGGCTCTGAGTGAAGCTGGTGAACAGCGAGGAGCTGAAATTGTCACCGCTCCACTGCGCTCTGGTGCATGATGTGAACCATCATGCTGGTAAATGTGATCGACACAGAATCAGATATGTCAGACTGATCAATCTTAAAACCTGCCAATTCTAATCTCCAACCAATCGACTGGTATCTTGGCATCTCTAGTGAATTGAAAGAGCAGTTTCCATTGCATTAATATATATTAATGAGAAAGTTTGTCCTGATTGTGATGATGCAGTGTCCAAAATCTCAAATGATGTTTTAGTAAACTGTTTAATACTGTGCTGATTGTAGTGAATGAGTGCAGCAGGGACAGATTGCACACAGCCCAGAAGATCTGTGATTATCTGAGATAATTGAAAACACTTGATTGGGTGACTCATGGGCGTGTCGGGTCTCTGACTGAGCCTTTGCACACCTGATCTCATTCATTAGAGAGAAAAGATTCTCACTACATGTTGGACTTTTTACAGAGACTGACACAGGGACTCAGAGACAAATTTTGGATGTGTGTTCTCGTCACTTAGTGGGTAGGGTTTTTTATTCTTTTGCTGCCTCTTGCCTTGTTACTCATTAGCCATCTGCTAATTATCGTCACAGTGTTTGACATAAAGACAGAAAACAGACTGTTTAGGGAGGCTTGTTTATCTATGCTGTCTGGATTACAGCATTACGGCTAAAGGCACACAGGAGGTTGCAGCTGCTTCTGTTCAGTGTGGCCAAA
The DNA here is from genome assembly GCA_034779795.1 of Ctenopoma multispine. Lineage (NCBI taxonomy): Eukaryota > Metazoa > Chordata > Actinopteri > Anabantiformes > Anabantidae > Ctenopoma > Ctenopoma multispine. Next base: position 4,070,385 of record JAUYWH010000024.1, on the reverse strand, counting down.
AAAAGCTCCTTAGTGTTACATTAACAAAACCCATGGCCTCATTTTGGTTGTGTTTTATTCCAAGATTGGATATCCAAGTGTTTGTAGCTTTGCACTCCACTGCCACCTGTCAGAGCTCCTCTTAGTTGTTCTATCCTCGTTTCCCTGTGCCTCTCTTTCTGGTTTCCGTTGTTTTATTCTTCCCAAACAAGCTCTGTCTCCTCAATGTCATGTGAGAAATTAAATTTACCTCCATGAAAGCTGAAATCTTTTAGTGGTGATTTGGTACACAAGCATGGGTACTTACATCACAGATAAAACCAACCCAATCTCACCCCTCTACCACCTATTCCACCCTTTGAATTGTTGTTGCCAAATGATATTTCACCTCAGATTTTACATATATCAGGACATACAGTAGATCAAGGTGACACATGTTACACTTCTTTATACTGGCCATAAAAAGCTTCTGTTCGTATCCTGAGACTGCGAACAAAGTGTGATGTGTGTTCGCTGTGCCAGCATCCTGAATTGCTTTAAACTTGGCACCCCCTTTTTATTTATTTATGGGCTTCTCCAAGCTGTTCTTGATGAATTTATCCTTTGCAAATCCCTTTGTCAGACATCTTTGGCGCTTAGATAACTGTCACTGTTGTTACTGAACAGTAGCCTCAGTATTTGCACACTGCCATAAGCTAAAATACAATACAGCAGGATTTGGCTTGAAAATTGGCTACACTATTTGTGACAGTTGTAATCATGTCATCACTAGACTGCAGTGTTCTCACTTTCAGGCACTTTGGATTCGTCTTTATGTGATCTCATTCGCTCAGTATAATACATATTTCAAGTGACTTTTTTAAAGAGCCTAGCTACAAACCGAGCAAAAGGGACAGCACTTCTCAGCGAATAGCCCAGTCTCTTTGATCAACTGTTGACCACTAGCAAGTCATCTGTGCTAACTTTTCATGAATCACAGGGTAGAAACTGCACAAAAGAGGAGTGCTTTTCAGACAGTTATGGATTATTATACCTATAGTTATTGGATAGAAATTGATGGTATAAACAGATTTGTTAAATAAAGAGGGGGGGGGGGGGGGGTTGTTATACTTCCTTGTTGGTAATATCCTTGACTGGAGGCATTGCGTTTTCAGGTTGTCCATTTGCCCGTCCTGACCTCATTACATATGTCACAAACATCCAGAGACTTTCCATCCACTTAAACTTATAAATGAGCTGATTAGAATTCGGGTCACCACAGACGCCAAATGTGTAAGCTGCAACTTGACTGATTGGCAAAGTCATACAACCACAATGTGCTCATTTTAGTTTTTCCCTTTGTAAACAAGTTAACTGATGGTTAACATTTGTTCACTTGCTGAATGAAATAATGTGCAGAGCTAAGAAGTATATGCCAGTGGCACAGTACAGAGAAAATACAACCTGCGACTGTTAGTACTGACATGTTCTCTTGTTAGTTTGTCAGCTCCATTATTCACAAACTAGCCGGCTGTACGTCATCAAGCCTGTAGCGGTGCCTGTTTTACACATGAAGGAATTCAATCTATGAAATTTTGGCATGAAATGGCAGGGACCCAAATGCAGCATCATTTACTCTGTTGTGAGTTTTATTCACTAATTCCATCTCCTCACTCAGATGCTTTTTAAAATCTTTTTTCTTCCTGGCTGTCATATTGCTGAATATGTGTAGACTGATAATATTCCTCATCATGAGGCAAGCTGTAGGTACTTAGAGATTTGTGACACAACTGTCAAGCCGTGACAGGAACACTGAGGCAATGAGACAAATGTTGGCAAATTGATTACAGTGTTTTTCAATCGTTTACACGCAATTTTGACAACGGGACTCCGTCTCCTAGATGCCGCACACAATTAACCAAACACCAA
>JAUYWH010000024.1:4005093-4068398 GCA_034779795.1 Ctenopoma multispine | reverse complement strand
AGTTTTGCAAAAAGTGTGAAGCAGACCTTGTGTGTAATGTTGTGCAGATCAGCAGAGTTGTTTTGCTCCTTGGAGCATAGTTTTACTAACTGTGTGTTAATTTTTCATTTAGTGTGTAAACGATTGAAAAAAACTGTAATAATGAGCAACTACACCAACATAGACTGAAGAAAGTGGAGAACAGTTTAGAAAGAGAGAAATAAAAGGTGCTGGTAAGAAAATGAAAAGCATGGGCCATATGTGGTGTAATGAATGAAAGTGGGAGTCAGAGTAGTGGGGATATAAATATATGAGATAAAGGAGGATGAGGACAAAGACTATGATGAAGAGAGAGCTCACTTTATTGGTGTCAGCAGAATGAATGAGACATAAATGAGTGGAGAAAGACGAAGTGATGGGCTCATACTGGAGAATTTAGTCTATGGTTTATGCAGCAGCTGATTCTGTGACACACATAAAAATGAACCTGAATTACGTCTGTGTTCACTTTCTGTTTCCCTGACCTGTAGTGAATGAACGTTTTAAGATGAATGGCTCTGCACTTTTTAGAGAATTGGCTTTTTTGTTGACAGATGAGATGATGAGATCAAGGCTGATCTCATGTCTGCATGCTAAATATCAAACTACAGTCAGAAGCTTGCTTAGCTTAGGAAAACAAGCTAGGGTGGCTGGTGAGATACATTTGAATTAGTGAGCTGGTACAGTAGGTGTTTCTGAACTTAAGGCAAACCAGATTAGCTGTTTTTCATCATTCTCTTAATGCAAATCTAATCTACTTACTTTAGCTTCACAATGACAAAACACACAAAAGTCCCTGCATATTTCAGAGATTGAACCTTAAAGCAACAGGTTAATATTATGGGAAACTCCTGCAAAATGAACTCTCCTGCAGTAAGTTAGATGACCAGATCAATACCGCCCCCTATCTGTAGCAAATAGAACTTAGTTTAGTATGAAGACTGAAAACAGGTGGAAATTACGTCTGTGTGATTTTTGTCAGGTAACTAAATCTGCCTTAAACAATTGAAACTTATTCCAAAATCTGCTTCCAGCATTTTTAGAGAATCTTTTAGAAGTAAGAATTATTTCGTCACATAAACTTTCTATGAAAAAGATGATTGTTCACGCTGTCACCTGAAGTACATGATGTCACACGTTTGTGGATAAATGGATGAGTATCAAAGACAACTGATCTATAGGTCATACAGCAAAATCACTGACTTGTTTATGGATTACAAATACACTATTAACTATTGTTATTTGCTTTATTTCCACACATACCTAAATTATATATATAAATGGTGCAATTTTGCATTTAAATGATCAAAATAATCTATTATGTATGTACATTAAGTTTCCATCTGTTATCATGAGTAGAATGATTTTACTAAAAACAGTAAAACGTTTGGCTCATTTAGATACTGCAGCTGATCTAGTCAGTCAGCCAGCCAGCACACCAGTCAATCAGCCAGTCAGTCAGAATGGTGTCATGTGTATCTAATTACTTGCAGTCTTTAATCACCAACACTGCTGCTAACAAGCCCCAGAGTGCCACACACTGAGGGAGATAGGAACAAGATGAGATAATGGAGAGGGGAGGTTCTGGTGGAGACAAAAACACAGTGCAATATTTTTTTTAATATATATTTTCGACATTTTATCTTTATCCAAAATTGTCCTGTATAGTAGAGCAGAGAGAGAGAGGAAGAATTAAATGCAACACATGTCCCATTATGATGACATACATAAAAAGCATTTTCGATGTAGGACACAACATAATATTTAGGGTGTGCTGTCCCTAAACTGCTTTTTAGATGAAAGGAGTAAATCAAAGACATGTACAAATATGTTATCATCAGCTGATCAATTAGTGTAGAATCCTGGGATTACACCTACTAAAAGCGAAAGTGCTGTTTATATGTGTAGAAATGACATATGTTTCAACATGACTGTTCACAGGTAGTGCCTGAGCAATAAGTAAAAGTCTAAATTTCTTACTGCATTTGCTTGTTCCAGTAAATTTAACCCATATGCTAAACAGAAACTGCAGTGGTTTGTCAGTCAAATCAGATGGTGACCTTGTCTGACAAACACATACACACAGTAGTAATAATAATAATAAAATTGCAGATAAAGTCAGAGGCTAGAAAGTTGTCTTGTACAGCAGTTATCTCAGTGTCTCTGAGTTTGTTGGCTGCAGGGTTGTGGACGGGTGGCTGGTTGTTCTCAAGCTAATTAAAAGTCTGTATGGTGCTGTAACACTGAACTCATATCCGATCTGCTGTGCAGTGTTGGAATCCTGCACCGACTGACAAAAAGAGAAAGAAATATAAACTCTCTCTGTGTGGGTCTCTTTCTGTCTGACCTCCAGTTTGTACTGTTGAATGATTCCAAATGAGCAGAAATTAAAGGAATACATTAGTGAAATATTTTGTGAAGTAGTTATTTACAGTACTTTCTTGGCAAGAGGTTTGTGCTCTAAATATGATGCTAATGCAAGCAAACAATTAGCTTAGCATAAAGAGAATTATCTCTCATAAAAACATTTTTATACTACTATACTATACAGATTTGTCTTGATGCATGCTCAAAAATCCAGGTAAGGATTTCCTTACCCGGATTTTTTTAGTGGGAGAAATATTTTGAAACTCATCCAAGTTCCCTCTTCAGTCTCAACTGACTGCAGTTTTCCCCAACCTTATAAACAGTACCTTTGCATAATCACCTAAAGTAGCACCATTGACTAACATGCTTGGATTCCTCGATTTATAACTCATGCATATACATATTTGGTTTATGTATAAGACAATCAAGATGTAAAAAGATAGTAAAAATAGTTAAGAGTTGGTGATTGCAGTCTTCATGCTAAGCTAAGCTAACTGTCTTATGGGAAGTCTAACAATTGGCAAAAAAAAGATCATCTTGATCCTGGAAAGTTCTTTGATCATCTGCAGGTGTTGCTGGAGATTTAAACTTTTAATTTAGAATTGGCAGGTAGTGACTTAATTCTGTTTTTTTTCTACTGTGATAATCACATTTTATCTTTTGGACAGGTGGAACACAGCATTGCTCCTGTAGTTTTCAGTAAGCTTCAGATCCTAGCAGGAGGCCTGAATGAGTTAAGGTTGTGGTGCATGAGTGATGTGATGTGAAGGAAGCAGCACAGGGAAAAGTGAAAAGGATTCTGTGCAGGTTTCTTTGGTGGCCTACAGAAGAAAGAGCGAGGGAGGGAGGAGACAGAGGCGATTGAAGTCTCTTTGTTCGTGGTCTTGGTCGTCTGGATTTGGATCAAAGGCTGAAAGCAAAGACGCCTTTTGAAGACGTTTTCCTCACCTGACGCTTTCTGCCCTCTACTGGGTCAGGATCAATCCTCTTTTTTTCCGACTCATTCACTTGGCATATTTACACGGAATGAAAACTGCAGGATCACAGAGCTGAAATGGAAACCTTTGGACACAGCATTGTAATTTTATGAGCACGCTTTTTTAGAAGAAAGGATTTGGGCATTTTTGGAATCAGAAATAGACTTTAAAGGTTTTTCTCTTGTGCTGCCTCAGTCAGAACATATACAGTATGAAGCAACCAAAGTTCTGCTTTTGATTTCTGTGTACCACAGATATTTTATCATATAGTTTTTCTTCATCCTTTTGGGCAAACTGACGATTGGAGACCTGCAGAACATTTGCTGTGTCTTTCTTCTTCTTCTTTCCTTTCAATTAACAGCCTTTTTTTCCATCCTCATTTGTTTTCTTTTCTTTCCTCTCTTTTCTCTTCTATCCACCTCCATTTTTCTATCCCTGCTCTTGGCCGAGTGAGGTGCACTGAGGCTTTTTAAACTGGGCTTCAGTGCACTCATGGCAGGTCTCCCTGGCCGATCCACATTTGGCTGCACTGCTGAAACAAAGCTGGGTCTCCTGTGGGATTAGCAGGCATTTAGCACCCTCACCCCTCCATCCCTCCCCTTCTCCTTTTCTTTCTTCTCCATGTCACTTCACATCCCACCACATCTTTCTTATCTACCTTTTCCATTCCAACTCTTTCCTCCTCTCTTCCTGTCATTCTGCGGTTCTCTCAGCGTATTCTTGTGTCAATCCCTGTGTAATCATGTCTACAGTATCCTTGCTTTCCTACCTCCATTCTCCCTTCATCTCCTCTCCAAGCAGAGTTCACAATGTGTGAGAGAAGGAAGGACATAGAACGCTAAAACATGTCTCATCTCTTGTGTAAATCAGATACTAAGTGGAAAAGACAACATTTTACCGGTTGTTTTGTATCTTCACAATCACTTTTACTAAACCCGCACTTGGGTCTTAAGCAGCACACCGACTACTGATTGACGTTAAAAGAAACGAAAAGATTGAAAGCAAAGGCCACAAACATTATGAGTCTAAACAAGTCATCAGGAACAAAGCAAAGCCTTTAATCAGCCCAACCAGATTTTCTACTTAAGTGCCGGAGGTGTGGCAGGCAATCATTGATTCACTGATGTGACCTTTTCAACCACTTTCCCTCTCTCTCAAACACAGACACACACACACACACACAGACACAGACACACACAAAGATCCCCTTGAGAATCTGAACAAACAAACATTGATGAGATCAGAGGAGCTTTGTGTCCTCAACAGATTACATTCAGTGATTGTGCGTGTTGTGTTTGTTGGTATGTATGCAGTGGAAAAGTTGGAATGAGAGGCATAGATTATGGGTATTATAAAGTTTTTCTTGGAGAATTAAAATGATGGCGAAGTTAAGAGTGAGTCAGCTGGCTGACATGATCACGCAGACGTAGATGTATTCTTCGGTGGCATGTGGAAAGAGACAAAACAGAAGCAAATTAAGAAAACAACTTCACCACATGAGCTGGATTAAGAGAATCCAAAAAACAGAAACATTTTCGGGCATCAACTAAATAAACATTTATATATCTAATGTGTCCGACTAGAAACACTGCAGACAACTGTTGTGTCTTTGCAACTCCTGTGTTGCCCAGGTGCACTACAAAGTGATGAATGTTTGTACCGTATGATGATGTGTTCAGCACCATCATCCTTTTCACAGGATAATCTCTGAGTCCCTCGTGTGTAAACAACTTGTTTAAATGTTCAGAAGTTACAATCTCAGCTGACTGTGTGGAATCTGTCAGAGAAAGTAATTAGGCATGTGATACCTGACAGGACGGGTTTAGGAAGCGGCATTCATTATCGCGCCATGAAGCGCGCTTGTTACTGCGTTGCACTATTAGTAGCAGAGGAAGTACCTGCCACACCACTTGAAAAGTGAGGTGCCTCGGCGTCAAAAAGTGGTGGGGTTACCATGGCGAACACAGCTACTGTAGATGACTGACAGTGCTGATGATCAGAGGTAAGGCTGCTCGGTGTTTGTTCTTCTTCAACAAGCTTCACATCGAGAGAGAATCTAGCAGCGGCGGCTAATTCCTGACTTTTTCTCTCTTAATGAGCACCGGTTGGGCGCTGCCACTCAGGAGAGGTTACTCTGATTAGTATCTGTGCACACTGCCTGTGTGTATTATCAGAAGAGCAGGGGTCTTCTGTAGTGAGCCAGAAAGCACCAGGAGCACACCAGACATGACATTTACATGCCACATAATTGACTGTGTGGCCTTGTCGGGTGTGTCTGAATGTGTGTGTCTCATGTGCATAATAACTCTGCCTAAAGGTCTTTTAGGTGAATTAAACAGTGGCAGCCTTTATTATGGTCTCCACAGTTTGCTTTGTTTTTATCTACACCGTTATGACAAACCTGTAATGAACTTAAGTGGCTGATCTTACTGTCTTTTTATCACTGAAAGTCCAAAGCTTATGGTACACTTTAGCCTACGGCAAATAAAGACAAGCATGAGGCGTCTTTCCCTCTGTTAGGTAATATAGCAATGAACAAGTTTACCTCTGTGGGATCAAGTAGTTACCCTAGTTACCACCTAGTTGCCCCTGGTTACAGCATCCCCCTGCTCTCCTCCCATGCAGCCTTATGGGCTCCAGTTTCCATGACATCAAAGTTAACCCCCCACCCTCCTCTCCCCCAAGAAAAATTCTTGTGCAAAGGACTAACAGGCCTTGTATTTGTCCCAAACGGCAGTTGGCCTTCAGGTATTAAGCTGGACTTTTGTGACACCCACAGCCAGAGAATCCACTGTGAGAAATGGTACTATTCACTTTACGAGGGCTTTAGTCTACAGCTGAAAATTAGGTAATCTATTAGTTTATGAAAAAAAAGTGTTTCCCCTACCATTATACAAGGGCACCACCCGCCCCCCCAAAACGGCCAAGTTAATTTTATTTAATTCGATTTTCAGTACAGCACCAGATCACACCGGGCGCATCACATTTTTTTTCCAATTATGTTTCCACTGTCTAGCTGATATTAAGCAAACGAAAACATCTGTGTATGTAGAATTATTTTGTGCGTTTGAAGACATCGATTTAAAGATTCCATATGAACATTTCCACAGTGAGAACGTCTGTGCGCACTTCTGCAGGTTATTATTAATTCTCCCCGACACAGATTCAGGATCAGAGTGTGACAGTAAATTTATTTTGGGAACATTTCCACACACTGTGCTCGTGTCCTGCATCAGGAATGTTTGTATATTTAAAATACACAATAATCACTGCAAAACTATAAAAACAAAACTATAAGCAAGAGGAGTAGTGAAAGAACGGTGGCCGAGGCATTTCAATCCAGAAAGTGAATGAAGGTTTACCGCGCGTCAACGCTGGAGAAACAGAACAGGGGCTAATCCCGCGAATGGTTGGACCCATATACGGCCAAGAAATTCTGTACAGTATTTCATGCAGATTCTCCCCACTAATGCCACATTTGTGAGTGAAATGTACGATATTAATTTTTATTTATTTTCTTCCCTTCACACCTGCCCTCACATCACAGCTGCTCCCATATTACCGACACACTTCACTGATTTACTGTCAAGTTGCATTTAATATTCACCACACAGCTGGCATCTAGTACAACATCTGTTACCTACAGACATAAACCCACCTCACATCCGAATTGTTTAGTGGCCCTTCGTGCTGCCCTCGTGCCCGAGAGAAAAAGTTTTCAGATTGTTTTTTTATAACACGTCTCAAATGTTTGTGGCGTCACCTCACAGTGAGAACGACCTGGGATGAGGTATGTGACTGGTTCCTCTCTGTATGGAGCTCGTATCAGTTTGCTCCAGGTTCTTTTTCAACACATAGAGGTCAGAGTGTGAACAAGACTTGTTTCACTGTGTTCGCAGTGATGGCCGCCCCATTGTGTTTCTCTCTGTGCAAACCAGCAGATGCTGAGAGTCCGTGACTCACCATGAATAGGAAAAATTGTGAACAAAAGAAATGCATTTAAATTCTTTCACTCAACCAGACACCACAAGAACAATAGTCCCACTTGACATTACTTGTGTTTACTTCAGTCACAGACAACACTCAGCTACACTAATAGACAAATCAGAAAGAAATGTCTGTGTCTTGCTCCCAAATTGAAAACACAATAAGACTTGTCAGCGGAAGGGGATTCCATCCCAGCAGATATTAGCAGCTCATATAAATTCAGTCACAACAGCTTGCTCCATGTGCCTCATCTTCTGCTGCTGGTTTGCAGACTAAAAGGCTAAAGTATACTGTTTCTGTGTGGAGGCGACAGCCAGGTTTATCAAAGCATGGGCAGCATAGGGCTGGTTGATAAAAAGAATACTTGTATGAGGAAAATAATATCTAGTACTGCTGATGTAGCAGTACTAACCCATAACCCTGATGCAGGCTGAAGCTTTGCTATTTTACAGTTTTATCTTAATATATTTCTCTGTTAAAGCCTGACAAAGCTCATGGCATCTTTGAGTACTGGAGTACAATAGAAAGTCACATGGAAAAATCGCTGTTACGTTATTTCTTTTCTTTTAGGGCTGTCAAGCTGTTTATGAGATTCACTGAAGGCTACCAGAGTGACTTTATCCATGCTGTTGAAATTTCAACGCCTCAAAGCCTCAGCCCATCGTTCACCAACTGAAAGTCAATGAAGCCAAACTTATTTCCTCAAGCACACACACACACACACACACACACACACACACACACACACACACACACACACACACACACACACACACCCATATGTTATCCCTTCAGTTCAGTATTTGAATATTCTTTGATTCCTCCTCCTCTGTTTATTTTACCTTTACCTGTCAAATGTTTCTACATCTCTATTAACCATTACTCTACGGAGGACGTATCAACAAGTACTGACCACTTGAAACTGTATACTAAATATAAAGTGCAACCAAGTGTGTTCGATGTATTTTATGTAGTCGTGGAGCGTTTTCTGTCGGGTTGGACTCCAGTGAAATATCAACCTGTGCCTATCTGACAAGCTACAGCCGCTGATGAACAAGCTGTTGTGAGGGTTTGAACTCTGGTGGAATCGGCTCAGGTGGTGATTAAATTTATCTGTGTTAACAGCAGCACCTTTCTTTCTTTTGTTTTGGAATTTATTATTTTATTCATCACTAGGTTAGTATCACTCAGTTTAAGAAGCTGAAGATGTGTGACTTGATTTCTAGTGTTGGGAAGTTTTCTTGGACTCCTCATTACTCTGTTTTCATTGGTTTTTAAATAACAATTTCAAAGCATCTAGACAAGTACAAAAATACAGAATATAATAATCATATGCAATTAGGGAGGTGATAGGTAGCAAAGTGTTTGACTCTGTGAGAGGCAACAGCACCAAACTGGCAAGTGCCTTTAACTGTGCAATTAGCAAGAGTTCCCTGGGAGAAATGGGAATGGAGATAAAGGGAAAGAGAAAGGACCTGCATCATCATTCAGCCTATTGCTTTCTGCATAAATTAGTCGTGAAATGTTGTTTCATGTTCAGAAAATTAAATTCACACATATAAACAAACACAATACACAAACAGTCATTACTAATCACACCCATTAAACATACAGAGTGATGATGGAAAAAGTGAGTGAAACAGTGTTTTAATAACTGGTTGAACCAACATTGGCAGCAGTAACTTAATGCAATTAGATTAGACCTGCACAACATTTAGGAAGAACTTCGGACCATTCTGTCTCACAGAACTGATTTAGTTCAAACATATTCTCAGGAAGTCTGGTGTGAACGGCTCTTGAGATCATTCATGTTTTAAACAATGTGTAACTGCCCAGAATTTCCCAATTACCCATCTGTATATTTATAGTAAATAAAGCAAATAACACATTAATTTGTAATTGTATCAAACTTTCAAAATTTATGGTCTAATAAAAATACATTTGTGATGTGAATTACAGTATCATTATTAAACTGATACTATGTAAAATAACTAGTGCTGGGCAGCATTTAAATTTTTATTTGTGATCAATTGCATGATTTTTCTGCGATTAATCACAATTAATTGCAGTGTTACGGGCAAGATGTAATAATAATTCAAAAGTAGTTTTTGTTATAGGCAATTATAGGCGATTAATTATGGGGTGCCAAGTCGTAATCTTGCCTGGGGCGCCAAAATGGGTCGAGCCGGCTCTGGTCAAGTTTATTTTTCTCTCATCTCTATGTCGCACACAGTGGAGCTCCACCCCAATGTAAACGCACAAACACTCACTATCGCAATGCGCCCTCTCACAAACACAGTTGTTAATTTGACTGCTGTCATTAAAAGAAACACATGAGCACCATGATCAGTGTTGTTGTCGATATCCGTTGTGTGGATGATTTGCTGCATTTAGGCGGTACGTCAGACTCCATACAAGTTCTTTGGTGATAGAAAAATTCAACTTTGCAGTGGTTACAAATAACTGTGGTTCCATAAACTCCGCGTGCGGAAGTGATTTAAAATGAAAATGTCTTGTAAAAATTCGGTACCTCCAGGTCTTTTCTGTTGCAGAATGCTGTAGCAGTCTTAGGCCCACCCCCAAACGTTCTCATTGGTTGAGACACATGCCGCCGCCAATCCAAAGCCAGTACTGTTTGTGTGACTTTCATCCTAATAATAATAAAACTGTTTTAACCTGCGTTAAAATAATTAACGGCATGGTTAACGTGTGTGTAACGCACGTTAATGCGTTTTATCGCATTAACGTGCCCAGCCCTAAAAATAACACAATAAATTATATTATTTATGATTAGTATTGTATTTACAACATAGTGTTTTTCTTATCAGACATTGATTTTCTTTTAGGATAACATTGATATTAAATGAAAATAAACATCAGTAGTTTGTAGTACCTGCAGCTTGCAACCCCAACTGTCCTCTGAAGGTCTGAACATTGAGCAGTAACCTCCAGTGTGTAGCCTCAGAACTGAAACATAGAGCTGGAAACACTCAAGGCTGCATTCAACATTTTTGTTTAATTTTATTATAGCAGCTGAAATCAAGCTGAACTTAAAAAAATTGGACAAGACAAAACTTGGAAAAGTAAGTGTGTGATTTTCTCCTCATTCCTAGTGGAAATGATTCCATTGTAGTTAGTAGCAGTAAATAGTAGCATCTCCCAAAGCTCTTTAGTAAAATGAAAAAATTTTGATGCTTGTTATGAGAACAAATCAGTCTGCCCATTAACAGAATGCGGACATGCTCCTTGGCACCGTCGTTAATCTGCCGAGGCACTGGGGCGCCATGTGATAACATTAGGAGGGCCAACACGACACGCAGAAACAACCTTGTTCAGGGCAATGATGTACTATTATCTGCCATTAAACACCATCACGCCGCATTAAAAAAGCACCAATGTGGGCAATGGTAGTCAATTACTGCCTGGTGAAGTAGCATATCTGCCTGTAACAGGAACCATAAAACACCATTTGTGCAAATGAGGGCTCCCCAAAGGGCTGATTGAAACAGGAGAGACTGCCAACGGGTTTCAGATGGTGGGAGGCGCCTGATCACCCTCACTGGCGTCCTGACATGCTTCTATTATCTGCCATCACCAAGAATTACTCATCATTAGGATACCCCCCCTCCCCCGTTCTCATACACACACACACACACACAAATACGCACAGAATAAGTCCTGATCTGTATATAAACGACACACACACGCACACCTTTCCCCCACTCATTGTACTCGTGTGCAGCCACACTCCTCTAACAACATTATTATGTTCATCCAGCAGATTGATGATGATTACGTATCATTCAACTCTCCGCTGAGACAGAAAATAGATAAGAGTGACTGATGATCATCTACTGTGGCTCATCTCTTCATCCACACAGACACACAGCGTATTGTTTACACACGGGAGCAGTTTGTCACTGAGGAGATGGAGAGAGCATCATATCCTTCTCATTAAGACAAATTATGACCTTCATCTGTGTTTTAAATAAAAAAATAGGCTGCTTGCTCAGTTTAGATATATCATACAAAGCGCTCGCCTGTGTGTATTAGTTTTTACTGAACAGTGTTGGTTTTGTTAAAGTTAAAAGACCACAGTGAGGGCTGTGCACGTCTTCCTGTACTGTAGCTCATTACCTACAAATTGATTTAGTGTCTTGTGCTGTAGAAAAGGTTCAAGGGCCTCTGTGCTGGACAGGTGTATTAAACCATGACCGAGATTATATTTATTGTCCGAGCTGTTGTCAGGGTGCTCAAACTGTATAGCGCCATCCTTCATGTACTGGCATTATTACTGACCATAATTGAAAGGTGCTTTGATTGATTTCCATTGGGTTTCATTCATTTCAGCTGTCTGTGAAAGTCCATTCGCAAAGATGAACATTCCTCAGTTGTTATCTAACATTTTGATATGTGATATGTCATTTTTTCAAAGTTACATTATTAACACATAAAAAAACTAATTCTTGTATGTCTCAGCCTGAGAAGCTGATAAACAACACTCTTCTGGTGAGAGAGCCAACAAAATTCACATCATCTTATTCATTAATGGTGTTTTGTGTGTGGTTTGCAGCAGCAGGGCTTGTGAATGTGGTGTTTTTCAGCAGGCATCTTCAGGTTATGCATATTAGAAGAATCCTTCATTGCAATAAAGAGAGAAACTGTTAAAACTGGAGTGTAAATGGTCTCTTGGTGGCATTAGGCCTTAAGACTCTGACCATGTAATTGCAAGGTCCAGTACAGCTGGGGACATTTCTTTCCCTACTCACTCGCCCGTAATTGCCTATATTTTTTGTAAGATGTTCAGTGTGATACAGTATCTTTGTGGTACAGTGAGTTTCAAAAGCACATTTATGTACTGCAGCCTGTAAAGTGAGCTTAAACTTCAGATTTAGTTTAGATAGAGCAAGGTCCAGACAAACTGTCAAAGGTGTCAATCATGAAATATACACCTGCCAAAGTAACTAGTAACTAAAACTGTAAAATACATGTAGTGGAGGAAAATTAAAAGTAACATAAATAAAATGAAAATACTAAGTAATAAGTTCAAGTAACTATATTGAATTATTGAAAGGTACTTGAGTAAATGTGCTCAACCACTTATGACTACTGCAAGTTTGCAGCCTCCAGAAGTAAAAAAGTGAGGTTCATGTTCTTCTCTTACAAGCACAGTAAAGCTGCAAGCCAATAAAAGCTTACTTAAGCTACTTACCAACAAATATTCATAATTTAAAATCATCACATGGCCTCCAAACCATCATCCAGGTAAAATGAATGATTGAACAGACTGTCTGACACTGTCCTCCCTCTGTAATAAAGAGTGGGTGACCCAATTTGCAGAGAAGTGGCAGGATAATCTTCTACTGCTGTCATGTTACCCAGTTTCCAGGTTTTTCTCAGAGTGCTCGTGGACTCTGTGACTGAAACATTTACAATAGACGTCTGAAGAGGAACCTTGTCAGACCAGACCCACACACATCATTTTAAAGTCCTGAGCAGCCTTGTGTGTTGCTGTAAGTGAGAACATCTGTTTATTGTTATTGTGTAATCAGAGCAGAACACAGCAGTGTAATATTTTAATCCTGTGTCTTAGTCAAAGACGCTTTAGCAGAACAGTTGTTGGCCAACAAGACGCTGCAGACCCATGTGAGTCAACAGCTGGGGATGGATTAGAAAGCCAGTGAAGAATAACACACGTCTGCTACTGTGTTAGAACAATGTTTCATGAGAACATGAGCGCAACGTGAGATGCAAATCATTATCTACGAGTTTATATATATATATATGTGTGTGTGTATTTGTGTGTGTGTTCCAGGTGGGCTGAGATGATGGATAAGGAGAAAGGACCAGAGCTGACAGCTCAGTGAGAATCACTCCTGTCCCTCATCTATCAGATTGAACAGCTCACTGGCAGCTGCACACACACACACACACACACACACACACACACACACACACACACACACACACAGACACTTGTCTTTTCCCTCGTGGCTGCTGATAAGAATTGTTTGCAAAAGTGAGATAATTTAGACAAAGTGGAAACTACCAGCTCATAGAAACAAATCTCTTCCTGTATTGTGCAGGTGATGTAGATGTAGTAAAGAGAGTGAGAGACGATGAGACAGACAAGAAGCGGTTAAATCGAAGTGCTGTAAGAGAAACCGAGAAATGGGGCACAAATGTGTAATGATGTACGGATAGAGAAAGCGGTGATATCCTGAGCCTGAAAGGAGGGTCAATTCCCCTCTTCTTGTTGCTATGACAACCCATCATGTAGCGCCCCCAAAAATAATGATAAACAGCAAGAAAGGCCGAGGGAGAGGAGAGACTGGTGAGTGAAAATTTGAAGAGGAAACGCTGGCTTTAAGTAAAGACATGATGAAATAATGTAAAACATGTAGAGACAGGCTGTAAGAAACGCAGAGAAGGAAAATGCAGTCAAGGCATGCTCAGTTTCTCCTCCTCCTCCTCAGTGTGTGTGCTGCTGTGTGGAGGATGTGGAGCCCAGCAGGAAGAAGGAAGTGCTAATTGCTTCTCTTTAGTCTGCACTGAGACAAGACAGAGCAGTTGGTGCAGTAGGTCCACTACTCCGACCGTGCCCTCACTGTCTTTATTTCTTCTTGACACACTTGAGGTCTGTATCAGTGAACATCTTGTGTAGTAAAACCTCTAGCCCGGAGTGTTGACCCTCAACCCTTTCACACCACTGTGACGGTGCTGAAGGTCTCTCCTTTGCACTAGTCAAGCAGAGGCTACACTCAATGGTGCAGAGATACTGGTATTATTCCATAGCACAGATCTCTCTCTCGTGGTTGGGTGGTGGTGATTCTTAAATGGAGCTAGTATGCACTGATATGAATTGCAGGGTATTCACGCCAGAATTAGCACGGCATTCAAAAAAAGCAAAAGTCTACACTGATGTGGACATGTTGCTGCACACTGAGGTCTAATTTTGGTTTCAATCTAAAACAAACTCTTTGAAAAACGACTTAAAAACCTTAATATGGACTAAATAGATTCTTTCTTGTTCAAATGAGACTTGAAGATACTTAGACTGAAAAAACTTTTGTCCACAATTGTATGTAGTAATTCTGTAGTACCGAATTACAATTCAAATCATTTATACGCGGCGCAGAGACAGAAAGTGAGTGATTACAACAAAGGCAGTTGCAATCTGTTTAATTTGACAGGGACGTCTGTGCCAGCTCTGAAAGAAATCACTTAAATCAATCCAGCTCACTAAAAGCACACAAACCTGTGGTGTTTACAAAGGTGAATCAGATTTTGAATCACTCTCAAATCAGTTCACTGTCGTTAGCGTGGAAATGGTGGGGTGCGTTGTTGGCATTTTCCCCACCTGTAATTTGCGACTCCGCAGATGGCACCACACTCATGTAGACCCGCCTCTTCCTACGATTGGCTGAACAAAGAGGTTTTAATTCGCATGATTTGCTTGTGATATTTTCAAAACGAAGAGCTTTGATGAAAGAAGAGGTCTGAAAATGTCATCCTGTTTATGACTCCTCCTCAGCGTGATATAATGACACCCCAGTGACATTACAAGGAAATGAAGCAGGGTTTCATTTATTCCGGTTAATGTGGAGGGAAGATTTGTTATTGTCATTTCCCAACCATTTGAAATGAACTGTATGTAAAATATGTAGTATTCATTTATTTATGATGCATTCAGAAAATAACAGTTTTTTGAAAGAGTATATTTCATCATATTTAAGACAGCGCTGCAGGCTGTGACAGACAGTGAAAGTGAATAAACACTCTATCACAGAACACACCAGTGTTTTCTGAGGACAACTGTTAGGACTACATTAGGGTACGGTGAAGGGTTGGGAGCTTGCTTTTAGTTATGATGGTTTAAGGTTAGGGTCTATGTATCCTCACAAATATAGAAAGACACACATGTGTATGAGTGTGATATACTTAGTTGATTCTTGCTGCACCATTACATTAACCGCATGAAATGAAAAGACATCAAATGCAATCAGGTAATAGAATTCATCTGAGGAGGCGGTGATGAATATAATCAAATCTGCGTTGGGGAGTTGCTGGTTGATGGCAGACCAGAGTTTCAGTGAGAAATAACTGTGGATTTCAGTGAGCTCTGCTCAGAATGGAACTAAAATACACCTGATAATGTGGCTCTTCCCTTCTCTTAGAAATGTTTAGGAAATAATGTGGGAACACAGCTTTGTCACAATATCAGTCATTTTGAGAAATACTCTAATTCACTAGCGGGAAATAAGAAGTCTGCTCTCACTCTCATTTTTAGTGTACAGATATTAAAAAGAAAAGAAAAGTGTCACACATTTAGAAATGCTGTAAAAGCTGAACAGACATTTGTGTCTATTAGGTTGTGTTTACCAGTCATCAAGTCACACATTTCTGTCACAGCACAGTGTCAGTCAAGGCTTCAGATGCAGTAATGTAAAATATTACTATATATAACACTGCCCACTGCAGCTTTGTCTCCTCGGGTTAATTCTGTTCTATTCCGTTTGTTTTTCTTGTTCATTTTGCACTAACACAGGGTCACATTAACAGCACAGGACGTGGTGCACAGCATGATTAAATTATGAAAATCTCTCTCTTAAATACACGTACAGGACATCGTGTTCTCCAGATGAAAGCCACAGAGAGTAAGGGTTTAGCTAGTGAACCCGCTGACTTTCTCTGTCTTTTATTTCTCTTTTTACTGTTTTCTACCAGTGTATTTATGCGTCTAAACTTGAATTGAATGTTTGTTGTTATATCCTAGCAGGGCACCATCCTAACAACAGTAGGCAGACATTTAAGTATTTCAGTATGAAATGAAAACACTCACATGGAACCAGACAAAATAAATGTGCTTTGAGTTTGGATTATTAGCATCAATGTGTACTTCCTGCAACAGTTATTATTGGTTAGTGACATTTTAAACAAGCCACAGGTGTATGAGCTGACAGCATTTGGTACATATATAACCTTCATCTACATAGTAACTAAATGGACTCATATAGCACAGTGTAAAGTACAACATTCACCACTGAAAGATTGTGAGGTAGAGCAGCATGAAATAAAAAACAAGGTACAAGTATCTCAAATCTGGACTATTTTTTGCAAAAGGTAGGCAAATGTACTGTAGGTATTTGTGTTCAGTCACTGTGCAAAAGGAAGCATCAGTCCCAAGCTGGATAGTGAAAACTGACTGAAATCAGATACGGCGTTAAAATAGAAACAACAACTGCTGTAATATGATAATGTTTTGGGTTTGTGCAGAGCAAGGTTGACGGTGTAAATTTGTTTTCCAACCTCGAATCACCTCCTTCACCTCCTGGGCAACTGTGGATCAGTAGGTAGAGCAGTCATCCTACGTCCATATGTGGGACCAACCTTCAATCCCCGGCCCCTCCATGTGTTGAACTGCCCCTGTGCAAGACACTGAACCCCAAGTTGCTCCCAGTGGTCCAGTGCCTTGCATGGCAGCTCTGTCGTGAGAGCAGACAAGTGAGAAGCAGTGCAGAACATTCTCCCTTCAAATCTTAGATTTTGCAGCTCATGCACTTAAAAGCAGCGATTCTTGAAAGATGACACATTTCTGTTTCTGGTTCCTCTCTCTAATAACAGGTGCAGGTAGGGGAGTTGCTATTATTTTCTACACAATTAATTTCACATTCTACTACATATGTCTTTGTTTTTCAAGATTTGCCTGATCTGCCACCGTCTCTGCCCTGCTGAACACATTTTTGAGTGTGGGTCATTTCCATTTCCTCCATCAACTGACTCAGCAAACAGTAAAATAATAGTACTTTCAGACAATAGGGCTGAAACACAGTGTCTCATTCAGAGGAAACGACCCGCTCTTGGCTGGCGAGTTACCGCATCTGCCCTCAACTTACAGAATGACGTTAGTGAGGAGACAGTGGGTGTCGGAGATGTTGTACGTTATTTCCAGTGGGTATTTTCTTAAAGGAGTTGTAGGGTGAATTGGTGACTGGAGAACTAGGACTCACATAAAATGGGAGACAGCTGAAGTAAAATCCATGGTTGCTGGTCAGCAGCTGGGTCTGATGCCTGGGTAAACTGTTAAAGTAATGCCAAACCCAGTGGAGAAAAAGCATCACATTATATGAAATACTTAAAAAGAGTAGTAGTTTTTTGTTAAATGTGTAATTGCCTGACGAAAGCAGGGTTAGCTAGTTTTCTGCTTTGCTCGAGTGGTGTGTGCATGTTGCTGCATTTGTGGCGTGTCACTGGAGAATAACCGGGTTAGCTGTCTGCACACAGTAAATTGGGTCACCGCTGAATTAAACCCTCTACTTCCAGTGTTGCTGCACCAGAGAAGGGC
Source organism: Ctenopoma multispine (assembly GCA_034779795.1). Taxonomy (NCBI): domain Eukaryota; kingdom Metazoa; phylum Chordata; class Actinopteri; order Anabantiformes; family Anabantidae; genus Ctenopoma; species Ctenopoma multispine. Next base: position 4,050,704 of record JAUYWH010000024.1, on the reverse strand, counting down.
AGGTTAGAAACACTCATGGCCACAGAGTTTGAATAAACAGTCAAGTCCAGGCAAACGGGTGGAGAGCGGCACTGGTGCTGTGAACATAAGAAGTGGCATTTCAGAAGTCTGCCTCAAACAAACATGCCTTCTGTCGAGGAAAAGGTTATGCCAAGAGTCATCAAAGCAGTAAGCAGTTTGTGAAGGAGTTTCCTGTGTGCACCAGAAATCAACATGGCACAATGTCTGAGAAACAGAGGGATAAAAGGGATGGAGAGAATAACAGGGAGGCAGCTATAAAGCATGGAGGAGATAAGAGTGCCAAAATGAGTGTAAATGGCTCCGATTGTGGGGCTCCTGGAAGTTTCTTGACAGTTTTGTTAGTCTGTTTTGAGAAACCCTGTGAAGCCTTTTCACCTGAGCAGAGTAAGAGGGCTGCTCTCTGGCTCCGCTGGCTGTGTGTCAGCCTCAGTCCTGCTGTGCTGGAATGGATGAGGCCCAAAAAAATAGAAAGATGCACGAAAATAGCAGCAGAAAAAAATAAAACAATAAAAATGAATTGATGTTGCAGTGAGGAATTCATAAACATACACTCGTCTGATCGTGCAGCTGAGAAGCAGCAGAGGGATTGTGTACTGTGAGGCAAACTTGAGAGCAGCACATTTGAATTCAGCCCTTTCGTAAGGTTGCAGTCCTCCTGCCCCTGTGGTTTCCCAGCGCTCTGCAGTGGTCCCATAGCTCAACCTTACTGCATCCAGTCAGCTACACTCAAGGACAAACACACTTTGAGGGCAAGGGAATTAATATTTGATATGTGGCGCTGCATCATGTGGTGAGACAGTCAGACATACTGGCAAGCAGATACAGGATGGAGTAAAAGCCATGAATAACCACTCCCTGATGCAGAGCCACGAGTCCGCCGCAGAAAAACTCACAATGCATTACAGTTACACACAGAAAGATACGTATGTTGGCTGTTTGTTAGGTGTTAATGCTCTGCAGTAATGCTTGGACCTGTGCGCAGAATAAAACCCAACAAACTCACACCTATGTGGTCATTCAAAGATCTAAGTATATGCTCTAAAACGTCCATTAATCTTCAAATCTAATATGACACAACCACAGCCTTTCTGGGAATAAATCAGAAATCAATATGTGTAGTAGAGACGACATTTGAATGGTTGGAACAGCTGGAGAGTATGATCTGTTTGAAAAAGTGATTGATCTGTTTGGAAAGCACTGATTAGAGAGATGCTGCATGGCTGGGAGAAAGCGCAAGTGCTTTCAGCTTCTTAACCACTCCGGCCGAGCTGCTTTTACTTCCAGATTGTTTACTTGAACAATTGTTACATATTAGTTAAACATTAAAAAAGTACTTTTATTGCAGGTTACCTAACAAGCAGAGATGCAGCGTGTTTGCAGCTCTCGAAAGGATCAGTGCTTCCAAAAAGGCCTTGAAGTTCTGAAACATTGTCAGTAATGTGTGCTGAGACAGACAGACAGACAGGAATACAGCTAAAGGTTTGTAGCAGACTGAGGCGCGTGCTGGATTGATTTCACAGCAGCATGGGAAAGCACTGAAGGCAGGAATAACAATGTGTCTGTGTGTGTTTGTGTGTGTGTGTGTGTGAACATGGTGAATATTTCTTTATAAAAATAATAATCTACATATGAATTGTGACATAAAAATAATATTTGAAACACAATACTGACAATGAAAGAACAGTGACTTTAATAATTCAGGCTTTAACAGCTGTGACTCGTCTTGGTACAAGTATAATACATGTCTCTATCTGCATATCTCTATCTGCTTATCAGACTAAGTGTGTGTTTGTCTTGCAGATGATGGTAAGCTGTCTCTGGATGAGTTCCAGGCGTTCTTCTCTGACGGCACGCTGAATGAGGAAGAGTTGGAGAAGCTGTTTCACACCATCGACTCTGATAACACCAGGTCAGCAGCACTACTACACCGTAAATGCATGGGTGTCTCCATTTGCCTTTCGCAGGCAAAACAGCTGTCTACAGTAGCTGCATGACAATAAATCAGCATGCAGTACAGTGCTTCTATTCTGTGTGGATGTTTGTCTGCTAACTTAACTGTGGCTATTGCTTGTGGTCACGTCTCACTGTCAGTTATGAAAAAGAGGTGTGATGCACGCAGCTTGAGTTGTTTTGTGCGCACGCGCAGGTTGAATGTATGTAATTTATCCCACAGCGAGGAAATGTCACATCTGAAATCCCTTTTTACAGACGCACAGCCCTTTGTCAAGTGACATTTTCAATATGAAAATGTCAGAATGAAAATGAAATAATGAAAGTAGAGGAGATTAAATAAACACAGTAGGAGGAGTGGAAACTGAGTAAAGTCCATTTCAAGTCTCACACTTTCTTCTTCTCCCTCATTATTTATTTTTGCATTAATCAACCTGGTCCTCCAGGACATCAGCCCCTCTATGGCTACTGCCCCCTGGGACATTCTGTTGTGATTGGCTCCCATTAAATCCATTTATTGGCCCTTTATAATCAGCCAATCAGCTCATCCTGCCTGCAATCAGGAGAAGTGTGCTGACACAGTGGGACCTGAGCAATCAAAAAGGCCAGCTCTGTTAATTTACACAACCTCCGAATCCATGCAGAGCTTTGAATGAAATGAAACCAAGCAGAACAAAAGCTGACCTTTATGGTTGTTGTAGAATTGAATTAGGTTCAATATATAAATCCTCCACCAGACTCAGCCATTAGAGGAGTTTTTTTTTTTCAGCTTGAAGTGGACCATACAACCGGACCATACATCTCTCTGACGTCTGGTCTTGCTTTATAAATCGTATTCACTGCAGTGGATGCAGTCAGAAAAGTTTCTAGTCATTAGAGTTAAGTGGACTTGGCAGTCGCATGCCGGGCCTCAGCAGTATCATGTGACAGCAGAAAAGGTTATTGATTGGTCTGATTAAAAAACAAAAATGACGGCGTAAGCATTTTCTGGTCAAGCAGGAAGTTGATGGACGGGGAGGAGGGATGGAGCAGACAGAGACTGAGCGCTGTCCTGCTTCCAGTCATTCGTCTATCTGTCTCTGTCACTCTTTGGTTTATTCCCATCTTCAGCTTTCTTCCTTTATCAGGCTCTTTACTGAGATTTCAGTTTTTTTTTCCCCAGGCTAATCTTGTTTCCATCACATCTATCACTCCATCCTCTTTCAATCTGTCACTCATTCCTGTCTTCAATCCTCTCTGGCCTCAACTCCTCTCTGCTCCTTTTGCTGTAGACTGGGTAATCATCATGATATATCCAAACTTCACTCCTCTGTTAAACCAAAATAAAAGTATTTCCACCTATTAAAGGACCAAGTTAACCAAGACACCAACCTCCATAGTATGAACAACCTGATGCTGCTGCTGATAAACTCCTCCAGATGCTAGCAGCAGTGAGATGTGTTAGAATAAGGAAACCAGAGGGAGGTTTAATCCCATTCACAGTAGATGTACTCCCCAAACTACAACCACAGAAATCAAGTTCAAAGCAAGCTTTCAGACTTGTGTTTTCACAGGTCGGAAGTATTATTATTATTGTACTTGATCAGTGGAGTGTCCCTCTAATGCGCTGTGAAACAGAAGCATGCTGATTCTTACTCAGTGGTGAGGCAGAAACTCAAGGATTACTGACGTCTTATCACTTACCCAACAGGCGCCTGCGTCACTTGCAGAGAACAACATAATTACTGGTTTACTTCTTTTATAAAATGCAGACGACAGCTGCCACTTTTATTTTAGCCAAGTAAATGTTGGAGCAACTTTCTTACACTTCTTTCACACATGTCCTCAGATGTAGTTTAAACGACATATGTCATTAGTAAACAGGAAAACCAATATATATATATATATAACGGAGGGTAAAGCTGGACTTTTGCTGGATATTCTGAAAGCCCATCTGTCACAGTGATAGATCAGGAGTAGTCCTGCCAGGCACCCTGCAGGAAAAATGAAACTACTGCTTAATAAAATAATGTAGGCCATTATCAAATCAGGTTGTCTAACATGGTTCATCCAGTCCAAACAGAGCTTAAACGTCTTTTTATCTGATATTTAAAACATTCAAATAGACATTAATCTAATTTGATGAGTGTTTTTTTCCATAACATATCCCATAATGTGCAGTAATTTATAATTAAGATGAACAGATGGACAGATGGAGTCTCCTCCTCCGTCCCCAGCTCTCCTGTCATTAGTTACATCTCCTAACTAATGGCTTCTTCCTTTTCTTTCTGCCTTGTTTTCCTCTTTCTCACCTGGTCAGTCAACCAGGGAAAGTCTCCTTTATACCTGTGACGAATTCACTGCCAAATGAGTCCCCACACACTGAACTGAGCCTGAGTGATGGCAGTGGATTGATTCAGACTCCTGTCAGAGTGTCTTGTTAGATCGCTCTGTGCCTGCCAGCTCTGTGTGTGTGTGTGTGTGTGTGTGTGTGTGTGTGTGTGGCTTCAGGCAAAAAGACTTTCCTCTCTTTCTGACCCTGCTCTTCTCTGTCCTTTTCCTTCCTTCCTACTTTTCACCCTTCCTTCCGTCTTCTTTCTCTCCCTCTGCCGCTCCTCTGCTGTGATAGTAATGTTGATACTAAGGAACTCTGCGGTAAGTAGACTGTCCTCAGACACACACACACACACACACACACCTGTTGCCTTCCTTAAAGGGGTACTTCTCAGTTAAATTGTAATTATTTTTTAAATATATTCATTCAGCATGTCTCAGCTAACCGCTGCAGATTGTGTTGTGACTTTGAAATGTGCCTATTTGTGTGTGTGCAGACTACTTTGCCAAGCACATGGGTGACTACGAGGGAGTTCTGGCCTCCTTGGAAACACTTAATCTTTCCATCCTCAAAGCCATGGACTTCACCAAGAAGGTAAGTGTCTGTGTGATGTGTTGTGAGTGTGCGAGAAAGTGAATTATTTCTTTGATAAAAACGACAACCATAGAAACATTTGAACTGACATTGATGTACTTTTAACTCCAAGTGCTTTAGCTGAGTTTGGGTTTCTGTGCATCATGTTAAAAATGTGTTTTACACAATTGTGTAAACTTCCAAGCCTTCTGACTTTTTTTTTGTGAGATTGATCAAGAGTTGTTTTCAGGTCTAAGTCACACAGATTGCCAGAGAGGGATACCTTTCTCAGAATGGTAAACTCTGTCTGAGCTTTGAATTCTCCAAATGTTTCCAGCTGCTTTTAAAGTGAAAAAATAACAGCTACAATATGCACCTAGAGACCTGAAATCAATCCAGCTCTCCCTCTTCTGCTCTCCTACACTCCTTCATTCTCTACCCAACACTTCAGGTTCTTCATCATTAAATTACAATTTAAGGACAATGCTCCAGAACTTCTTAAATCCTCTGACTGTTTAAAAGGCAGAGCCTCGCTCCAGTGCCAGTGGAGTAAATATCTGCGCAATTTCCAGTGAAGCTATTTCTAATAAAGACACATTCAAAAGAGTTACACCCTGCATCCTCAAACAAGCATGTAAAATGTCTTACGATCCTGCAGTATGTGGCTGATCAATAATGCTAGTAGTGAACTAGCTTTTACACTTTATTTTGCACATCTAGGATATATTGTGTCTGGTATATGTTAAGCAATGAAATAGAAGTGAATCTCTTTATATACAGTAACAAGAAAGAGCATCTTTCTGCTCACTGTTTCACTTTCTGGACCACAGCTTCGGTTCAGTCCATGTGTTGTTTCCAGCACAAGGATTGAACCAACTGTGAAACCCACTGTTCTCCACCTGCGCAGCACCAAATGACAGAAAGATGCAGCTAGAGACCAGATGTGGCACAAGCAGCATTAAGCAGGTGAAGAGACTGATACTCCCCTCAGGAAGTGCTAGAGACAAATAATCCAATAATTTACCAGGTTTCTCTCCAAAATAAATGATATTACTGCTCCGTAGCTGCAGGATGTGTAAAAAGCAACTGTTTGTTGAGCATGCTCACCATAACAAGTTAAAAGGTGATCATGGAATATATTAATGTGTTCAGATTAGCTCTTTGCTCTCCCCTCAAGTGGCCAAAAATCAATGCATGGTTCAAGCGAAATGTATCTGGGACATACTGATGACTTCATGTTAGTTAGTTAAAGTGATCAATGGCTCAATCAGCCAGAAACGATTCTACTATATGTGTGGATGGAAACAGTTAAACAGAGACTGATGATGTTTTGCTTTTTAATCTAGTTGACTTGTACAGCAGACCTAATCTTCCTTTGCTGGTGAGCGGTGTACGCTTGACATACCCACACTGATATATGTGTGTGTTTCTTTCATGAGCTGTTGACCTCCTAAACGTAAAACACAATTTACAGTCAGTCTATTCCCATACATCATATGTAATGGTGTGTGTATGCAGGTGCACCGTGGTGTGTGTGTGTGTGTGTCAAAGCCGATGGTATGCCAAGTTTCTCCTCTGTGCTGCAGCTACGGGCTCCTCAGCCCATTGGTTCAGACTGTGAGTGTGTGTCAGCGTGTCAGCTGGAGAACAGTAATGTGTTATCCTAGTTTTTTCCCCTGTGCTATATATAGCAGCTGGTCCATAGCCACACTCCAGTATCCATGTTCATGTTAGAGTTCTGGTTCACTGTGTGTGTGTGTGTGTCTCTATATCTCTATCCACCAGCTTCGTCTGTACCTTTCTTTCAGCTGCACACACACACACACACACACACACACACACACACATACTTGCCCTCCTTCACACACAACCTCAGGCTAGTTTTTCTCTAATGAGCAACCATTGTTTAATCAATCAGTCAGGTGTCTCTCTTGTTCTGTTTCTGTATCCCCTGTGCTCTCTCTTCTGTGTGCTTTTCCCTGAGACACACACACTCACTCTCTCTCTTTCTCTGCCTTTCTGTCTGGGGAGCTATAGCTGATATCATTATATTGTGTGTTTCTGGCAGTGTGTTAGAGCTCGAACAATACTGTGACCAGCTCAGAGAGCAAAATAGCCAAACTGCTGACGAGTCAAGTATTGATGGACGATTTGTGTGTGTGTGTGTGTGTGTGAAGGCTCCTTTACTGCAGCGAGAGATTGGAGGTTGGAGGCTAAAGTATCTTTGTTTCAGCCTTTATGCTGCAGCTGTCAGTCATTTAGCATTGGTTTTCAGTTCCTCCCGCCTCACTGGTTGTTATACGTTCACTCATGTTTTTCTGCCTCTGCAGTTTTCTAATGCGGACTTTGACCACTGCAGCTGATTGAGGATCTGGAGCTGTTTATGAGCGCCCACTGCCGCAGCTTTTAATTTGGTAAACTTAAAGTTTTTGATGTCGCCATCACGCTGAGGCACTGTATGAGCAGGGTTGTGAGTGCTTATCTAAAAGTTAGCCATTTAGGATTTTATGAGTTACTTGATCACAGTTATAAAATTCAGTGTTTTCTCTGCCAAGTCGAGTCAGATATTCTGCTAAGTCAGTGTCCAGTGTCACATCACAAAAAGGGGAGGTTTTAATAGAAGAGTTTTCTGTCAACACAGTGGTGCAGCTCAGCCTTGCTGCTAGTTTTTCCCAGTGCCCCCTGGTTGTGCAGTAAAAACACATCTTCATCCTCTTTGGCTGAAAAATGCATTTCCTCTGTAAACTATCAATCTGTTTGCATTCTGAATTAGTTAATGGCTTTTTTTTTTACTTTAAAATGACAATATGGGTGAATATGACTGTGAATGGTTGTCAGTCTCAGGCTGACACCCTATGATAGACCCTGTCCAGGGTGTGCTCTAACTCTGGCCCAGTGACAGCATGGATTGGCTCCACTGTGACCCTAACAGGAAAATCAGCTAGAATAGAGTATGGATGCGTTTTTCACATAAATATTCCTCATAATTTCCTCATCTGATATGTATTTGTTATTTATTTATTTTTTATATTTCCCCATAAGGCATAATAATAACAGACAAAACCGTGTAAAGTGCTATAGTTATTAAAATTAAATACTAGGCAAGGGAAAATAGTTAATAAACAAACCACACTAACCATTCGAAATACCTAGAAACACTAACAATAATTTTCAATTCTTAATCAAAAGTGTACCACTCTGGTGGTTTGTAAGTATAACTGCTGAGTTGGTGGAGTTTAAAAGCACAAAATATGTTTCGAATAACTAAATACTAGCTAATTTGTTAAAAGTGTGAGGATTATATTGAGGAAAACGTTACCCAGAATTTTTAAGCCATAAAGGTTTTATAGTAATAACCACTTTCTAGATCATCCTCCTAATGTAAAGCATGACTGTGAATTCATGCTGAAAGCAAGACGTGAATGATGCATAACCAATATTTTATTCAAACTACATCAAGACCAATGTCTGATCAGCGTCTCCGTCGTCAGAACAGGGGTCTTTGTGTCTCTCAGTGTTCACCAGGCTGACAGCAGAAATCTACTGGACAAATGAAGTTTTCATGTAGGAACAACAGAAACAAATCAGTAGACGTATGGATTTGTAGATTTATTGATTTTCCCCTGTAAGCTCACAGTGACACAGGGAGTCAGATCAATCAGTGCAGATACCAGCAAAATGTTTGCGACAACTTTCAAACATGTTCTAAGAAGTCAGTGGAAATCAGGCTTTACTAAACGAGGAGGAAAAAATAGACTTAAATAATAAACGCCAGACGATCCAGGGGGTGGTGCACATCTGATCATCATGATGCACAAGCAAACCTACGAACAAAGCTACAAAGTTCTTGTCTTGAACACTTAAACTTTCATTCATCATCTACCATCTTATATATGTCTGTCACATCTATCACCGTGTGAACAAAAAGCTGTCTGGAAGAAACTGAGATCACCTGTAATGTAACATTTCAACACCCTGACGACTAAAATCATTTCAAGGCAGCCCTGGGCTCTTACTAAAAAGTGTTCTTCATATCACTGGACCAACACTATCAGTGTGTTTTTCCTTCTGAAGGGTTCCATGTCAAAAGCTGGAGCTTATCAGGTCCTCAGTAAAAGTGCAACTCTGCCGTGTGAGTGCTAATCCACAAGTGGGCATAAGAGCTTAAGGCACTAGGCTGACTGAGATACAGCAGCTGCATATGTTTCAATTCAACATTACTTTTTAGTAGCGCCACTGCTCCTCTTCATCTTTTCCTGATTTACTGTCCTTTGTATTTATCTATCACAACCTTCTTTTGCAGTGTTGGTCTCATTATTCTTTCCCTCACCCTGCCCTCATCGACTGTCTCCCACTCTCCGCCTTTCTCCCTCCTTCATGTTTAGAATAGATACATCCATCTGTACTTAAGACAATGAGCAGGAAGATACTGTAATAACCAATACAAACCTGTGCTTTCATGCAAATAGCTATTTTGAGACAATCCCCGTGAAAAACCTGGAGCGAGCCATGTTGAAGCAGATGTGGCGAGTGGGTGGAGCTAAAAGACAGAGCGTGATATTAGCTCGAGCAGAAGGCTGCAGCCTGAGACCTGGCTTTTAGAGCCCAGTGAGAATTGATTAATTCACCATCCACCTCAATGAATAGAGACAGGCAGAAAGAAAGAAAGAGTGGGAAAGAAAAACAGACTTTGTACTCTACAGTTACCCGCTGTTCTGTGCAGGAGTGATGTTTTTTCGTTTTCTTTTAAAGCACTTGGTTGGAACCAAGGGCAGTTTTCAGTAAGAATAAAATGAGCCTCCACATTATTCAGCTGAAATTTATACCCCAGCAGTCTTGGCTCTGTTATGTAGCAGAAACCTTTCCAAGTTCTTGTATCTTAGGACAATATGCATAGAATTACAGATTGAAGGCTGCTCCTGGTACAAAAGGGGATACAGTAGCTAACACAGTACTAGTATAATATTCTAGGCCATTATTTTTCCTCACAAAAAATCTATGTGTCCCTTGGGTAAAGTTTAATATCCACAGCTGTGCTGTTCAGCTGGACAGACTGATACTTTCAGTCTGTGTCACCATCTCCCTCCATCATCCCCTTCAGGCTCCCACAGAGATGACAAACACTCTAATAATTCATGCAAATGTGATATTTCATTTCAAGCAGTCGTTGCCGTGTGTCTTTAGAGGCTCGTGAGATTCTGCAAATGAGATGATCCTAAAGTAATTAGTGTTGATTAATAAACTCAAATCACCTCTGACATCAGATCAGTCCAGTTAACTGCCGCTGATTCACAAAAGAAGCAGAGCATATTATAGGAGAGAGACATAATTATTGTTAGATGATAAAATAACATTACTGCAGTAATTTATGGTCCACGTTGTGTCTATTATCTGTGCTATTTCTTGCATGCACACCTGATTGACTCAACTTGTTAATATAGAACAACACATATACTGTACATCTGCAGTATGTCATGGTTTTGGGGGCCAGAGTGAACATTTAGAACATTTCCCCATTTAAAGAGAACAGGCCATAGCAGGAATTAAGTTATATTATGGGTAAGGATATATTATGCACAATGTTAGATTCGTACTTATTCTGAGGCTCTGCTGAAATGGTTTTGGATGATTTTCAATCCTAATAACAGCTGACTTTTCTTATAATGGGTTTTTATGCAGTACCCTTTCTGACCCTCTGTCTGAAATGGATTGTTTTGGCTCCTGCTCCCCCTCTTGCCAGTGGGCTGAGCTATGGCTAAAACACACAGCGATTGAAAAACCATTATAACGCTGGTTTAACTTACAGTTTTTACATTTTTTCTCATTCTCAGTTCTCAGTCAGTTTTCTTTTCACAAAAATCGGCACCCTATTTTATGACTGTCAGGAACGTTTTGGGAAAAGTCCAGAGAAAGTCTCGATACCACCGCTCTGCTCACTCAGACACACATTTTTCTTTTTGTGTAGTGTTGTCTACATACTTTCAGCTCATGTTTCAGAACTTTGATGGTTTTTGATATGGACTCGTCACCACAAAAGTGAAGTTACAATTAAAAAATGCAGAAAAGCACAATATGGTCAATTTAATGACAACTTCACTGCAGTGTTGTTAAACTGTCAGCTGTAATAAATCTCATTCTCATGCTTTATTTTAAGTGATTGACTCCTGCAAACTTTCACTCTTTCTTTCTGATAAAAGCATTATTGAATTTTATTTTTATTTATATCATCATTGCATTAATTAGCTTTTAAAATAGAGATAAATAAAAAAACATACAGTGAATTATTTTAGGCTTGAATTAAAGAGTAACTTACCACCAGTGAGCTGTGTTTACCTGCTGACCGTGCCTGAATGTTACTGACAGACCCAGCATTGTGGGAAAGTTGCTGTTAAGTTGCTCATTAACTGTAAAGTTAAAGTTTAACTGTACTGAAAGTTGAAAGTTGTGACAATGTGAAATTCTAAACTTTTAAAAAAGTTATGAAGTGAAACATCCCACTTTAGCTCATGTCAGCATGGCATCACCTCAAGAGTTCTTTGCATGCTGCTATGGTGACAGTTGCCATGGAGGCAGGATACTTTGGGGACAGTTGTCATGGAGATGGGTCATAGAGTTGATGTCAGTCTACACGGAGCCAGCTTGTTAAGACAAGAGATCGCTCAGCAAACTTTTACCATAGTTTTGTTTTTACAAGCAGATCCCACTCATGTCATCACCCAGCATCAGATGGAGGACAGACTGTGGGCTTCATGTCACATCTCTGACATCTTTACGTCAGTTTCACGCTGTACTGTAGACCTTCATTCTGCAAACAAGATAAAAGATGTCATCAGGCGTCATGGGCAACAAAGAAAGTTTAAGAGAAATTTTAGGAAAGGAAAAGCTGACAGTGAGCTTGTTTGGCTGAGACAGATTTTGTGAAAGTCTCCCTGCATGTGTCCTTCTTAACTACAGTAGCATCTCAGTCAGTTTCCCAGATGAAGGCTGTGAATCTCATGATTTAGACAGTGTTAGAGAACAAATATATATTCCACAGGGACAAAGCAAATGTGTAGAAATGCTATTTATCTTTTTTTTTTCCTGAATGCTTTTTATGGTGAGTCAGAGTCTGAAGTGGTTCCAGAAAACAATTTTAATTGGCTCTCTAGCAGGTGGGGATAAATACTGTCCCCCTCCGGCCCCCTGAGATATGTATGCTTGTGTGTTGAGAGCTGAAACAGGCAACAGAAAGAGAAGAGGTAGAATTCATTACATTTTCTGTCCTGTCTGTCCTGTATGAACGCTATGTTTAATGAGCCACTCTCGTTATCGTTTTATTGTTTCAGGCTTTACAGAGAAAGCCGCCTCACTCGTCAACAACTCTGCAGACACACACACAGAAACACACACAGTTTCTCTCGGACTAAAAATCTTGTTAAGCCCGTCTTGTTCTCACAGTCTGTTCAGGAAAATTGTTTCACGCCAGTGAGTGACCCTCCGCGATCTTTTTAGCTGCTTCTCATCCGACTCCTCCACCCCACCTCCTTCTCCCCCTGCCTCTTTTTTCTCTCATCTTCTTCTCTTTCATCTGCGCTCTGTTGTCTTCTTCCACCGACCCCCAAGCCATCCCGCCTCCCCCACCTCATCCTCTTCATCATCTCCTTTCTTCAAGATGATTAAGGTGAAGCAGATCACGGGGGTAGAGGGAGATGTTTTGGTCTACACACAATGATGTGAGGACGATGAGGAGAGGAAGAGGGGAGGACGATCAGTGGAGGAGAATACGGAGAGGAGAAAGGGCAACGGGGAAGAAAATAGAGGTAAAGATGAGAAGAAGAGAGCAGATTAAAGGGCAGATTAAAGGAAGGGGCTGTGGCGACAGGTTTGAAGGAAAAATGAGGACGGTGATGAGTGAAACGAAACAGATGTTGGTGTGTAAAACATCTCAGCTCGCTCAGTCAGTGGGTTCCAGATGATTGTTGGTAGATCAGTTTGTGCGGCATCCATCTCTTAATTATTAGGAATTAATGTGATATTATATGAAGATTGTTCATCTGGTGTAAAAGTATATATAAAGCTTTATAATTTTCCTTTTATTTCCAATAATAAAGCTACTGTGCCATTATATACTGCACAATACAGCACAGTGCACAGTACACGTAATTTACCGGTTTGCTGAGGATTTGGGGAAATGTTGCATGGGGAAACATGGACAAAGAAATGTGCGGATCTCAGTCTGGTGACAGCCATGTTTACCATGGTAACAGCAAATGTGGCTGAATACTCCCTGACCTGCTACTTTATCAGACATACAACATGAAGAGCAAGCTGAATATCTGTTACCCGATCAGTCAGCCAAACAACGCCATGTCGCTTTAAGAAAGAAATCACTCAAAAGTAATCGCCGTTGTGATCTGATTTCATGATGCACACTGTGCAATAAGTGTGGGCACATTTTTGGCCGTTGTTAGTGCTAACTTTAGTGACACATCATGTTTTACTACTGGATTGATTTTAATGTAGATCAGTAGCAGCAGGACATGTTGGGATTAGCGTTAGCAGTAACACAGGACAGCTCAGCCTGAGCTACAGACTATTCAGTAAAAAGTGAAGGAAGTATTAATATAAAGCATCGACATGTGACATGTTATCTCGTGGACGTGAAGGCAGCTTGAATGGAAATAAATGACTAAATGACTCCACCACTAAACATGACAATTACTGCACAAATACTAAATTAAATTATTCGTTTTTTATTAATGATATGTCTTTAATGTATTTATTAATATTTTTTAATTCATTTGATAACCTATTGTTATGAGAGTCAGTCTGTGTTTTCTTACCTCTTGATTAATATTTCTAGTTCCAAAAAGTAAGCAAATAAAGAGACAGAAAAAATTATCATAGTATAGCCGATTTCCATCTACTTTTCTTTTCCTTTTGTTGTAAAAGTTCCATTAGGATGTCTGAAATGATATCTGGGGACTTGTTGCTCTTCTTCCCCACAGTGTGACAGCTCATTTGCTCCATAGTGTGTGGGGAACTTTATAAAGTACATACACGGCAGGTTTAATGATTACAAACCACTGAAAGTCCTCAGGTAATTTCACTGGAGTTCACAGGCAGTGTGTACTCCTGGGTGTATTTGTGTACGTGTTTGTTATCCTTGTTTGTGTGTGTATATGTAACCATCTGGTGCCAGGAGTCTGAAGCATTCCTACCATCACAGCAGCCTAGAGACACACAGATATGTAATTAATATTATATAAACCTGTGTCTGTAAGTGGTGTCAACCCCCATAGCAAGTGCATGCCTCTGCCTCTAGAACCTGGTGACCAAGGTTACAGTTTCCCTGGTAACCAAGGAAGAGGATGCTATAGCCAAAATGCTGGATATTAAAGAAGTAAAGTTAGACCCAAAGAGTGAAGAGAGGATGCAAGCGAGGGAGTTGATGAGAACAAGTTGGGGTGAGGAAAGATTTTCACAAAGGACAGAGATAGAAAAGAGCTGCAGAGCGAGTGGGAAGAGGCTGAGAGAGAAAAGTGACTGTAAGGAGCAGAATAAATAGGAGAAAACTAATTAGGAAGGAATGAAGGACAAAATAAAAAGTGAAAGAAAAGTAGGAGGTGATAATAGAATAAGTGCTTGAGATAAGTCAAGAGGTCTGACACAGTGAGAGAAAGAGGTGAGGGAGGTGAAAGAGGCAGCTTGACATCTTTCTCATGGCTGCCATTACTGTCTGGATGATGAGGAAGCTCAGTGAAACTGATTACACGGTTGTATTTCATTAGTCAGTACTTTTAGCTAAGGCATACCACTTCCATAAAGCCTAGCTTATCTTTTGTGTAAAACCTTTTTACACTTCTGTATATGGCTGGTCAATGATAGAGCTACCGCTAACACTAGCTCGTGTGGGCATTTATGCTTTAGCACATTGCAACTTTAAGACAGGAACATGCTCCCTGCAAAGGATCATGCACACGCTCCTGTGCTGGTGAGAGAGCTCTGTTTTCAACAATCAATATGCTCGTACTTGTCCCGCTCTCAGTGTCTTGTTTCCAGTCCACAGCAGCAGGCGAGAGGACAGGCTGCTGAAACAAGACAGAACAGATCATGATCGTGTTAAAAAGTCTGTAAATATCAGATAGATTTCACAGGTTTTTACCATTTTTCTGCAGCAAGCATGATGTTCTTAGGTTTGCTGTAGTAAGTACACATCAAGCTTATGGCACCATACATATACTGTAATTATTATAATGATCATAACATGATTAGTGATCACAGTATCTTTACTATGTTTTGCTTTGTAGTTCTACCTTGTCCTTCACTTCTATTCAGCTATCTTAGCAGGCTGAGATGCTGAGTGGAGTTAGACGTGTCCTGTCAACAGCCTTACAGACGTCTCCCTTTATCATCTTATGAGGAAATCATAGCAAACCACAGCATTTTTCATTGCAATACTGTGGATGGTCATTAGAAAGAACTGAATGAAGAGTTGAGTGGTGCCACTGAGTCCATGGTTTAAGTACATGGTCTAAATTTCCTATCTCTAAAATATCTACATCTATCCTCACACTTCTCCTGCAAAGTTTCCCATCATGCATCCATATTTTTTAAACAAGGACTGTCAGGTAACCAACCTGTAGTCTGTAGTGTGATGAGGCAGCAGTAGATTTGTTTACCAGCAGACTCTGCCAGCCTGTACTGTAAAAGTAGTAGCCATCATGGCACAGCCCCTCCCCCACACTGTCTCTCACTTACATTAGCATTGCAGATAAGAAAATTTCCAGTCAGCTCCTCTCTGGGTTGAAGCAAGAACACAGCGCAGGAGCTGTCAGCGTGTTACTCTAAGAGGTTTGTGTATGTACTGTATGGATGCCTGTCTGTCCCTTGTTTACTCTGTCAAGGTGCTGTTCTGTGCAGAGCGGAGGACAAATCCTCAAAATATGTGACTGACTGACTGCATCCTCAGTGTCTCCCACAACTGTTAATGATGTGGACATGAATAATTTGTTTGAATGTGTGTGTGTTAGAGAGAGAACGGTCAGAGTGTGTGTTGTGTTGACTGATGAGGTTTCACCCTAAGCATGAATAATGCAGTGGACTGTAGCAGTGAGAAAGGAAGTGTGTGTGTGTTTGTGAGAGAGAGAGAGAGAGAGAGAGAGAGAGAGAGTGGTGGATGGGTACTTTGGTAAAAGGAGAGCAAAGTGAAAGTAAAACACACAAATCAACACATACAGTACATCACTCTTTCTTCCTTTATTCCCTTCTTCTTTGCACTCCTCGCCCTGTTTTTTCCCACTTCCTTTCTCCCACCGCTCCCCTTTTCTCTCCCTAACCTCAAGCAGCTTCCCTCCCTCTCTCCCTCCCTCCCTACCATTCCTCCCTGCCTTTCACTTCCATCCTCGTCCTCGTCCTCGCCTCCCTCCACTCTCTCTGAAGGCAGATGAAGCTGGCGAGATATCTGAAGAGTCTGTATGTTTCTGATGGCTGTTAGTGGGCTCGCCTTCTGTTTAGAAACAAACTCAGGCTCCCTGCCTGCTGTGAACCACATCCACACTTCCAACAGTTAAATCCTCCAATAAACCCAGTGTTTGGTAATTTCTTTTTCTTTTTATAGCATCCTTCCATCCTTATTGCACAGAACAGAAAATGGCCCCATTATAAGGAGTTAATATCAATTTCAAAAATGTGACCTTTGCTGTAGGATGTAAGATTATTATGTAAGTTATTATGGATTGTCCTACTCTAAGACAACCCTGAGGGAAGGGAGTATTAGTTGGTTTGGGATGATCTCATCTCCTAAAGTGCTGCAACATACTGCAGGGGCACCAAGGTGCACAGGAACAACAGCAGCTGCCATCTATTGTGAATGAGACCTGGCTTGTCAGGATCTGGACAGGTCGCCAGTCTTTCACAGGGCACGGCAGGAATCAAATCACGGTTCTAGGACTAATTTTAGACCCTGCAGTTAATAAGTCAACATGTTACAGATATAATATGTAACAGAGGTTTGTTTTAAAGATGGCAGAAGTGAAACTTCATAATAAACTGTAAAAGTACCAAAGTTTAAGAAATAAACACCCTCATATTCAGCACAACGGTGAGGTAGCAGTGACAGGCGCTGTAGCTGCCTGGTGTGTAACACGCTCTTCGAGAGAGAACAGCTTGAAGATACCTGTGTTGCAGCTCGTCTGTCCTGAGCCTGTGTCTGTGCGGGACTGTCAGTATGTACTGTAGCTGTATTTTGCAGTTCTGTTTATTGCAGTTAACATTGATGTTAGTCAGCTCTAAATACCTCGTTAAGCTCTGTTATCTGCTGGATCCAGCTCGTGTGTCTAAATGTCATTTTATCAGGCTTGTTAATTTAAGTTGTACTCTTTAATCGAATGCTGAATCTGATCTCCCACCTCTGAATTAGAGTTCCCAGCACACTTCCTGTTCAAATTCACGAGCTGCAATATTATTGGGTTGCTGTGATTTTTCATTGGCCAATTTCTTCATTAGCTTTACACCCACTGTCCTGTTACAAGATTCAAGCAGAGAATAAATACTTACAACATGGACCTTTGTGTGTGTCTGGGAGTGTCCATGCTGATGTTAGTGGCTTGCTAATGGGCTGGTAGTAGCTGTCTCTAGAGGAGCGGGTGGTCAGCTATACTAGTCTTCCATTAGTGCTCAACCAGCACACACACATACACAGACATTGTACACACGTGGTTGGTCTCTCAGTGGTCCGCTAGCGTTGCAGCTGGGATATCTTCATCACACGAGGATCTAAAAACGGTATAGTGAACAAGGCGGGGAGCAAAGGACAGTAATAACCAAAAGAAATGGGCTGTGTGACTGTGTGTGCAAGTGTGGGGTTTAACTAAACTGTGAGACTGTGAGAGAGTTTTTGATAACTGAGGGGGACCAGCAGAGTAAAAAGATATTTAACAGGAATATCTTTCTCTCCTTTACAGGCCTGCCGCTAGCTACAGTTTCCCCCACTACTGCAAAATGGGTGTTGCTTAGAGACATATTGACTGAGGTTGCTAAGATACCATTTTAATTGGTTGATGTATGAAGCTGCGGGAGGGTTGTGGGGGTTTTCCGAGATAGCGTGCCAGCCAGCGAGCTGCGCTTGTGCCTCTCATCCAGCAGATAGAACGCACTGTAGAGAGACAGTGTGAATTAAAAGTTGATAGCTCTTGAGCTGTGAAATAAAAGAAAATGAGCACAACTTCTTATGGGAGACTTGCTGCAACACAAACAAGTTTTATTGGTTGCCATGGCAAAAAAGATCAAATCAATAGAAACTAATAAAAATTCTAAAAATAGGCAGCAAGTCTCCAGAGAATGCACCTTGGTAAACTGAGATGTGCATGTATCTGAAGCTGAAGTCCATTTGAAAGTAAGTGCAGGACTAGGAAGTGCAACTCTCCTCTCCTCTCCTCTCCTCTCCTCTCCTCTCCTCTCCTCTCCTCTCCTCTCCTCTCCTCTCCTCTCCAAGTTTGATTGAGGTGACTTGGTTTCTCTTCTACAAAACTGATCAAGCTCCTTCAAGCTAAGCTGCTGGATAAACTGAATTAGCAGTGAATCGATACCAACACTTCAGTCCTCTCTCCAGTCTGTCTCTCTGAGCAATGGACAATAGAGCAATCGTCCTGATATTTTGGTATAACTGTTCAATTTATATTAAACAACAGTAAAGTTCTGGCTCCTTACTGGGGTAGATACAAGACAAAGAGACTCGCTCACAGTCTAAATACTGAGTACTCGATCATCACACACACAAGGAAGGGTTTCACAAATTTAGACAAATTGTTCACATATAATAAATTGTATATTAATGTGTGTATTCAGTGTTAAGTTAACCACTGTCACAGGAATACCTAAACTCTGTGTGAGTAAAAACATGGAGCTGTTCAAGGTGGTGGTCCACCTCCTTGTCATGCCCCCTCCCCACAAAGCATTTTATCTAACTGAGACTCAGAAGATGGAATAATTTCCTCTAAACTCTGTAATCAGTGATTACAAAGTTCGAACTTCTATAACCCCCTGTAATCAGCCATCGCCATCTCATTACAAAAGGCCCAGTGTATATATGTGTACGTGTGTGTGTGTGTTTGTGCGGTTGCTGTATTTGTAGGCTCATGTAGGTGGATGATAATGAGATTTGTTGTTAACCCTAAGATATACATGACATTTAAGACACACACACACAATACGCACAAAGGCTTAGTGGCGTGCTGGCTCAGCCAGTTACTCCTACCAGATTACATTTTTTTGATCTCATAAAAATCATGTCACCTCCACTTTGTAATGAAAAAGCTAGTAGTTAATCTGAAAAACATATTGAGCCCTGTAGGGATTATAAGGTCTGAGGAGTTCCATCATAAATCATCACACAAAACTAGACACATCATCTCTTTTCCTCCTGCCTTAAACTCATACTCACAACCACCCAGAGATCTGTGCAGATACACACACACCTGCACATGCTTACAATAATACACACTGTAACTAATCACCAGGCTGTGTTCAAGGAGCCAGTGGACAGAGGTGGTGCAGCGTCCTGGGTCAGTGATCTGTGTGAATTATAGATCACACCTTTTCTATCCTAGGCTTTGTATCCAGGCCCGTGGGACACACTTGGCAAAAGGAGAGAGGGGGAAGACGTACTGAGAGAGAGAGAAAGCGAGAGAGAAACACTTTACTGTGAGGCAAATTTGAAACGCAATACGCTGAAACACATTCACAACGCTACATGTTTCAGAACGCACACATAAAGTGGTCGTGCATTTTTGAGTTTTTGCTGTTTGGATGTTTTGCTGATGCTGGATTCGATAATTCTCTGAAAACCATTGTTGCTACAGTTGTTAAAACACCTGTTGTTTAATTGAACTCTAATAATATTCTGTAGGATCACAGCATTTTGTTTCACCATTCAATGCTTCAGTTTTGCCATACAAACGAAGACGATGTGCTTATCAACCCAGTTGAGGATGGCGATCTTAGAAGAACAGTTGATTAGCAGGGTTAATCTCAATGAGTTTAGATATTCATCAGTCCCCAGTTGGATAAATGGAGACAATGAAGTGGGGACCCAGCTGACATGACTCCAAACTCTCTCTATTCATGGGTCCACCATACACAGAAGTTGATGTCTGATTGCACAAACACAGTGACAGTTTAGACACTGCTTTACTTAGACAGACACTCTACTTTAAGGATGCAGGGTTATTATCAAAGGAACTGTTCAAACAGTCTCTGTGAACACAGTATTTACACGACACACATGCAGTCACATAGATTTGAAGGCATCTGATCTGAACGTCTGATAGTCAGTAGTAAAAGGTTTACTTTGCCCATAAAAAACAAGCCACTTGCACTACATGATTTATTCCTGTCTCAGCTTTCTCATCCATTAAAAGAGTCTCTATCATTCATCAATCCTCTTTTTGTATTTCTTCTTAATTTAACCAGTTAATAAAACAGCTGTGCATGTACGTCCAGGACCCAACCTAAGGATTTTTTTTTATCAGCTTCAATTGATTTGTTTCATTGTGTCATTTGAAATAAATGTTAGTTCTTAACCTGCATAACTCAGCAGAGAAAGTAAATCTAATTTTGCCAAATAAATGGCGTTGTGTATCAGAATCTTTCAACATTTTTTTATTTATTGACTAAGTGCCTATAATGGACTCATAATGCATTCATAATCTCTCCAAGAAATCTGCCAGAATTCTTACTTATCATTTTGATTTATTCAGACGTGGATCCCACTTTGGTAATTGCATCGCAGCATGGTAGTCATTAGGGAGTCATCAGTGTTTCTTTGGTAAAATAGCACCACCAGCCTAAATTCTTTAATAATAGTAATTTGTATTGGTTGCATTACAGATAGATGAGTTTTACTCTCTGAAGTTCATGAAAACCAGATCGAACTAGCTGGTCTATCGTACACATGAGCCAATGCGGATGGGCATCTTCTAAGTCCGTGTGCTTGCCCGTTTGTGTGCGTGAACATGTGTGTGTACATGTGTAAAAGCCATTGATTGTGATAATGGAAGTCAATACACAGGCCTGTGTGATTCTGCGTCTCATGGGATCATTTGTCTTTTATTAGTGTAGAGTGCAGCAGAGAATGGCTGACTGCACAGGAACCTTAATTGTCTCCCTGAATCACTGCACTGTGACTTCTGACAGTAAAGCTGACGTGAACGACTGACTCCACTCTCTCGAGTACATACGTAGTCAATTATGAACTGCATTTAATAGTGAGGTGTTATTGATGGGTTATTCTGACAGCTCTTTGGCCTTGAACATGTCTGAGCACCAAATGAAAGTTGGCACTTTAGTGTTTTATTGGTTAAATGTGAAATATTAAGGCAGAGTCTCAGAGGTCAGTTGACTGTTACTAAGCTCTGCTTTCTTTGTCAAGTTGATATGCCTGTTGAGTTTTCCAGTCTTTTATGCAGGATACAATAACAAAGATAGATTCACCACAATGGCCCTGTCTTGTTGACTTTGCCACTGACAGTGCCAGTGCCAGACTAATTCAATTAAATTTAACTTGCACTACCAGTCAAACGTTTGGACACATAGGAATGACCATGTTTTTCATGTCTTCAGTTGTGTTACCATCATTGCACATGGTTTTCTAATGATCAGTTATCATTTTAAATTAATACATTAGCATTAGCAAACATAACATGCTATTGGAAGACAGTAAAATGTCCAAAGTCCGTATGTAAATATTTGTATGTAAATCCTACTGCATAAAATGTCTGAAGGGACCATCGGCCCCCAGGACTCTGGAGAGAATCCGGGCCTCGTTAAAAAAAGTTGGACACCCTTGCCTTACAGGATGTAAGTATAGACAGAATAATGTAGAAAACTCAACAGTCCAAAATATTATACACGTATATGAAATATTATGGTAAAAGGCAGAGGCAAAAACTGATGATCCAGCACTAGAAGACAAAGAATAAGCATTATTCTTGCAGTACTTGTATTTTTAATGGTATTAATGTTGTTCAATGTAGGTCAGTTACCTACTTTGATCTTGGAAGAAACACTACAGTACTACTGGTGTAGATGCTAAATGAATTAGCTGAACAAGAGAAACACAGAGTTTAATGTATTGATGGTTTAGAACCGGGACAAGTTTAAAAGAGACACCACCCAAACCTTTAAATGCAGAGTATAACTGCTATGCAGAAGCCTCTCGTGCCTGGTTGCAGCAGCTAAGCTTTGACTGGGCAGTCAACGTTTGGGTGCTCTGCTTTAGCGAACACTCAATTCCCTGAATAATTAAAAAGCAGCAGCGATAAGGTCATCAGAGTTAAGGCAGGAGCTTGAGTCTTATCTGAAACAGTCAACTCCTCTGACAGTTCACTGTGTTCACAGCCTCAGCAGTGCAGCTCAGGGACCCCTGCTTTTGATGCTGTCCCCCTTGAGTCTTGCTCAGTTTAACAAACTCCAGACTCTCTAAATTTACAGTTGAACAGACTGATTTCCATCCAATGCTTTTATAGAGTGACTAGCATGAGTTTAAAACGGGTCCATGAAAATGATTCTTCGCCAAATGGATCAAAAAGTTGTGAGGTGAAATTAGAAAAAGCTACAGTGCTCAGTTTGTCCACATGACTCAGTATCATAGTGGAGCAGTGAATGATGCTGACAGCGTAAGACGCAGGATGTCAGGATGCTGTTGTGTTTGATACGAGAAGGTGGATAATATTTCAGCTCGGCTTTGTGATTTTTCTGCTGAATCTGAACTGAAACAATATACAGTATAGTAAAACCACAAAACAGCATTTTTATGTCCCACTGGGCCAGGCCTAAAGTTCAGGTTTTAGAGGTATTATTAGCCTGACCTAGAACAAACTTTAGAGCAAAGGTCCCTACAGTGAATCAGTGAGGAGGGAAGAGATGGATGCACAGAGAGCGGGAGGTTTAAGTCTTATTTTGCTTGTTATTTTTGCCTCTTCTTGTGCTGTCTGTCCACCTTGTGAAGCCCTTCAACTTTCAAAGCAGAATGAAGAATGAGCGAGCTGCGATGTGTGAAAAGACATACAGGAAGAAAAACTTTACTTTTACAATGTGCTTTCAAAATAAGGTTCCACAGAGGTTTCACTTTTAAATTGAAAAAATGTTTTCTAATCATAATGCTTTTGTTTTTCCAGGTTTATGAGAGAGGAACCAACGTGGAGCAGTTTGTGACCCGTTTCCTGCTGAAGGAATCAGCCAATCAGATCCAGTCTCTCCTGAACTCAGTGGAGAGTGCCGTGGACGCGATTGACGAGCAGCACGGCCAGCCAGGGTGAGTCTGAGTGCATCACTGTGTCAGGCTGTTAAGTGTGCGTGTGTATGACTAACAGTTTGTCTACAACGTCGTAATAGAACCCGGGAAGTTTTTTCAAGCACAGATCTCACGCTACATCTCTCCCTTCCACAATCCTAGACCTGCTGTTACCTCTCTATTTCACTATCTGTATTTCAGTCATCTATCTGCCAAGATGAGTCCACGGACGTCTGACAAGCGCTACAAAAACACCGTCCCTGACTATCCCCCTAACAACAGAGTCAGTGCCAGGGAGGCTGTGAGGACCATTAACACTGCTTCAGGTGACAAACACACACATATTCACATACATTCCCACATCCCACAGCACCTCCTCTGAACTCCCAGTCAGCCATCCGTCATGCACTTGTGTGATTAGCACCATAGCCTCAACCTTTAGTTTGGGCACATCACTCTGGCTGAGCAGAAATCAAACTCTGACAGCCGCTCAGCAGATTTTTAATCCAACTATACACCAACACACACACACACACACACACACACATCTCAATTGTAAAACCACTCAATTGGCCGGCTGCACACATCTGATGCAGCTTTCCTATAGCAGACAGAGAAACGTGGGAATTGAGTTTAGAGAGGTGAAATACACGAAGAGAAACGGGGGAGGAGGGAGCCAGGGAAGAGATAGGAGAGAAATGTAGGGATGACTGAGAAAGCAAAGATCTTAAAGCTTCTCCTTAAGCGTTTCTCAAACCAGTAAGTGTCCAGTCAGCACTTAACACTTCAAAAATCGGTATGTGGTGCTGTTTTTATGTGGTGAGTGTTTGTGTTACAGAAACTAAAACACTCAACACAAATTGATTAATCCGTATTATTCTCTCCAACAATGTGCAGGACTTTTTTTTGTACACTATACAGTATATGTTTTTTTTACAATTGTTTTTCTCTGTTTTTTTACTCGTTTTGTACGTGTGGTAGTTAACACTGCTGCATATGCTCGCTTTGTAACTGTGTGCATCAGACAAACTACTTGCTGAACAAATGACACTTCAAAGGTTGTCAAGAAAAGGCATCACTTCATCACAACACAAACGTCACAGGAGGAGAGTTGAAAAGAAATACACAGTGCAGTCATATCGAGGCAGTGGGAAGAGGAAGATCTTTCAGGGAAGAGTAAATCACAATCAATCAGCCCTCCATTGGCATTATTGACATGTGAGTGTCGGTTAAGCTTGCTGAGCGTTGTTGTTTCAGGGACAACATGAAACGACACACAACGCAGCAGCAGAAATGTGAAACTGTCAGGCTGCAAATTACTGACATACTGTGGTTAACAATGTTAGTTTCACTGTGTATATGGTCAAAACTAAAACGTTAAGTGTTCTTTAGCTTTCTCCTGTAAAAGAACAGACATTCAGTAATTCTCAAACCTGCATTGTTTACATTCATGTTTGCTACAAACGCCATTCTTTGCAGCATCGTAAAGAATTTAGCGAACAGGGTAAATTCATTAGAATCCATTTCGGCACGACTGCAATACCTTTGTCACTTAACACAGTTCACCGTTGCATCCAAAAATGCAACCTGAAATTCTATAGTGCACAGAGGAAGCCGTGCGTCAGTTGTGTGCAGAAACACCACAGATTTCTCAGGACCCAAGTTCATGTCAGATGAAATTACCTGTGCCAACTTTAAGTGTCTTACAGACATTAACTCTTAATGTTCTAATATTTCCAAAGGAGAATTAGGCTTAAGTGAGTTGGTGAAAACACTAAAAAAGTCTTATTGTCTTCTCTTTGTTTTTAGTCAGATATATTTAAACAAATGACCAAACCGCAGTCTTCAGTTTTAGTTACTTTTTAGAAAAACTCCTAAAATGTATGGAAATAACTGCTAATTGGGCATAATAATGCAAGTGGGCATCATGTATGTGTGCATTCAGGATACAAACTAAATGGGGACCAACTCATAAATGTATTGATCCATTGATCATTGGAACAATGCACTGATGAAAGTCTCCAGCGTCTGTAACATGTTTAAACATCCTTAAGTCAATTGAAACCTATGTGGATGTCTAGGTACACATGAGAGCAAATAGCACAGTGTTGATATTTAATTGGCTTTGTTATGAGGTAAACATCAATATATTACAAATATGGTGAATTTGTGGTTTGTTTCATTTCTTATTTATGTGCAAATGATATTGAATGTTTAGATCCAGTCTTCGGTTCCAGGGCAACTTTATGGAAATGGTGCAATACACTGTAAATATTAATGCAAGACATTTCCCTAAATGTTTAATGCATAAATATGTTTTTTTCCACCTAAGAGTAATGATAAGATTAGCTTAACACTGTTGAAAATGTATTAAAGGTACAGTTTAGAAGACTGTGGGGGATTCATTAGCAGAAATTACATATATTATTCCTAACTATGTTTTCATTAGTGTGTAATGAAAATAAGAATTATTGTGTTGTCTTAAGCTTCTGAGCTTTTTATATTTAAATGTTGCACCACCATGTTTCTACAGTAGCCTAAACAGTGGCTCTAGAGAGGGAATTTCACGTTTTTACATTTCATTTCTCTCGAGGCTGCTGATCTTGTAGCTCCTCTCCATCACATGGACTTCAGTGCTTGTTCTCAATCTTGGTCTCTCTGCACTTTCCCTGTCCCTCTCCCTCTCTGTGACCCATCGTTTAAATGCTAAATATGTCAACTAAATACAGTTTCTAAACATAGAGCTAAAATAACTTAATCACCTGACATCCACCATAGGCTCTCTCACACTTGGAAAGGCAGAGGTGGAGGATGAGGTTGTTCCACAATGCTAGATTCCAAAGTATTTTTAAATCAGTAAATCTATTGTACAGTGTAACACCAGGAACACATATCTATGTTACTGTGTGCAAAGAAAGAAGTCAACACCTACATGTGAAATATGCCGTTATAAAGGTCACATCTGAAACCGTGACGTGCAAAGCCAAAGCCAGACAAAGCCATTGGTGATTCAGTGAATGATCACTAGAGCCGAAATTGATTTTCTGTCTTGTAATAAACAATGTTTGACATGTGGCTCCTGTGACACAGGAAACCTCAGGTCGCATAAAGAAGGCTCACTGTTACAACGTACTGTATGTTTCACAAATACAAGGCCAGCTGTCCATGACAATTTCCATTCCAGATATGAACATTCAGCATAAATTAAGGTCATAAAATTGGTTGTTTGACAGAATTTTGTGATTTATGAAAGCGGTGTTACTACAGCTTCATAAACATGTGTGTTTCCTTGGGGCATATGCACACACAGGTGTAGAGAGTTTGACAGTGCTGTTACATTGCAGTGATGACACAGCCTTGTCAGTCTGACAGTGGGTTGACAAATGACAGTTGACTCTTCATCCTCTACCTCTGAAAGTACATCCTCGTACATGATACATTACTGTGCTGTGACAAAAGATAAAGAGTGATCTTTGGAACCACCCTTACGGTGGCCTCTAGGGACAAAACACATACAACAGTGGAAGCAGAAACCCTTAGGAACGGCGCTGCAAATCCAAACACAAATCCAAAAGTGGAAAACTGAAAGCACATGCCTGAGGGAAGAAGTGACATTAGGAAGTAACTTTTTAAAATGAATTAAGCACTGGCAGCAGAGTTGTCATGACATTAGTACAAATTGCACCAACTACTGTGAGTGACTAAACATGCTCTGGTTAAGAACAGGATCGTTTACAGAAATGATATATTAGTGATGTGTTTTGTGTCTAAGATGTGCAGTTTCTCACAAATGTTGGGACACAACAAGAGCAGTTCATACGGCGGCGTTCTAATATCACAGTTCGAGTCTGCTCATCATTAGACATTTGTGACCACAAAGGGTCTGAATGATCTTTTCTTTGTCACCAAAGGGCTAAGTGAGAGCACCTACGGACACAGATTTAAGTATATACTGTGTGTATAATTAATTTGACTCTCAGCTAGAAGGCAGCAACAAGCATTTTCCAAAATATCCAACTATTAAAACAAGAAGGAACCAAACTGCCTGTGTGTTATTAAAAAGGATAATATCTTACTTACATCACAGCAACAGAACTGGGGTCCATGTTGACTACTTTATACTTCTAAACAGAGAGTTTTTCCTGTTGAATTATTAAATAGCCTGCCCTTCTGCAAGAATGAAATACTGCAATACTTTCTTTTTGGTGGAGCTGTATTTCCTTTAAATGATTTACCCCAGGACATACGGCCTGTAACCTGACACAGATGTGTTGATTGAGACAGTACGAACAAGAGATGTCACAGAACACTGACAGTGACATAGTGGTCCAATAAAAGTGCTGCTGGCTAATAAAAAAGCCTCAAGTGAATAGTACATAGGACTGTGTAACACACTGAGACAGACTATTTTTACAGCATCTTCCAAACACACCAAGCACACTGCAAATGTTCCAGTTCATTGTTTTAAAATTACCTTTTTCAAAATAAGCCAAACCACTGCAGAAACCTACTGAATATTTTAATTAATGTATGAATGAAGTCTAAAGGACTAAAAGCAATAAACTTTCTGTCCTTTCATCACAGTTTTGCCCGTTTAGTTCTTCTGCTGCTGCCACTGAATGTGAGTGATCAAAGCTCTGTTCAAAGTGAATATTATATACATATATAAATAAACCATATACATGTTTTATCTTCTCAAAAGAAAAAACAATATGAATATACACAGAAATTTAGACGAGTTTTATCATCACGCTGAAGTGAAGCATCAGTATTGTAAGTCTCTCTTCTCATAACATCATCCAGTTATAATTCCGTATACACAGGATACATCTGACTCAATCCAGCAGTGCTGAAGCCTGGAAGTAAACCTTCAAGAAGGAATTAAAGTTAGTAATGATACAGCGACATTTCTTGTTCTCTTTTTTCTCAGGTATACACAGATGACATTCAGACGTTTTGTGTCGGTGATATGCACCGGTCTCATCTTGAGCAATTGAAAAAGTTTCTGTAAGTGCTTCAGCTTTGCTGCTGCATAGAAGAAAAATCGATTCATGTTGGATGACTCGCACAAGGGTGACAGCTCAAACTGACAGGGTTTTCAGTTCTTCAGTCCAAACATCTGTCACCTGTCAGGGGAGCGTATCCCAGGATGTGTTGGAGATTAGAGCGTGCCAGAAAAGGCCACTGAGCTGCATTCTGCAGACACAAGCTCAGAAATGTTGATGGTAACAGAGAATTGCAAGTAATGTTTGACATGTTGGCTCAAATTAGTGAATTCTGTGGGTCTAAACCAGCCACCTTCTATGCACCATATGTTAAAGTCTTGAGGGGCACACTCAAACCCTTTGAGTTACCAAGTTCATCTGCAACGCTGCTGGTTCAGTATCTTAATTCAAGATGGAACAGCACCCAGCAAGCATGAGACAGATGGTGATGTACTGGGCTACTGTGGGTTGCAGGTTTTCATCAAACTAACGGCTATTCATAGCCAGAATTGCTGGACAGTAGCTGTAGCTGAAGACTAAAGCTCTGCTTGATTGCACCATTTCCCAGCTGGTCTGGATATTTATAGAGTGATGAAATTCACCAATACAACTGAAAAAGGAATTGTTTCTTACAGAGACAGGGAGGTGCCATATAAATGATGTGCACAGATTGCTAAATTGAGAGCACTAATGACAGTATTTATAATGTGCTACAAATCTTTGCTAGTATCACATCAGGTATTTTTATCAGGAGCAGGTATTTCTATTGGCTGGTCACTTTTACTTTCTGATTCCAAAGCGATACAGATATGTAAAACAAGCATTTAGTCACTTTCACACTTCTTTGACTCAGTCTCATACCTTCTCCTTCTCCAGTCTCTCACTTATCCTCCCCACCTCAGGCTGTAAAGCAGCTCTGACAGCTCAGGACCTTCATGTCAGTTGTGCTTTGTCTTGAGTCAGGACAAGTCAATTGATTAATGACTCTCATGTTCTCTCCTTTCCCTCCATCTCTCCCTCCTTTCTCCTCTCCTGCTTCCTGCCATGTATATGAATTACTCCTGCATTACTCTTTAATCATTTCTTCATTCTCATTTCCCTTATTGCTCTGCTCTGCGTACGGCAATAACAAACACATATGGAGCTTAGTTATCTCCACTTTTCATGTTACAATATATTCAATATACAATATTATAATATATTGACTAAGAGTCTCTGAAGAAATAAAGATGGCCAGAGAGAGGAAGAATAGAGAAAAGCCCAGAAATGACAAAGCAGCGAGTGGGAGACGAGTAGAGTAAGAAACAAACAGTAAGGGGGGGGAGACAATAAGAAAGCTAAAAATATCCTGCACCACCTTTAAGTTGAGATGTTGATGCTGTACCGTTGCTGTGTGGAACACTTCAGTGCATCTGTCACTTTACTGAAGAGATTTAATTTGACTCAAACTACTGTTTGTTGCTTTTCCAACACTCGGACACAGGCCAAAGATCAAGTAAGTGAACTACTGTGATCGGATCTTCACTGGACAGGGTCAGACTGGACCACTCCAAAAGGTGGATTTTGTGTCTGTAGTAGATTTCTGCATTATCAAACTTCTAGCAAGATTCAGCTTGCAGACACCTTGATGGACGTAGGAATTTGTGATACTTGCTCCACCGTACTAAACTCTTGATGTTTTCTTGTTGGTTGTCTTTTTGCGCTATAGATAATGCTGCATGTTCTCTCTTACAAAAAAACAGCGCACATCAAATTTGCAAAAGACCAACTAGACATACTGCAGTGATTTGGAGAAAAGAGAGTTACTAGTGAGCATTTTAAAATCAGCTTACTACCAAAATGTGTCATTAACATCCCTGACGACTGTTGTCATGGTTGTCACCACAGAGGCCAGAGGCTGAACACAATTTGGAAACATGACAAAGTCACCAGTGTTTTTTACACATAACATGCATGTTGTTTGAAAAGTGATAATAATAATTGATACTTTATTCATTCCCTTGGGGAAATTCTTTGTGTCTTGTTAAAGGACACCTCAACATGGAGCTTGCTGTGACTGGAAATCAAACCGCTCACACTCAGGTTTAAAGACGACTGCTCTACCCTTGCGCTATCGTGCCATGGTACATGACATGTACAGTCATCTTGTGACAAAAAAACTCTAAGTAATTACATTTACAGGATAAACAATTCTAATTTAATTTTAAAATCTGCTGTGACCAATCGAAGCTGCTCACAAGGAAGCTATGACTGGAAAGTTCCTGCTCGTGGGAGGATTTTAAGAAGGATTCAGTACCTTGTGAAATATACTGCATACTTGGTTCATTCATTTGTCTGTCATTGAGATAAGTTTGAAGTATTTTAGCGTCATCTACATATTTACATGTTTGTGTTTCTTTGTGCATACTGTAATTTCTTTGTCTTTGTCTACAACACGTGTCTTGTGCTCATTTGTGTGTGCAAGCTCAGCTGTGCTAAATATTATGTGTCTCTGATGGAGAAGAAAATGGAGTTGCTGTGTTTTCCAGTCTGCTGAGACAGATGCCTCTAAAAGCAGCAGCTGGTTATTCATGCCAGTGTGATATAACATATCGGACGATGTCTGTGGTTAAAAATATAAAAACAAATTCTAATTACTGTATTTGTCATAAAGTGCATGCTTGATTATGCTTCCTGTTTTCCACTGTCCTAGTAGGAGTAGTGTGCCCTGTTGATTCTTATGGCATCTTAAGCATGATTTACACTGGATGAATGTATCCAGGTCTCCAGTCCACATATACTGGGAGGTGGTGCTCTCAGCTCAGCTTACTCAGATGACATAACATAAGGTACATGTCCAGTTTAGATTTGTGGCAACTCCTAACACCTTAATGAGCAGTGAGTAAAAACATTTGTGGAGGAAGAGCTGATCTTGAATGTCCAATCATTAAGATGTGAGTAAAATAATCTGTAGGCTGAACAAGCCATTACGATGATAACAGACTTTTTCTCTCCAGTCAGGCCCAAACTGAACTCTGCCATAGTTTTTATTATATAGAGAAGTCACAAAATACTTGGGTGCATGCAGAACATACGTTTACTTACTTTGAGGGATGGAGACTGTTTCATCTCAACATACTGAAACACTGTCTGACTCAGAGAGGATAGTTAGTTAAGATTAATGTAGAGTTAATTGAGGAGAAAGTCAACAGAGACCCCCAGCCCTCCACCCTCTCACCCCGCTGCTAGATTTGAAGAATGTAATTCCTCGCACACTTCTATAATTGACTGGGTGACTCGTACACTTATTTCTAAGTCCATCGAAATGACCACTGGGCTTTTATCTCCAACTGTCTCCATGGTTACAGACTATGGTTTAGTTGATGAGCTCATGTGTGACCCTGTGTGTGTGTGTGTGTGTGTGTGTGTGTGTGTGTGTGTGTGTGTGTGTGTGTGTGTGTGTGTGGGGTGGAAGGAGGTTGCTCCTAATTGACTGGCTGTTAAAGCTTTTAATGAAGAGAGTGCAGCCGGTTCTCCAATTAGCTGCGCGGGGGTCATCAGGGGATGAAAAGAGGACGGCAGCTCAGAAGAGGGGGAGGATGCTGAGAGAGGAACACAGAACAGATAGTTTTAAAGTAATTTAAAGTAAATAAAACTTAATATTTAGATGCAAATCACTTGTTTGCAATAACTGAGAGTTTTGGATTGTTGTCTTGCTGTATGATTAAGCTTCTCCCAATTAGGTTTGATGCCTTTTTCTGTAAATCCACAAACAAAATGTTTCTGAATTAATTTTACTGCTGCCATTGTGAGTTATATCATCGATAAAGATTTGTGAGCCTTTTCCAGAAGTAGCCATGCAAGCCCAAACCATAACACCCCCTCCACCCTGCTTCGCCAATATGCTTATGTGTGACCGATGTGAAATGTTCAGTTCAGTAACAGTAACAAACAAAAAACAGGGTCCACTGGTAACACAATTGCACCATAGTGCTACTACTGTTTAAAACCTCCTCAAAAGTTCCTTTTTAAAACTGATATAATTGCTTTGGAACTTCCCCTTTACATGAAATATCCATGATGAAACAAACAATATGAAAAGGAAGATAAAAAGGGGAGTGCAAAGACTTGGTTTAATTTAGCATTTCCTCGTTTCTCTGTACTTTACTGCAGTTTGTATAAAGCAAAACAGGATCAAGACAGTATGAAGACAATCTGCATTTTGCGGAAATTTGATTTCAGTACAATATACAGTCAGTTAAATAGTTGTTTTCATATTATTTTTCGTTTCATATTTAAAAACTGTATGTGTGTTGCAGGTGCAGTGGAGGTGAGAAAAGAAGGTCTTGACGCGCAGATCAACCGTCTGGCTGAACTAATCGGACGTCTGGAGAATAAGGTAAGTCACGCAAACACGCACGCACGCACACACACACACACACACACATACACACTCTCTCTCTCTCTTGTTTTGGTCACTTAGGAAGATATTGCATTGACTTACATTTATCCTTTTATATGTACCTTAACCATGACCACTTTATATACATAATCTCACCCTTAATAAAAATCCAAGTAACCTACATATTAATCTTCCTCTGAACAAGAAGAAAACTATAAAACAATAGTAATAACAATAATAAAATAATAGTTTGGAGAAGTATAGAAATGACCATGTTTGTGATGACAGTCCATAAGAATATTTACCATGGTACAGTATAAATACCACAGTACAAGGTGATGTTAGAACAGACATACAGTACCAGTCAAAGGTTTGGACACACATAGAAATGAGCATGTTTGTGAAAGAAAAGCAGATTTCATAACATCAAATGGATCAGAATGAATGTGTAAACATTGTTCATATTGTAAATGACTATTGTAGCTGAAAACCAATGTTTTTAAAAGGAATATTTACATAAACATACAAAGTCATACATGCAAAAATTAGTATTATCTTCGAATAGCATGTTATGTTTGTTAATGCTAATTTAAAATAAATAATAATAATGATCATTAGAAAACCATGTGCAATGATGGTCCAAATTTTTGACTGGTAGTGTACATATATATATATATATATATATATATATATATATATATATATATACATACACTGTATATAGGTTCTTAGTATATACAGTATATAGTATCATAGACTGTGTATTACTTCATAGCTTAAAATAGTTCACACTATATACTCCTGTCTGAGTGCTGTTTGCTAACAACTACATATAGTGCACAGATGTTTTAGTAAATTATGAAAAACTATGCTTAGGATCCAAAACCAACCACGTGCATGTAAACCACGTTTACACGCACACAAAACAAAACATTTACCTTGGAAATGTGCACTTTCATGAACCTCATTTTCCTTTCAAAACACCAATTAACCATAAATTGTCAAAGCAAAATGCTAAAAACATATTGACACACAGTACAAAATGTTATGTCGGAGACTGGAGGCAGCATCACAAACAGCAAACTTTGAGAGGCTGAAGGCTGCTGCAAATGTTAATGGAACAAACAGGACAATCAATAAATGAAAATTGATGCGAAGATATGAAGCTGAATGCCTTAAACTCTTTGTTGCACACCACCAGAGCATGGACCATTTTTAGCCACTGCACTTGTTCTGATCCTAAACTTTTTGAGAAAGTTGTCGGCATGTTGATGATTTGTAGGCTTTAGATGTTACAAATGCCAATGTAGCATATTGAAACTGAGGGTCTGTAGAGGACAGAAAGAGAGAAACGATGAGGTCAGAGGAAAAAATAAAAGAAGCAGGGGGTTAATAAGGAGATGAAGGGGGTTGCATAATGAGTTAATAACGATAAGTGATGGAGAGGAAAGGTGGAGGAAGGGGCTGGATGAAGAGAGACACAGAGAAGACACTTACAGAGAGACCTTACATTCAGACTATGGCATTGTGTGTTTTCCCATCACATTCTTCACTATGGTCCCCAGATGCATTTTTATCTTCCTCCCTCCCTTCCTCCATCATTCCTTCCTTTGCTGCTCCTCCTCCAGTCCTCTAGCCCATTCTTCCTCACACTCTCTTTGTCTCCTTGGCATTGCCTGCGTCTTGTCCAATACTGAACATGTTAAGGCTAATGGAGTCCCAGCAGGCTCAGCCGTCTCTGGGAGAGCGGGCCAATAAAGCAGAGAGGTCTAAGAATAACACAATGTGCATGATAAACACAATGGGCCTCATGCACGAACGTTTTCATGTTCTTCTCTTAAATTTCTACTTCTCACTGTGAGGTTTGTTTGTACTACTTCACGTCAGATTCATCACACAGCATCCATGAGATTTGATCAAGGCCCGTATTGTGCTTCATTTGTGGGAAAATTTTGTTCACAAAAATGCCATGAGATTAAAAAGGATTTCACACTCCAGTTTTGCTGTTAGAAATCAGCAAACTAGGAGGGTAATAGAAGCATAGTGGTTACTGCACATGCCATGTAACCTAAATGATGTTGTTAATTCCTGAAGACTGTCTCTAATGTTCAGAGATTTTTACTGGTTAATCTAATCATGCCTTTAACGGAATAGTTTGATCTTTTAACACATATGCCAGCAGTTAGACTGGAAGCTACACTACATTGAATAACATATTGGAACAACCCACCAAATCAATAAATCAAGTGCAGTAAGCAAGGTCCATAAAGACATGGATGAGTGAGTTTGGTGTGGAGGAAGTTGACTGGCCTGCACAGAGCCCTGACCTCAACCCGACAGAACACCATTGGGATGAATTAGTGCAGAGACTGCGAGCCAGGCCGTCTCTTCCAACATCAGTGATTGGCCTCATAAATGCTCTCCTGGAAGAATGGTCCAATATTCCCATAAAAACTTCTGAACCAGAAGGGTTGAGGTCAGGGCTCTGTACAGGCCAGCCAAGTTTCTCCAAACTGATTGATTTGATGGGGTGTTCCAATACTTTTGGCAATACAGTGTATATACCTGTGTCTGCAGTCTAAGTATGATCCAACAAACAACCAGCAGCCAGTTGGCTTAGCTTACTGTAGCCCTATGACTAGAAGAATGGAAACAAAAGCAATACTTGCCAATACTTCTAAAGTTTACTTATTAACACAACATGTCTGCTTTGTTTGGTCAGTAAAAACTAATTGTGGTTTTACAGCGAGTAGTTTACTCAACCCTTTATTGGCCAGAAGTGATGTGAAGAATCTTTGGCAAACACAGGGTGACAAAAGACTTTCGGAAGGTTGCTGGTGTTGGTCGAGGAGCAGTCTGGCATACGTATGACCCCCCACAAAACCTGTGTGTAAACGAGATAAAACATTTGAATTAGTGAGCTTGGAATGAAGTGACAACTGTATTATTGTAAAAATATCTCCTACACATCTTAAGCATGCTTTGAATTTCAGCCTAATGCATGGAAAGAAGAAGAGGAACATGTGTTAAATTCTGGTCCAGATTAATAATTTCAAGCCTTCAAAGAACATAAAATGCAGTTCATTTTACATTCAGAACTTAAAAACCACAAAAAGGAAATAACATAATTAAAAGATTCAGAGATTCAAAGCTTATTGTCATATGCACAGTAAGGAAGCACATTTCCCAGCATAATGAAACAAAGACTGTTAAAGGATAATAAAATCAACGTATAAAGATAAATAATAGGCGAATAGAAAAGTAATCCTGACACAATTTTAAAGGCAGCATGTGAAACTAGAATGTAAATATAAATTATATAAAATAAAATGTGCAGGTAGGAGTGTGCTACATTATCTGTATGTGTATGTGCAATATGCATATTTGCAACAGACATCATTTAGTGTGCAAATACTCATGTGCAAACTGGAAATGTAGACAGCCAAATACAGTTCCATGAGGTAGACCATGATTATGTACTCCTGACAGTTGTTAGGAGTCTGGCAGGGGGGAGGATAGAGTTTTTAAGCCTGGAAGTCATGCATTTTACACTTCTGTACTTCCAGCCTGAAGGTTGAAGTGTGAAAGTGCAGCCACAGTCGAGCGCTCTTAACCAGATGACCTGTCAGGGCGAGGACCTCACTGATGTATACGCCTCTCCTTCTTCATGTCCACTATCATCTCCTTCGTCTTGTCCGTGTTGAGGGTGAGGTTGTTGTCCTCTCACTATGACACCAGACGGGTCACCTCCCTCCTGTAGACCGCCCTGTCCTTGCCAGTGATGTGTACGGGGGGAATAACCGTGTTAAAGGCAGAGCTATAGTCAACAAAGAGCAACCTTGTGTAAGAGTATTTATTCTCCATGTGGGAGGGGG
Source organism: Ctenopoma multispine (assembly GCA_034779795.1). Classification (NCBI taxonomy): domain Eukaryota; kingdom Metazoa; phylum Chordata; class Actinopteri; order Anabantiformes; family Anabantidae; genus Ctenopoma; species Ctenopoma multispine. The sequence goes on along the minus strand of JAUYWH010000024.1, from coordinate 4,014,334 downwards.
GGTAATGTAACATGCTGTGACATGCATTCTATTCAATATACAGTTTTACTTTTTTTTTGGAGGTCTTTCAAAGTTGTTGCTTTTTCATATAATTTTCCACATTGGTGAAAGAGTTCCTTTTGAACAGAAGAAAATGACCCTGAAATTACCCTTCCAAATGATAATAGCAGAAATAATAGTGTGCAGGGAAAGAAATAGGCCACCAAACTTTTATGTTGAAAAGTGTGTTAGAATAACAAGAGCTACAGAAAAGAATTACATTTTCAGAAGCCCAGACCATACTACCGTAATCATATCAAAGCAAAATATGGCTTTGAGGAGGTGCATTGTATTAAATGTGGTTTTGTCTTTGTCCCTCTGTTTGGCCTTGGATTACCTGCTGGATGGACTGTGCAGGAGTCTGGGAGAGGAAATTATATTATCACACTGTGTCAGAGTGAATCATGATTTGTTTACTGAATGAATAATAAGACAGCTACACACAGAGAGATGTGCCTGGTGAGATGAAAATAGTGCCTTGCGTTGGCATCACAACTCTGTGATAACACACTGGGAATCCTGTTACCTGCAAATCCACCTTAAAGTGGTGAATTCATGTTGCTCACTCTCACTATCAGATTTCCCTATCGCTATCAATGTCAATCTGAGGATAAGAGGTTATATTGTAGCTACATATGTGGTATGTATGATAATTGTACTGCATACTCACAAGCAAACAAAGCAGTGTTGTCTTTGATTTGTTAACTTTGAACATATGATCATAATGTTAACAGAAATAAAATGTAATCTGGAGTCCAGTTTAGTTGTATATGAACGTCATTTTTAGGAGACAGGAATAGTTTTATCTGCAGACTTTACATTGAATAGTAATATAGTGTTTATGTAGGAGGAGCTGTCAGAGTACAAAGTGTAGGTTATCTGCATTTAGCATTGAGTCTTTTAAATTGTTGTTGATTTAATAAAACCCTAGACCCAAAACAACTAAAACAGAGATCTTCTGAAAAGCTTGAAAAGATGAATTGGTTCACCTTCGAAGTGGTGATAAACTAGTGGTTTGTAGTGATATTACAATCATTTAGTTGTCAGCTAGTATCATAATAATCCTTCAGTTTTTCAGCCAATTTAAATGGAGTAAAATACTCATTGTGCTGTTGGGTATCATTGTGTGCACCAAACATTGTCAAAAGAATGAAAGAAGACAATAATCTGGGGAAATGAGGACAATAATTATTGCTAAGCAACGTCGAGATAAACCTACTGTAGGTAAACCAAGGTATACCATCTTCAAGTGGTCCATGGTACCTAGCCAACCTCTCTCACTCAAAAAATGAAACCTTGACTTAGTTTAAGGTAAACTATTTTGGTGACTGACATAATTCCATTTCATGGCACCTGAAACCTTGAGTTTAATGAGTTAAATGAATTTGAGTGCTGGAGATCGCCGCAAGAGTAAACTAGAAAGTCAAAGGAGAATATTGTCCTATCACATCATTCATCTCTTTCTGAAGAACACTGGACTTCATAGAAGAATTAGCAATAATTAATGTTATAATACTTGTTTGCAGCATGTGGCAGAGGGTGTCTTAAAATTGTACAAGGAATAGTGAAATCTGGAGAGAAACATACTGTTCAGAAACAGCTAATGGCTCCTCCAGCAAGACAATAACCCCAAACATCTAAAAGCACTAGGAATACATGAGAAGAAAACTGATCCGAAGTCCTCAACAGTTTTTCCAATATTTAGAGTGAGGGTGCTGTGCGAATAGAATTACGTAGCTCACTCCAGCATCGTGGGACCACTGAGCTGAAAAGTTTGCTTGAGATCCATGCTGTGTGGTGTAGGGACTCCAGTCTTGGACCTGGACTGAGGTAGGAAGATGCTGCTGAATTGGCCACTCTGTAGGTAATTGTCAGAGCTTTAGACCTGACGTGGGCAGCGACTAGAAGCCAGAGCAGAGATATGAACAGAGTGTGATGTGTGAGGTTTTGGTTGATCAGTAATGATTTGAAAAGATTTAAATGCGTATGATGGTAGCTCTGTCGATAGGGCAAGCAGTTAACCAAGAGCAAGCAAAGATCTATTGGGTAAGAAATATTTCACTGCAGGCTGTTCAGTAAAGAACATAGCCAACAGCGAGTCCCCACCTCTGAAATCTTTTATGTGCTGAACACCCAACAACACAGAGCAACTTCAATTTCAGTCCAGCTGTGACCAGACTGTGTCACATAAAAGTGTTTGGTGAAAGTGTCAGTTACCCTGTGAGCAGAGCAGACACCATTCATTCACAGTAGCAACAGTGATGCTCATCAGTCACCTTGGTGACAGAAACCCGCAGCGCTCACTGTGATTTATTAGAGCAGGTTTATCTAACTCTGACTCAGTGGCAATGAGAGTGGAGGAGAGAGCTAGAAATCAATGTCAAGTCACACACTGCATCATCAGCCCACCTGGCTTTCTAATGTCGTGTCTGAAGAGCTTATTTTTGTTTGTGTTTACAATACAGTAAAAAGTAGAACTGCTTTCTCGTCTCTTGGGACCACACAGTGATCCACACAGTTTATTTTTCCTTAAATTCATTTAAAAAGCCATTTTATCAGCAATACATGATTAAATTATATAAACTTTTTTTCTGGGTGGCTGGGGGCTGAAGCTGGTGCCCATTTGGCAAAAGACTGGTAACACCTGGGACAGGTTGCCACCCTGTTTCATGCCTGACATACAGAGGCAGCCATTCACACTCACATTTACACCTACAGCCAATTTAGAGTCACCAGGTAACTTAAGTGGCTGTCTTTGGATTGTGGGAGGATACTGGAATACCCAAAGAAAACTCATGCGGGTGCAGGAAGAACATGAAAACCCCATGCAGAAAAGCCCCCGCTGGTCAGACTGAATTTAAACCAAGGACACTGTAGACTATATAATGACAGTCCATAAGAATATTTACCATGGTACAGTATAAATACCACAGTACAAGGTGATGTTAGAACAGACATACAGTACCAGTCAAAGGTTTGGACACACATAGAAATGAGCATGTTTGTGAAAGTAAAGTAGATTTCATAACATCAAATGGATCAGAATGAATGTGTAAACATTGTTCATATTGTAAATGACCATTAATTATTAGTATTAGTATTAGTAACTGAAAACAAGGAATATTTACATAAATATACAGAGACCTAAATTCTACAAACGTTAGTACTGTCTTCCAACAGCATGTTATGTTTGTTAATGCTAATGTATTAATTTAAAATGATAACTGATCATTAGAAAACCATGATGGTACACAACTGAAGACATTTATCTTTTCATGAAAAACATGGTCATTCCTATGTGTCCAAACTCTGACTGGTAGTGTATATGGTCTAATTTATATCTTTATATCCTATACACTGTAATTTCTAGTTTACAGAATACATGATAAATAATTGTATTATCATCTACTCATAAAGTGAAATATACTGTGTATATTCCAAACAATAGATTTAATTTAAGTTGGTGTAAGTTGTGACATTTACTGCAACTCAGAATTTCTTAAGTTACTCCATCAGCAGTCTGATTTACTTATTAAAATCACGCAACAACAGTATAACTGACATGTTTCCTACAGACACGATACATTAATGATTTTCAGTTTCATTCACAGTCCCATTATTAATGGTTTGGGAAGCACACACCCCACAATTCATGAATGTGTATTACCACAGCAAATATATTAGTTTCTGGGGAAAGAACTGATCTATCATTTGACCATGTAAGCTGTCGAAAGTAGCTTCTCTACTCCTCCTGTCTCTCTCTTATCTCTTTATCTTCCTGCTGTGCAATAACAAGAGTGCTCCTCCTTGTGCTGAACACCCATTCATTTAATGTTTACATCACTTTATTAACTGTAGCTTTTACCAAACCAGTGTGTCGTCTACACATTACTGTACCCACTTTAACTTACCATCAGCTAAGAAAAATGTCATTTTTCATTTTGTGACTGTGCAATTTCCAACTGCATTGCTTTTTTTTATTAGCTTATTTAATTTAAGGAGTAGGAGAGTTTTCCTGACTGTCAGGAGATCAGATGTAATCCTTAAAACTCATGTCAATGGGTGACCTGGGCTTTGATTTAATATTTTCCCAAAAATATTATTTCAGAAATTGAAAATGCATCAACTCAGAAACATTTTGAGCCTCTGATCATTATCAGTAGTTCACACTGGCTAGCTGGAGCTGAAAATCTGCTAGTGACAGTCATCACTTCAGCGGACAGAATCCACAGGCGTTGGCAAGAAATGAGTGTCCTTCCATTGTTTACTTCTGTTTGAAATCAAAGATGCATTGTTCAAGCATTACTGACAGTGTTGATGGTATTTCTGGCCCCATTATCAAACTGCATATGTGCTGTGCTAAAATGGAAAACTTGACAGGCATAGCAACAGTAACTAAGAGGGTAGGCTGTTCATCCCCCTTATTTTGCAGTGTTATGAAAAATCTCTTAACTAAATCCTACCACCTATAGCTTCTACATCCTGATACTCATTCTGCTTTGTGATTGTTTTATTAGCACGCATCCATCTCCCCTCCAACCCCTGCTGAACTTTTCATTTTTAAAAAGACATCACTTCTGCTTTCAGCGTCTCCACTAATGTCGCTTGTTGTGAGTGACTAATTCCTGCTTCAAGCTGTTGTTGAGGTAGTTTCTGTCGCTGGTCCTGTTGATTGACACATTGCTGCTATCGTTGTTGTGCTTCTTCCTGCAGACGGTCTGGTTTGATCTGCACCAGAGGCTAACGGACACAGATGGCACCACCAGCGCAGTAAGTTCACATTAAATGAAGAACTGTTGTACATTACACTGTAACACACAGCACCAGGTGCAGCATCACTTAGTCCAACAACCAATGCAGCAGTACCACAGAGTGTTACAGAGCTGTTCTATGACACTGTATTGGAACTAACATGGAGAACTCATGCCCACGACCTGTGCCGTTCACAAATATGCCTGACGATAAAATGATTTCTTAGGAAATGTGCTTGTTTTAATTTGTTGTTTGGACCTGTATAATTTATAGATGTCGAATGTTCACTGGAAGAATTAATAGAGTCGCAGACCCTCTTACAATATCACTGATAGAAAAAATACCAGCTGTCCTGGAAACGTGCAGCACATTCAGGGAGTGTGTTGTTCTCTGTGATAGTGATCAGTGATTTTCGGTTACAGAATCTCAGCAATATGACACCACTTTCAGATCTAACTTCACCCAGCACTTGTGTGCCTGCGGTGAAGTAGAGATAAGACTGTGAAAGTGCAAAAGCTATCTTACACTTCTGAATGCCTGCAAAAAGACAGAAGCAATCTCTACCTCAGAAAAATACAGAATGAAGATGTATTGTAGTTACATGCAGTTTTCATGTTCCTTACCCTCACCCTATCCTACGAGTATATCCTCACTCTTTGAGCCTGAACAGATTCCACTTAAGAAGTTCATGCTCCTCTTTACGTTTACTTAATTTCATCCTGCCTCCTGCCGCCGACTCAATCGATCACCCACCCCCCCTGACCTTCCATTTTTCACCAGCAGAAGGATTCAAACGTGATTACCTTCATCTCTTTTCACTTTCAGTCGTCTGTCAAAGCAATCATCGCTCCTCACGCCTCCATGACTCCTATCACCACACAGGGCATCGTAACTAGATCGTGTACCGTATGAGAGGTACGGTGGCAGGCTGAAATTGCCGTTGCAGAGCTAAATTAGCATGTGCATTCTACTTGTAGTGGACACTTGTGAGCAGTGAGTGGCTGGCTCACAATTTGGCTGTCGTTCGAAGTGGGTAAATCAGTCATATACAGTATCTTCAGTCTTTTGATCTTCTGGGGGCACATCAGAAAAGAGTAGAGAAGCAACAGAAACAGAAGCTGAGAGAAAATTTGAGGGGGTGAGTGGGATAGAAGGGCAGATTACCGAGTAATAAGAGAGAGAGAGAGAGAGAGAGAGAAATTGCAAAGAGGAAAAGGAATGAGAAAGAGAAAAAAGGCCACAGGGGGCATGCATGGCTCTGTTTTGAAGAAGGGATGTTTTTAATAGCCTCAGGTATTTTTTTTTTATCTCAGCCATACAAATTTACCATTCTTTCCTCCTCTCTTTTTGATCATTGCATACAGTATCTTTGCTCAGCTATGTTTATCTAAAGGGAACACATAATTAACTAGAAGGCACTCAGCACAGAGCACAACCCCACACCGATGCTCAGTGGTTATTTTCCATCTCGCAAAGCTACAGCCTCCAAATTAACATTTGTCTTTGGGATTTGAATCTCCAAGAAAATAGCATATGAATGTAGTTGTTGAATGGTCATTTTGGCTGCAACAGAGGGTCTTTGCTTAAAATGACCACATATCCTAAATTCTTTGAAAAATCATTAAAATTGTGTCATTGTCTAGATACTTATGGGCCTAACTTTATGTTCCAACATGAAACATGGAGTTTACTCTTATTTTTCTGCTGAATTTGGTTGAAGTAGTTTACAATTCACAGAGAAAACAAATTCAGTAAATATTAACATATTAAGTTGAATCTGTCTGTTCGGTCTGATTTTCTTTTACACTGAGTCAGTCATTTACTGGACTTTTGACAAAACTTATAACTACATCTGCTGCTGTTGGAGCTGAGTAGATTTAAATCCACAATAAAATCTACAATAATATTGGTGTTTTTTTTGATACTTTATTTAATGAGTTGAGTGAGTTCTCATTCCAGGTTCAACTAATTTAAGTCAGAGGAAGTCAGTTTAGTGCTGTGACATCATAAATGAATCAAACATATATATTCCATTAACTTTCTGAGAAAAAATAGTTGATTCCACTAAATTCCTTTATGATGTTTTACACTGTATGATTCATCTTTTGGGCACCATGACTGTGTGAATAAGATTTTTATCCATCAACTGTTAAGATAATTCAGTCAGAAGTGAAGTGTTGGACCAACCAACTAACATTACCATCTACAGACCTTCAGCACTTCCATGTCTGAAAGGATTTGGATCAAAATCTGTATCATTTTACATCATTCTTAGGGTAAACTTTACGTTTCAGCCAAATCTTTTTCTAACACTTCATGATATCTGGCCAAAAACCAACCAACAACAATGAGACTCCAAATTCATTAGCAGAAAAGACCAATTATACAACAATGACAAATTAATTAAAGAAATGTGTGGGAAAACAGTGAAGTGGTTTGCATTTAAAAATAAGTCCAAGTCCAAAAAAAAAAAAAACTGACAGTGGGGAGAAAAATAAGTGCTGAAAGAATGAGCTCAGGAAATAAAACATATTAATAGAAAAAACAAATTGATGCTGTGTGATTAGCATAAATGAGTAAGAGCTTTAGCATGTGGCTTAAAAATATGATGTGGAACAGATGGTCAGGAGGGACATGCAGGATGATGTGAAGAGCCTTATGAAAAATAAATCAAGAGGTTATAAATATGGATATTACTGTATGAACAGGTCACACTCTGAAGGAGCTCTCCTTTAGCTGGGCCTGCTCTTTGAATTACCCATAATTCTCAGACACCACCAGTGCTGACTCAGACAAGAATGAGATGTAGTGTGAAATAGGTCCCTCCTTACAGCTAATGCGTGCCAGCTGAATATAAAAGTCCTTCATACATTTCATTCAGCGGAGGCCATTCAATCTCTGATGTAAATTTATTATATGAGAAGTAGCGTACTGGATGCCGACTGCATTTGTGCAGAGTCAGAGGAATAAGTTGGAAAGTATAATTGTGTAGTTTTACAAGAGCATAGTACAGGTACAGTTCAACGTTGGCAGTTATTCTGAAGAAAAGTTAGACATTTGGGGAATTGTGCTACAAAATGTAGTTTTGTAATGTATTTGCATAGATAAGACAAATTGAGGGCAGACTGTGTTACCTTGTTATTTTTAATTGTCTTTATTTAGGGTTTTACACTAGTCTTACCTGTAATTCTGTGTAGTATTAAAAGGTCTTAAAAGTCTTAGATATGGTTTCCTGAAACCTGCTGACGTGCTCCAGTGGAGTACTTGATTTAAGCTGCACATCGGGGGTAAAGGTGTTTGTGTGAAGAAGGTCCTTTGCCTTTGTTTTCTGCACTCGTCCTCCAGCTCAGCTCACGTCTTTAAGCATTAACTTACTGTAGCTCTGTTCTCTTTCCATGAGGCAGCAGCTGATGGTTCAGTTATCTTTAACTGTTGGTTTCAGCTCCATATGAGCTCTTTCATCTTCTGTTATCACTCCAGGTTAAAAAAAAATGGCTGTTATCATTCTAGTCATTCTCTTGGGGGCATTTTTATAAATTAAAAAAAAAAATGTTATTGCAGAAATGATTCACACTGATGCTCACGAAGAGAACCAGGTGCCAACCCAGCAGTCTGTCAGTTACTATGTGCAGTGAGTTTAAATGTGATGATGCATTACTTAATGTATGTGAAGGTTATACCAAAGCCAGGACGGGAACGATACAGCAGAATGAGCAGTGATTCCTTATTGAATTCAGATTGATGTTTTAATATCAAAGGATGTAGTGAATATTGCAGAGAGTGAATATGTTTATGACATAGGGAGTGAATTATTAAGAACGAAAAGGTGTCTGAGAGACAGGTCAGCCCCCCCACTTTTGGAGGATCATTTGAAATATTGAAGAGAACATTGATTGGACAGAAATTCAACTACATTTACTGCTCATGTTTCACACCTGTGGCTCAAGACCTGCAGACTTAGACCTAAACTGCTGCAGGATTCCTAACAAGAGTATTGTAACAATACATAAGCATTATACTACAGTCAGTCTGACATTTTTAATCTTGTGAAACGTTTTGCGGTATAATTACAGTGGAAGCTCTTATATTACGCATTGCTATTGCTAGTGTTAAAATCAAGACGCATTTCTCAAAAAGCTTTTCATTTCTTTATTTATTTCATTATCATTTTATTTTAGCGTTTTTGGCAGTGAAGTGTTACTTTGTGTTCCACTTCCATATGACGTTGCGTACATCATATACATAGTGAATTTTGCTTTTGATACGTATATAAGAAAAAAATATTTATTAGCCAAATTTTTTATCAAACCTTCAACCAAATACTGTGAGTGCCTGAACCCAGCCATAAACCGTCAAGAGTTGGGAAATAATGAAGTACATACAGCGGGGGAAATAAGTATTTGACACATCAGCATTTTTATCAGTAAGGGGATTTCTAAGTGGGCTATTG
>JAUYWH010000024.1:3939821-4002000 GCA_034779795.1 Ctenopoma multispine | reverse complement strand
GGTTTTGCTCACACCAGTCCACAAAGTTGTTCACCACTCCCTGGTACTCTGTGATGTCTCCACCCTGAATACATCCTACACCTGCAGAGTCATCAGAGAACTTCTGAAGGTGGCAAAGCTCTGAATTGTACCTGATGTATGTACAGAGTGAAAAGGAACAGAGACAGGACCGTCCCCTGTGGAGCACCTGTGCTGCAGACCACAGTGTCAGACACACAGTTCTGCAGGCAGACGTACTTGGGGCGGCCTCTGAGGTAGTCCATGATCCAGGAAATCTTTAATTTCTTTCCCAGCAGTGCAGGCTGGATGGTGTTGAATGCACTGGAGAAATCCAAATACATTATCCTCACTGATCCCCCAGGTTTGTCCAGGTGGGTGTAGATACGATGAAGCAGATGTATGATGGCATCATCCACTCCAAGTTGGGGCTGGTAGGCAAACTGGAGGGGGTCAAGTGACGGTTTGACCAGAGGTCGCAGGGAGATACCTTCAGTCTACTAGTGTCTCTAGTGTAGTCTACATGCTACATGACGTAGCAGACAGTGAATGAATAAACTCATGAGAAATGTCACAGTTCAGAATACCAGAAGTACCAGAATGTGCAAAATTATTTAATATTTTGGTCTGTCTGATTACATCATTAAAAAAATAATAAATTAGACATTACGATCAAACTATTTTTGGCTACCCACTTCTGGTCATTTAGGACACTGGGACGTGGCTTCTTATTCACAGGGATCAGGCAGGACTTTTTCCCACCAGAGGAACTCTCTCCAGCTGCAGGCTCAGATTGAAAATGTCTGGAGAAAACCACATAGCTGGGGAGCACAGGCTTTCAGCACCCTGTGGTTGACTCCATCAGGCTGTGCAGCTCTTGCGGGGTGAAGACTGTTCGGCTCTCTCTCTCACGTGATCTGCTAGGATGGTCAATGAGATGTTATATACCCCTATATACAAGTAGGACATTGTGACACTAAAAGAGAGCAGGAACAAAGAGTACTGTCTGGGCTCCACTGGAATCTGACTATGTGGAGTCTACTATCTTTGACATGGCAATAAGAGAAAATGATATACTGAAGTACATGGGTCATGATGAGCCTAGGAAAAAGACAAAGCACATAGATACCTAAAGTAGTCCTGAGTCCTGGCAAAAGTTGAAACATTTCACTGCTCACCTAAGTAGCTTTGTCAGTCTGAGGCCAGACTGACCCACTTAATGGGGTAGGAGGGGTTGCCAGAGATGTGACATCTCCCCTTCCTCCCCCCCCCTTCCTTAACAAGCCTGTTCAGGGGAGTGGTCAAGCGAAACCAACCTGGAAGATAAATTTGTGATTTCGAACGAATCGAACGAGATCTCGATCACGACAAAGCTGCTTGGATGAGTAGTGAAACGTTTCAACCTAACAAAAAACTTCCAGACACCTTCACCTGGATGACTGAGAATCTTCAGAGACAACATCAACGTTTCTACCTCATTGTCAACCCTAAGTTGTTACATGTTACAAGAACCAACATGTCCAGCATAAAAGCCACATTTATGAAAAACAACAAGCTGCCCGTATAGTTTCTAAACTCAAATGTATTTCTCTAAACATGCTGGTTGTGAATGTGCCATGACACACATAAAAAGAAATTGCACAGAAATCCCTCATCAGTAGATGTAAACATTGATAAAAGGAATAATTTGGAAGCTGGATGGAAAAGCGTGTAGTATGCAGTATGGATGCATTTTTGTTTGAAGAAATTCATAAGCAAAGAACAAAGAAATTCATCTGGGATAATAAATAGACAGACTTTCAGTAAATCCCAGTATATTAAATTATGCAGTCATTTATAAAAAGTCTTTCTTATGCTTCATTATAATAACTTCCTGGAGGTCATTACAATATAAACAACAGCCTGTTGTGTTTTGCATATGAACAATCAAGGTAACGCATCCAGAAAGAATAGAGGGAGAGTAAGGCAGCACAACTGAGACAGATGAGAAATCCTTACACAACAGTGATACCACTGATGAACAGTTACACAAGCAGGTTGCATCAGTTAAGCTTAGAGACAGCGAGTGTATATATGAGAGGGAGAGAGAATCACAGGGGTACAGAGAGACAGGCAGCCTTAGAGGGAATGTGTTAGTGCTGTATTTGTCAGCAAGATACATAAAAGGATGGAGGGAAGTTGGGAGAAATATAAAAGAATTTGTCCTTGGAAATATTTCAGCTTGTGTTGCATTATGAAGATGTCACAGACTACTTTTCACTTCTGTCCTCTTTACGGGGATTGTAAACTTAGTGGTCCCAGGGTTTCACTCAAAATACTAAATTTGGTGGACAGGAAACAAACTGTGGCCTTTCATTGTTACCCATGCAGCTTTTTTTATGCTTTTTGAATGTTTCCTTTTTTGTATTTTTGTATTGAATTGTCGAGTGAATTGTGCAGGTAACCTACTCAAATTTGTAACTGCCCTATAACTAGCAGTGTAGTCTACAGAGATTTGTGGTTGTTTTATCAAGCAAAATATGAATGAGCGGGCCAGTAGTCCCGCAGCTAATTAGTACTGTACATTATGAAACCTCAAAGTGTTCACTGCAGCCATTCACTCCAATCTCACCAGGCGCGTCAGCCCATTTATAATTGCAGCAATAGTCTCAGACATTTTAATTTAATAAACACAATAATCTGGGAGCTGAACACATACAGTCAGTGTGGTTCCATAAACAACTGCTGGAATTGGAGGTTGAAATTACACTTGTTTTATTGTTGTTTTTATTAATGGCTTTTGATGGCAGAGTGCTGTCTCTGCTTTGCACCTTCCACACAGGGGCTGCGTTCAGTGACTAACACTCTAGACGAACATGAGACATTCATTCTCACAGCTCTGTGTGTTTGAATGCCTTTCAGCTAGTTGTTTTGGTGTTTGAACCCGCAGCTTTAATGCTTTTTTCCAGTCTCACAACTCGCAGCTATAGCTAAAAGTTAAAGAACCAGATTGTTTCTGGCTAAATTAAAGAGACATTCAACAGTTCCTCAAAGACCTAAAATATGGAGCTAAATTCATCAGATGGGTGAAAACATCATCCAAATGAATGGTTGCACCCAAACCGTTTGATGCTACCTTAAATACCTGATATCTTCTATTTCTACAACCGCTAGCTACATTTTGTCTGTGACAATAATAATAAGTCTCCTTATTAGTGTCTAGTTTTTCTGAAGTCAATTCAACACAATGAGCCATTCTCTCATCAGACAAACCATGACATAGACACTCGCCACACAAACAAATCTAAAATCTTAAATCCAAAGTTTAGTAGTTCTTCCAGAAATAAAGTCAAATAGCCTGTATATAAAGAGCAACATGGTGCTGAAGGCGCTGACAAAGACGAAAACCTTTTTGTAAGTAAACTGATTTCTTTTTCTTTTCCTGCTGCTGCACTCAGGACACTGTACGTCTCACTGTAGTCGTCCATCTATTACTGCAGCCCAAGGAGAGATATGCAAATGACCCCTGAACTAATGAAGGGGTTTTTGCATTATGTTTTCTATACAAGGAACTTTTTGAGCACAGAGCAAGATAGAGAGAGAGTGCAGATGAGAGAGGAACTGATGGATGAGGGGGGAAGATGGGGAAGAGAGAGACAGGGGTAATGAAGTAAAAGAAAGAATAGTAGAGAGGAAGCAGTGAGAAGGGGTGAGAAAATAACAAAGAGATAATAAAGGGACCTTGGGAGATTGTAAGAGGGGGGACATGCAAGTAAAACAATTGAAAAGGAGGCTGACTTGTTCAGAGCCTTTATATGTCAAAAACTGGGGCAATAACTGGAGAAGGAAGGCCCGAAGAAAAGACAGAATGAGGTAGCTTGTGGGGAGATGAAGGGTTGAGAATGAATAGAGCTGTGAGACGAAGACCTGAATGTGGGTAACTGGTATTTCCCAGTTCCCATGGTAACGCTAGGCTGTCCCCCCCACCCCTCCATCCCTCCATAACACATATACATCCTTCTGCTATTCCCATATTTTCATACCCAGTGGGATAACACATCCTAATACAGCATACTAACACACACACATATGCTGACACACACATGCTTAACACGGCTAGTACAGCATACTGTCCTTGATAGATGGTGATAATAATATCTGCATTTTGCCTTTATTACTTTAAAGCTTTACTGGGGGGTTTGCATACAGAGAGAGCGGCACATCTGTAAAATGTTTTACATCTGACTTTCAGCTCACTCACTGTAGGGTTTCCTACACATAGACTTTACTTGAGTGAACCACACACATTTATGAATAGCTGCTCACATATATAAGCAATCACTTCAATGCAGAATAACTTCCACTTACCAAAGAGATAATAGCATGATTCATTTCATTTTCTGTGCCGTTCTGTGTTTTATAACTGTTCTGATCCAGTTTAATTTCTCCAGACAGTGTTTAGAAAACCTGTTTTAATGGCACAGTGTGAATATGAATGGTGTGAAATCACTGATGTGCATCTGCAGTTTTGTGTAGATTATGTATATTTGACTGTTGTAAACAGATACCATAGAAGACGATACAACTTCTTTGACTCGGGACACTTCTGTCCTAGAACAAGCTGGAGTACAGTGATTTTTTTTTGTAAAGTCAAAATCATGTTCCTGATGAGGAGCAGGAGAAGACATAAATAAATAATACAGTATTTATACAAGCCTGTAAATGAAGCTCCACAGATGCTTACTGCATGTTAAAAGTCTGCTGCTTGTCCAGTCAAACAGATTCACAGAGCCAGTAGTGTCCTGTTAACACACGCACACAATTCGTGCAGTCATTTTACGGTGAAAGAAGCAGCATCATTGATGAACCTGCTGACACAACACATGCACACTGTAAAGAACTCTGGTAGAGTAAATCCAGTATATCATATACTGTATGTTATTAAATGAAAGTAGTGGTAATGAGCTTCATACTTCTGATAGGGGCTTGTTACGGCATGCTGAACTGATGTTGAAATAAAATAAAGGAAAAAAACCACCCACTGGCACCATTAAGCAAAATGCCCTATTATTAACTATTCTAATATAACCAATTTGAAGAGGCAACAAAGCAGATCATCTGATATGTTTCATGTCAATAAAGAGGGTAATTAAGTTACCACCACTACTCACGTTATCGTTTTATATATTCGTTTGATCGCCTGCTGCTCGGTTGTATTCTCAGGCCATCAACACAAAGGTGCTGATTTGGCGTATGTGATCTGCCTGGATTGCTACTGGCAGTTTCTGAGCTTCAGTGTGAGCAGGACTGTAAAAAAGCCTTTACCTTCATGGATGTAGATTTTATGGTGGCCATTAATGCAGAGGTTGGCAGGGCAGTGAAAACAGAGGAGCAGTGTTTTCCCGATCATCTCTTCAGGGCCACAGAGTCAGAGTGGCGCAGATTTAATCGCGGTGATTTGTGCTGGGAGGCAGGACGGTTAATAGAGTGGTGGTGATTACATTACAACAGAGGTTGCTGGAATTTGCTTTAGTATTTGTGTGCATGTGTTCATGTCTTGAGGTAGACTTTGCAGTAGTCTGCCAGGTCCCATCGCTGTACTAGGTGCTTCACACGTGCACGAACATGCAATCATTGTCTCATGAACTGCATACAAACAACACACAGTGTGACTTTACTGACATAAAATAAGGTGTTTCTTCATGAAGGTTAATGTTGCAGTAATGTTGTTGTCTCGTGACAGCAGTTTAAGGTGATGGTAGCAGATAAACAGTGATGCCAAGAGATGAACATTATATGTCAACAAAAGACACAATCAAAGCAACAGTGGTGCACTGACACACAAGTGGATGTCAGTGCACTGAACACTGCACGTGTACAAGCTATGTACATAAGCTGTAACTCACATCTGCTAAATATAAAGCGCTGGATGTTTTACAGCAAACTACGGTATTCCCACCTGCTCAATAGCAACGTAATCTGATAATTTAACATCTGGCCTGATGTTGATGCACAGACAATGGACACATTTGCTGTCAGTACCTTATGTATAATTGGGACTATTCATTACAATGCAAAAGAGAAACCACAGAAACAGAACCACAAAACCAGAGACAGTGATGAGAGACAGAAGCCACCAGGGGTTACCTGCAGGGTTTAGCTTCCAAAATAAGTTGAAACGCAGAGAGCAAACAGATAGGTAGGAATGCCGTCTGTATTTCAGAATAAACACAGAATGAAGAAGAAGAAAACAGTAAAATAGCACAAGGTTGAGGTAAGAGAGGAAGATAAGCTGATGCCAGATGAAACTGAAACGTACTGCAGCCATTCAGCTACTAGTGCACTCTGTGGCAATATTTTAGTTCATGTCAGTCTTCTTGCATTTTAAAGTACAAATTATCTTCAAGTACATCTGTTAAAGTTCCCACATCCACAAAGTCAATGTTCACAAACAAGCATGGAAAGGTAGAAATGAGTAAAGTGTGCTGTGGTTGAATGAATGATGCAGAATCATATCAGGCATTTAGCTAATGTCTCCACTTCAGTGAATCGATAGCGTTTACTGAAAAGGATTTAATCAGATACATGCTTCAATAACGCTCTCTATTCTGGCACTGTAACCCCATCAACGCTGTAACTACCACAGAGGGCGTACAGGACACACCACACATTTCTGACAAAGCAGGGATTTACATCCCACAGGTACACACAAACAAGACGTGCTGAGATTTCTAAGACTGATTCTGTGGAGTCTGTTCATTCACGCTGTTAATCACAGAAAAATGGCATTTTGTGTTTTTCAGTTGTGGAAAAGGTTTTCAAACAGTGTAGAGATGTATTCAATTTAAAGAAACTACTCTTAAAGCTCTCACTGATTGTCCGGTCTGTGGATTGATGTTGCACATCACTTAAGATGAAGAGATGGCAGATGTAACTGTTCTAACAAACACAGGGAAGCACTGGACCTCATGAATTCACAGAGAGAGAATACGTTCGCCTGAAAATAGTTTTCTTTATAAAGATACACAACACAATTCAAACATGATAATCCAATAGTCTACTCCTACTCTTGCTGTTAAATGACTGTGTGAGAAAGAATGTGACCCTGACCATGTGCAAGTGGTCACTGGTTTGTGTAACTGTGCACATTTTTGAAGTCTTAGTGAGACAGTGTTGGTGTTATCTAGGTCATAGCGGATGAATATTTAATTGTACTGTATTGAGCTACAGTAATGATGGCACATAAAAAGCTGGAGATAGCTGCTAATCTCTAATCTAAACCATTGCAGAGGCGATGTTTTGGTTCTTCTTGTTGTAAATGGGATTAAAAAATAATTTCAAATAATCCTCCAGGCTCCAATCATTCAGCCTCGTCCATACTCACAAGCTACACACAGAAGATACACACACCATAGACGCAGAGTCTCCGAGAGTCTCCTGCTGTATGCTGGGAAGGGAGAATAAAGAATGTCAGTGTCAAACAGGGAAATACTGCAACATAAGACCCAGTAGCTCCACACAAACGCACACAGATCAGTGCAGGTTACATTCACATCTTATGTGACCCCAAGAAGCCTCCATCATAACCTTTCTATCGGCCGTGTGAGATTAGAGACATTACGCTTTTGCCTGCAGAAGACAGTTACTGTATAAAGCATTTCTGCGTGAAACTCCCACATCAGAGAGGATGTATAACACTTAAACCACAGATGAATAGTGTGTTACACCTTTCCTGGTGTTAGGAGGTGCTGGATAACAAATGCAGCTAAGCTCAAGATTGCTTCTGTGAAATACATTATATTAATACATAAGATATGTTTACAGAAAAACGAGTCATGCTATGACACTCATGCATCAATTAGTGATACAGGCAGGGTCTAAGTACTGTATGAGCCAAATGATATTTTTATCAACTCCATTGATAACCTTTCTTTCTCTGCAGTCCTTGTTGCTGATTCGTCAGGAGATGGTGGTTTCCCAGAAGAAGCTCGGCGAGTTTTGCGAGGCTCTGAAGCAGTACCTGAAGAATGTCTCCGCTCAGAGAGACTGCTTTCAGTAAGTCCCACTGCTGGTTCACACTTCCATGACTGCTTTACTGCTGCAGATAGCTGCGCCATAATCCTCCTCATTTTAAATATTTAATGTGTTTTATCTTCAGCGTCAGGACCTTTGTGTCTTTCTCATTAAATTAAGTACTATCTCAAATATTCCCTCCTTTGGTTCTGGATTGTGTCAGTGGGTTTTTTGTGTTCATGCACACACACATACACGTGTGTGCAGGTATTTTATCATTTCATCAAGTTAAAAAGTGACTGTAAGTTGTTTTGATCAGTGAGACACTAATGTGCACCATCCCCAATGCATATGATATTGTACCTGTAATATAACATCATTTATACATGCCGTGGCTCATGCTCAGAGCCTCAGGGTGCTCTGAAGGAGTCTAATATCCTGAGAGAGTTCCCCAATTCCCAGACTCAATATGCAGTATGCATAGTCCAGACTCATATTGAACATATGCCCTTGGCAAGATTTTAAGGTTCTAGCTCCACTTTACTTTTGCATTTGTTCCTCCCACCAGTTACTGCAGGCAGTACTTTGAAATACAAGGTTAGACAGGTAGAAACATTTATACAAGTCTTGAAAAACAATCTCATACAAAGAGATTACATTAAGTACAAGTAGAAAACACACAATCAATCATTTGCTGTGCCATCGTTAATGGTGCAGCCAACAAGTCGAATAGAGATTAAACTCAGTAGAAACGATATATAAAAATAAAAACGATGGTACAGTAGCAATTCTGTGTAAGTCATCCAGAAACACTCAGTGTCTGTGTGACGAGGGCACAAATAAAGGAAGCATCAAAGACGTCTGTGGGAACGGAGCAGCTGAGATGGAGGCACTGTGCAAACTGTATACAGTATCTGTTGGCAGAGTGCTGTACCACCTGTCACTGTAATCTCTCACAAACGATCTGGGCTGGAGGCATGCGCGAGCGGAGTTTTCTAAAGTAGAAATGGGAAATATGTAGTGTGCAGATGTGCAGTAGTTCTATAATAGTTAGAGCAGTGAAAGCAAATGTGTCATAATTGTGGTGAGGGGCTGTTTCAGAGCAGATAATGTCCTAAAATCATTTTGCTGGAAGATGACGGAACAGGGCAAAGGTTTTACAGCCCAACGAAGTTGCTTTTCATCTTTGTGTGATGGACGTACAGACTTAGCCGGTAACACTCGGTGAAAGTCCTGTAACGAATCACGAATCTGCCAGGGGACCGACGATGCTAAAAAACTTGTAACTGACCTCTTTTGCTGGTGTGAACGCCCAGCAGCTAACTGCTTGAGTTTCTGATACTGGTCACAGCATTGTTTATCAACCATCATTATCTCCTTCTCTCCAGTAGGCGTTACTTACTTTTCAACTGTATGGTTGTGTGTTAGTGCACAACATCAGGCTAAGCTTTCATTTACCAGATTGTTTTGAAAGTGAAGAACATGCTGATGAATCTAGCTACTATATTTCATTATTAGTAACTTTGCAGCCTTCCAACATCGTTTTCTGAAAAGCTAACAATGATTTTCAAGGTGTGTGGGAACCTGAACAGACACTAACAGATAAAAAAGTCTTAATTTCAGTGATTCACACACATTCACACCTTCTTCACACTCAGTCCTGGAGGACAAAAAGTATTAAATGCTTATTTGCGGTCAATGAAAAGCTCACCCAGGTAGGAGGGGCCCTCGGGTACAAGACTACTGTCATTTAGATGCTACTGTTAGTTTTTTCTCTTTTTTAGCAGCGGATTTGTCCCTAGCTTGTTGTTACTTTTGTTACCTTCTTTCTTTATCAGTAAAATTGTTGGACACACAGTACTTACAGGTAGCTGAAGTAAACAATGCACGAGAAAGAAGAAGGTTTGTTGATAGAGAAGGCTTCTCATTATCTCTGAGAGGAGTGTGTGCTGTCTCATCCTTTCTCTCTCTGTTGTGCCACTGTGCGGATTTTCTTTTTGTCTCTTATCATCGTTTCATTTAATGTCGCACAGACTAAGTATGATATATAAAGTTTATTTAGTCTCTGCCTTTCCTTCTCATTATCTTTTAGGGTGAATGTGTGATTACAGTGCTTTATTACATCCTCCAGCAGAGCTCACACAACTCAAGTCATTCCTTTTCAAAGCCCAGTGGAGATGTTTGGCAGGTAGCAGCAGCCTGTCCTCCCAGTGCCCTCTACGGGTCCAGGAAAGAACTACAGAGACAAATGCATTTAGTTCACCACAAGATTTCTGGACTGAATATACACTGCTTAGATCAAGTGATAAAGTGCAATTGTCAGTTTACATAAAACACATTATTGGTATTACACAGTCCAGGGGCCCTGAATCCCAGAGAATAGGTCAACGTTTTGTGTCATGTCACCTCTCCAGTTAGCAACAGTAATGTCAGATTAATTTAGAATTGAATATTTAGTATCTACTGCTGCAAATAAACACAGTACACAGAAACTGCACATAAATATGTTAGCCTTACTGTATCTGGTCTGTGCTTGTTTACAGCGACATCCTGTAGCAGTAGATTGTAGCAGATAATCTAAATCAGTCCACTCTGCGCCAACCAGCCTTTAATGTATTAGTCTTATGAAATTAGAAAATATGCTACAAAATTGATTAAGCAGAATTTTTTTTTTACTTTTCTCTGATTCGTTTGAGGGGTGAAACCAGAACCAATATTCCTGTTCAGTGATTCTGGATGACTGAAGCCTTTGTCGCCTCCACGTTAAGATACTTTAATGTAAAATGACATATTCACACTGTTGTTTCTCCAGCTTACAGGAGCTAACTGCTAACATTTCTATTAAGGTTGGTGAAAAACATATTACAACAGTATGAGATTCTGGTTTATTACAGGTGAATCACATCATCAAAAAAATGATTGCAAGTGCAGGCAAAATGTAATCTTGCAACAGAACTGTGCCAACTGGAGAAGAGGCAGAAGCAGAATGCAAACGTATGATCTGGTGGAACAGTATTAGCAGACGGAGGTGGAAATGGAGTGGTCTTTGATAATGGCCAGTCACATCAGCTCCTCTCATCTCTTCTAAAAGCAAAAGATAATTTAATGGACTGGTAGAAAAGTCCAAGCTATTAATATTCAGCTCCTCAAAAGGTGCTTTTAAGAGCAAACAATGCACCTTTGTTACGTTGCATTTTCACTCCCGGAGACACTGAAATTCCTTTCAAGACGATCATATCTGTCAAACATTTTATCAGTCACATGTGTGTCTTTACTGCATAAAGTGTCGAAAATAACACTCTGGAAAATATGACTTTGATTATGTCTTTGATAGAGCTGTTACCTGCATCCACTGTACGGACTCTCTGTGGAGTAGTTCACCCGTCTGCTGCGCAGAAAACCTCAGGTCATATAACCTGTGCGCTTCATCCTAGACCACATGAAAAATGTATGTCAGTGTAATAAAGGAACAAATCAGGAAAGATCATTTTTTTGCTTGCACCATGACAATTGCCCTCTGAAAACTAAAATCTTTGAAAACAGAAATCTCTGAAAATTGAAATGAAAATTGTGTTTGTGATAAGAAGTGCCCTGAGGAGACATAAATGCGAGTGTAATTTCATGCTGAAACAACTACTGAAATTGCACTGCGCCGCCTGATCTGCATAAACACAACCTCAGCCGCTTAACACGATCAGTTTAGAGCCAGAATAATAGCAAAGTAGTGCAAGTGAAAATTATTGACTTGCGTGTGATGAAAATGCAAACGTGCTGCTCTTGAGTTTGCTCGCTGTGACAAATAAGACTTTATTAAGGTAACAAAATGTTCTTAATGATGTGATATATCATGATGGTATACTTGTACAGTAGCCTAGATGAGCAGTATCATTGATATAACTCGCTTGCTTTCAGTTACAGAATGTGAACTTCTTTCTCAGCATGACCTCTGAATGTTTTCACAGTGAATGATCATCTCAACAACAGCTTTAATGTTTTTTTTACTCAAAAATGCACCCACAGTCCACAGAGCAAGATTTTCTCAGTGACAAAAGGTGAGAGGGCGTTGGCAAGGTTGGTTAAAGTGAGCAGGTGGATGCATTAGGCAGCAAGTGAGGTCGGCCATGATTGTCAGGTGTCACCAGGATGCACTGTGGGATTGGTCTGATTACACGGCAGGTTCAAGAGGTCATTACACACCACTTGAACCACTCTTCTTATAACCATCTAAATATAAAAAAAGGGTTTTGGAAGAAGTTTTTCAAGTCTTGTTTAGCAGCCATAACTGTCAGTAGAATATGTCAGATGAAAAAAATCCCCTCATTACATCCTGCAGCCCTTAAACGCAGTGCGAGTGTCACTGTTAAGACACCCAAACATAAAATCCTTTGTGTGAACCTTTACCCCAACACAATCATACTAACTGCCATACGTAGCTATTTACTGGAAGGCATGACCAATAAAATGTGTCATAGAATTGGTTGATAACGTCCAACACTGACACCCCCCACCTCACCAGCCCCCATTCACACTGACCGGCTCGTACATCGTTTGGGTGTATTACTGCAAGTTTCATTTTTATGGCTGGGATGTTTCCTCATCTTGGCGCTAAGTGCTGTGACATCAGTGTTGTGCAGACATGGGGAAACATTTCATCATCAACTCTTATCTTGTGTCTCATTTTAACAATGTGCCTCTAATGTGCACTTTCCGCAACTGATTTCTCCTTCCTCTTTATCCGTACGTCTCAACCTTTCCGTCCTTCATCTTCTTCTGTTTATTCCCCGGTCCACTTTTCTTTTCTACTTTTTCTAATCCACCTCTTCCCTCCTCTACCATCGTGTATGCCATCAATCTACTCTACACTTCTTCTGACCTCCTCTTTCTTCCTCTCATTTTTTTCATGCCTTGCACTTCTCCACCCTTCTCTTTCTACATCGCCTCACCTTCTCTTCCATCATCCACTCATTCCCTTTCCCCCTCTGTCTCTGCTCCAGTGTGACTGCAGTGCGTCTGCCGGACGGTTTATCCTTTGTCGTCTATGAGTTCTGGGATGGAGAGGAGGAGTGGAAGAGGTGAGTTTTCAATCGCATTCGGCTTTATGTCTAATCTCCTCCTCGCTAAAATCTGTCAATCATGACAGTATTAAGAGCTTTTTCTCAGACTTTTTTTAAAAAGAAAGTGTTAATGCATTTAAAGTAGCTGTCCTGCTGCGATACTGAAAATGTGCCAAAGCAACAGGCAGAATGAAATGTCAGTAAATGCTGAGGAAGGAAGGGCCACTGCTGCAGTATATTTCATTCCCAATGCTGAACCACCTTAAAAGTATTAAAAGTCATTACTGAGTGTGGACATTCATTTTGTTTCAGAAAATGCTGCTGAGTCAGCTCCGTGCTCCTCTGAAAGTTTGCTGGAGCTGAGCATGCCGTTCATCCTGCCTTTGTTTCATTGATTGGTGATTTGCCAAACAAAGACAGTGCTCACTTTTCTTCCATTACTGTCATGAGCCTCCTGGAAAAAAAAAAAAATCCTCCATCCACATTTAATTAGCATTCTTCAGCCATTTGCTCACTCTGGAGTTCTTGAAGGCCTGGAGCTGCATCAGGTCGTTATGATTTAGTGATGGTGCTGGGCATGAGGAGAGGCTGCTGATGTAGCTGCCTGCTGATCTCAGTTTCTGCTCCACTGCTCACAGCATCTCATGGCCATTAATATTTCACCTCTTACAGTAAAGGCTAACGGCCGTGCTAAGGAGTTTGGGCTGTGTGTGCATGTGTGTGCTTCCGAGTGACTGCACACATACTGTAAATACGTGTGTGTGTATGTGTGTGTGTGTGTGTGTGCGCGCGCACACTCTCATCCACTCCTCTGATTGTCTGATTTCAGGCACCTCCAGTCACCCCCCAACAAAGCCTTTCAGCACGTGAAGGTGGATACACTGTGCCAGCCGGAGGCCGTGTCCTCTGTAGCCGTGCCAGGTCAGTGGTAAAATACTACAAAATGAAATACCAGAATAACACACAACATAAACTTTATTTGAATCATTGTTAAAGGAGCAGACCAGTGATTTTAGACATTATTTGTTCCTTTTGGACATAACACCTGTGAATGAACTTTGTGAAGTTTGAGTCAATCCACATTTTGCAATAAAAGCTGAAACGCAGATGATCTATACTCTGTGCTGTCCCTAAACACCTCACAATACTGTCTGAAAGCAGTGCACCAGACCTATAGCCTGACAGAGTTCACACTAGGCTTTATAGATGATGACAGAAAATATGTAATTTCTAGCGGGTGTCAGGGAGGAAGGACAATATGTGGATGATATAAACAAAAGATAATTCAGTGTTTAAAAAAGTGAATTGGGCATTGCGTGTTTATTTCATTTTTAATCTGACTATATTGTAATAGTCCAAACCCAATTATATTTAAAATATAAAGATAAAAAAATAAAGGGGAAAAGCAAATCCTCACATATGACAATGTGAAAAGAGAAAATGTTTTTTCACCAGTTATCAAAATTGTCAGCGATAACTGATGAGAAATTCAACTTTAAAGCAGTGAATAGAAAACAATAGAATGAAATGGAAGAGAATTAATTTGCAATTAACAGAAAATAAGGCAATGATGCAATAGTGTGCAATTACAGGGCTAAACTAATCCTCAGAAACTGATTATTGTTCAGTCAGTGGGGCTGTGCAGTGTGGTTGTGTAATAAGTTGAAGCTCGGGGGCGCTCTGAACAACTGACCAGTAACCAGGCGCTGAAAATGGCACCATTTAAAACAACTGACACTGACATATGTCCATGCTGTGAGGCATGAACAGTCAGGGTGACGCCTGGCAGTCTGCCATTTCTACCCGTCTCTCTACAAACCCACCCTGTACGTTTCTCTTTCTCCACCCTCACACTCTGTTGTCCCTCACATGTCTTTCTGTCCACGCTCCTTCTGGGACTTATTTTCTTTTCAATCTCTTTCTTTGTCTTTAAACTCTTCCTCCCTTTTCATCCCTCTCTCCCTCTCTTTCTCATTTTTTTTTGCAGCCGCCTGGTGCAGTGTGAACAGGGACTGAGCATGAAGATATTCAACTACACATCAAGAATCCTGGACTCTCCCCTCTTCCTCTTCCTCTTCTCCCCCTGCGTCTCACCCGCTCTTGCCCACTCTCACCCATCCCCTCCCTTTCCCCACCCACCCCCATCCTCTCCTCTCTCAACCCTCACTTTCCTCTTTTTGTAAGTACATGTTTACACAGTGCAAATGAATGGTGTCAACTGCAGTGAAAAATTGAACAAACAGTGCATTTTACAATATGAGATTACTAAAACGCATTCTCATCTCACCATGGTAGTTTGCTGGCTCGAGTCTTTGGATTATTTCATGTTCATGTTTCAAGTAGCTTTGAGCCACTGTAAGGTGTCAGGAGTCTGTCATGTAGCAGGGACCCCGGGGTTGAGTTTTTCATGTAGCAGTTACTGTTTCGGGGAGGTGGGAATGTGTGATTTACTCTTTTCTTTTCAACACAGATCATCTGTTATTTCATAGTAGCTGCTGATTCCACATCTGCTCTTATAACCATTATGGTTCTTCTTTTGTAACTGACCAAACGCTTTGGACATTATTCTCAAATCAGCCATTCTGACAGACATCGTTTCCAGATTATCGTGCAATCTCAGGAAAACTGAATTGATTTGGAAGGTTATCAAGTTCATAGAGACCCTAATTATTTTTAATTATTAATGAGATAATATTGTATTAATATGAATTAATGTTGAATATGGTGAAAACAGTAATGGACTGTGTGAATAGGTTTCAGATGTGATAGCAAGAAGCAGAAAGTTGCTTTAGCTATAGCAGGTTAAATACTGTATTACGCCTGCTAAAATAAACATGGTCTCTGACAATGATTCAGTAAAACAAGGGAAACACAACAAAGCTGACATATTTTAAATTTCTTTATCCAAAAAATTATATAATATATCGTCTGAGTCTTGAGTTTGAGTTTTTATTGCTTCCCCATTACACTAATAGAGAGCAAAAGAGGTTAGTTATTAACATTATGTTGCTATGCACACTCGCTGGTGTAAATCTACTTTTACTAATTATAGGCAACAAAACTTTGTTTTTTAAAGAATCAACAATATGGTAGCGTAAACTGTGTAATTAACTGGTTCTATCAATGGCTGCTGTGGGAGTAATGTCTGTGAAGCTATGAGCTTTTCTTTTGCTTTTTTTAAGTTAAACACAGCACTCAAATCTCAAATCTATGGGAAGAGACCAGACATCATTATTACATCTGTACTCTGATGTAACCCGGCACCAAATACCAGCCAATAGCAGAGGACCAGTTCAGTACTCTGTATGTGATCAATAGATGTTGGTCTTTAACCAAGATTTGGACGTATTGACGCAAACACATACAGAAAACGTTATATTTCATTCGTGTATATTTTATTTGCTTCAGCACATTGGGTTTAGAGTTAATTCACTGAGCATCAGCATGCTGGTCATTTAAGAGATGAGTTGAACAAGAGTCTGCTGCTACCTGAAAAAGAGGGAGACAGCAGCACTTCACTGTTCTCCATGCAGCTAACGTTTGTTTAGGTTTTGCCTTCTGTTCGTGTATTCCTTGTCTGAATTGGCAATGGGTAGCTATTAGCTGTGTAACTCTAGCTCAGATTGTACATATTGAAAATGTTGTTCTATTATGATTATATTTGTATTTATTGACATATTTTAGTGCTATGGTGCAAATTTTATCCTCAGTGGAAGTGACAGTAGCTTTAAAGGCACTGCAGCTTCTCTCAACTGTTTGTTTGAATCAGAATACGTAATATCTGAATGAATATAAAGCCTTAAACATCACCACATGCTAGAGGAGGTTTTTTTGATGTAATATAAACACCCAGTAACCAGGGAAAAGCCCACTAGTGGTCTTTCAGTGTAGACCTCTTGGCATCACCCATTATATCAAACCAGGACTGTGTTGCATTGATATACTATTGACACAAAGACAGTTTCACTGATTGCATTAGACTTCCCACCACTTTGCATACTGTACTTGATAGATCAACCACCTCAGCATCAGTGTTTCTAAAATGTAATATACATGTAATAATGACTAATAGCAGAGAAGTGTCTCACAACCTATAACTCAACAGGAGGACAGTATAGAAAAACAAAGTCATAGAACATCCTCCTCAGTCTGCATCACAGTTGGACTAACTAGGTCATCAGAATGTATTGCGGGATGGGTCTGATCAGCTACACCTGACCTTTCTAAAAATGAGGCCAAACCATCTTTACAACACCCCGATGAACATATTATTCTGACATGTCCAGTGATACTGTTATTTATTGAAGGTCGTCTGCCTTTCAGCAGAAGACTCCGTACAGCCTTCGTCTCCTTTTGTGCACAAGTTTTTATGTGGGCCACAGTTAAAGAGTGATGTAGGATCGTGTGTTTACATATTGATCAGACCCACCTCTGCATCTGTTCTGATCTTTATTGCTGTCCAAATTACACCCATCCACCCTTCGATGAATCAAACTCTCACTCAGAAAGCACAATGTAAAAATGAGTGAATTGTGTGACTTAAAGATACAGTATGTCAGAGGTTACTGAGTATGATGGGAGTACTTACACATGTACGGTATATAGTACAGTTTATCTGGTTAAAGCTCGTTAATAAATCATTCTTTCTTTATAGAGCTCATTTTTTCAAAGGTGCCATGTTACTATCCACCTCACTGTTGGGTCTCTTTCCTTGCTTTCCATCCGTGAACGACAGCCAGTCTGTCACCTGCCAGTACTATGGTATGGAGTGGGAATCCAGTAACACTGATACTTAAGTGGATCTAGCGCCGTTGTCTTGTTTTAGAGTGCTGGGCTGCATTAAGCAGGGCAGGACTGTGTGGAAATGTTGACTATTAGTACGTTTATTGTAAAGGAAATTCGTATTATTACAATAGGCTTGTAGAACAGGCATGCAAAGACGTTGTCGCTTTATCTGTGGAACATCTCTACTAATCTCTGAGTGATGGTCTTAAAGGCACTCAGTGGAGTTTTCCACCACTAGTAGTGCTATGGGGCGATGTTTTTATGATTGGGCCCCTGTTTTGTTTGTACAGTGTGTGGGACACGATGCACATTGTTTTACCATATTTTTCTTAACAGTTCAGTGCTAAAGCATCGAGATTAGACGTATAAAGCCATATTGCATGGATTGATGTTTACATGTCAGTGACTTTACTATACTGACAGTTTTACCGAGCTAAATGCAGCCCATGTTCTAATCGAAGGTTTCTCTCCTGTACGTTGTGCCCAGCTCGGCTGGGTTTTGTATATGAGGTGAGATAGAGAGGGAACTGTCTGAAATGCCAATACTGTTTCCTGTTGATACATTCCTGAATGTCCCTCAGACTGTGCCACCCGTTCTTTTTCTACCCTCCTGCTCCGCAGTGCAACCTGTGCTTTGTCATACAACGAAAAAGGTACGCCATTGAAATGTAGTGAAAATAGGTTTTGATTGAAAGTGTTAACAGCGGACGACATACTGTAGAGTGCATGACAATGGGGCCTCCTGCAGACAAGGTTACATCAAAAAGTGTGGTCACATGATACTAAGCCAATCAAGAATTTGCCAAATTGACTGACATCAAGGCAATAACTCGTCCCTTATATGGCCGTGTCCTTTTCTATCCTTCAACTGAGTGCATGTCAACTGAATGTCCAGTAACTTCTTTGCTGTAGTATTAGGCCATGCTGCTCTTCAATGGGTTTTTGTGCATTTCTTACCTTCTTTCTTTTCTAGTATTCCTCTGAAGCAAACAGAGACTAAACTCTATTAAATAAAACATACTGTATGACTAAACAAATGGCATACATGAACATTCACTTTTATGGCAATGTTTAATGAAATATTAATTCTTAATGTATGTTTCAGTAAAATAGCTTTCTCTTCTTAAGTGTAGAGACTTATTGCAGGGATGCAAGTATTATATTTGGTCTTTAAAGAATATCTTGTTGAAATTCGATATGATGTAGAGTGATGCAATTCAATAAAACTGTAAAACTGAAAACTGTGTGCTTGTGAGTCATAATAGCAGTTGATTCACGCAGATATGGTTGTTAAAGATCTGTGATTAATTTGAACTTTTATTCATCCTACAGTAGCACAGTGGTACAGAGGTTTTGTCCTGAATAAAGTCTAATCATCCTGCTTAATAATTTAACACTCACTTCACAAATGTCTACACACACACACACTGGCTGGCAATGATATAATGAAGAACCCATCAGCCCAATCACAAAACTGTTTTTGGTAACTAACTAATTCTTGATGAGTAAAAACCTAAAAATACAAAATGCTGGATTCATTTCAGATACAAAGTCATTGCTGCAGGCTGCTGCTCAAGCACGACACATTCTTTGATTTTGTTTTTGTTGCTACCTCAATAGAAAGACCAATAGACAATTAACATTAAATATAAAATCATTTTATTTTATAGTTATCTTTTCATCGGCATGAATATTCAGCGTTAACATGACATTACTAACTTATCAAATATCAGAATGTAGCCGTGTCAGTGGGTATAAATAAAATGTGAGCATGCCTATGGAGACCCAGTATGGATTTTCAGATACCTATCACTGGGCACCACAGTGGGTGGTTCTGATAAAATGTTCAATAAATGCACTTTTATGACCACTAGCTTATGGTTGGAAAACGTCCACTACCATTTTCAGACTTTATGTAGGTACTTCCACTTCTACTGATGATGATAACTTAGATAAATGTTAAACATTGGAAGTATTATCATAAATTATAAATTGTAGCCATAGTGGTCATAGTCTCACTTTGAAGCATTCTTATGTCCTGCCCTCACACGAGTACCAAGCCTCACATCCCTAATGTACTATAACAACACCATCAAAACAGCTTTGTGTGCAACTCTGCGAGACTCGACATCTACAGCCCCTCCATCTTGCTAATCCACTAAAAGATAACAAGCGATAAAAAAAACACTTACACACAATACATTTCAGTCTTACATGGCTATGCAGCAGAAACCAACAAGTCCTGTGAAAATGGCCTCCACCTCACATTAATTAATGGTAGCATACAGACTGAGCAACAGCTCTGCATGTAAGACTGGTATAATGTTCTCTTGTTTTATGTTACACCGTTACACATTTTGGCCACCATGATGTGAAATAAAGTGTTTGAGAAAAATAAGACAAGTAAGAATAGCAATCAGGGGATTCATGGAGGTGGGGGCGCCTGTTTAATGAAGTTGCGTTGTATGGGTGAGGTGGTTTCCTCAGACCAGAGTGCTGACAATTTTCAGAGACTCTTTTTTTTATTTTTCAAAAGAGAGTACCTCCAAAGAAAAGAGCAGACATTGTGAAGGAAAATGTTCAGAGGTTCAGAGCTGGTCACCACGTCAGTGATGAGAAGTGAAGGACTCAGATCTTTCTGAGGAGCTGCATCACAGCGATTGTGGTGCTCTGGCCGAAGATGAAGGCTCCACAGATCAGCGTCACCACTCCCCAAACTGTGAGGACGACTCTGGACAGGAACAGGCAGAAATGTAAAGTAAAGCAAAAGATACAAGCATTCCCATTCAACTATTCAAAACATACAACAGAAACTCTTCCTCATGGTATAAAGGTTTCGACCATTAATTACACCTACTGTATATCCTAACTATAGGATGAACTGATAACAGATGTGGTACACATCATTCCCAGGGGGTGAAGCACACTGACTTTGGTGATCCCCTCGTTTTTTCTCGAGCGGCAGCAGCCTGTTCACATTGATGTTTTGAGTAAAAAAAACTACTGGATGGTAATGGAACCTGGTACAAACGTTCAAGCAAAATCTAAATGAAATCCCAGTTAAAAAAATGTAAAATAATCTGAATCATTTAAGTGTGACAAATATTCAAAAAGAATGTGAGCTGTGGGCCTGTTTATGTGGGCTGGTGATAAATATAGAAATGTCTTCCATTAAGGAGAAATAACAGCATGGTCACTCAATGGGAAAGATTTTGTTTTGCGAGCTGTGCTACATAGATGGCTGGTAGTTAAATCGTCATTAAAACATCATCTGGGGAGTAAATTTCATGAGAATCTGCCCAAATGCAGACAGCTGTACCCTCACCATCAAGAGAAAAAATACAAATTTACTGAGAGTAATGTGTTTTAGTCTGAATAAAGTGGACGTGCTGAAGGGTTTGTCTAAGGACAAACATACTGACAAACACAGACTGAAGTAGTCCAGATAATTTTACTAATTATATTCATTCTGTCTTTGTCATCACCCAGACATATGTTTACTTTATATTAACATCTAAATGACTATTGTTCTCACCTGGTATTCCAGGAAACTGGCTGAGACTGCATGGCAAACATCAGACAGAGTCCTGTTCAAACACAAACATCAGGCTTAAGGCTTGCAGCACATTTGACAGAATATGAATCTGTAAGCAGAGAATTACCTGGGAAAATAAAGATGAAAAAGGCGCTGATCCCTCCAATGACACTGATGACTTTACTGATGTCTGGCACAAAGACGGCGATGAGTAACGTCACTGTAATCCAGAGGACCGTCAACATGTAGCGGCTGCGGCTTTCAAACTCCGCTGTCACCACGCCGTAACGCCTCCGCCTCCAACTCAGCAGGGGGTCCTGGATCACTGATCTGATGTGCAGATGATGTGTGCGTTGTGTTTGATCAATCAGTACAGGAGAAGACAGTCTTAAGATACCCGGTGGGTTTTGCAAATAAACATTATAGCATAAACAGAAAATAAGCATTAATAAGCATTCATATTAATCCAAACATTGGGCATCAAAAATCACATGAGGTAAGATTTACTGTAAATAAGACTTTGAATGTGGGAAACTTCACTGGAATTTTAGATTAACATTTCAGACGACCTTAAGTAATTCAATATAACTGAAATACAATCAACATGATTAATGAGTCTTTCTACAGAATTCAGATAACTGCCCGACCTGCCCAGCAGTAGGGCGATGGGGTAAATTGTGATGATGGAGACTCCGAACAGCAACCTCGCGATGACCATCAGAATGTCATTGCTGGTGTACGACATCAAAATATCAGCCTTTACGTCCTTTCCAAAGGTCAGGTACCCGTAAACCCCTGCAGCAGAGGAAAGACCGGTGGATATTTCTTAAAGAAGTCCAGCTCAGGACAGCTGTGTCACTGCAGCGTTGGTCATGTGAGATTTAAAAACATTTCAAATTAAACTATATCCAAAGGTTTTAATTACACAGAATGAGGCTGAAAGGAGATTTGTTTGATGTTCACGCACTCTCATACTGGACAACATACTGGAGCCTTCAGGCCACATCTAACTGTGACGCCAATCAGTGCCAGCCCTAGTTTTTTCCATGCAAAGGGCAAAGGATAGTATTTACATTGTGACTGATGCCGATATGACCTGCTTGTGGTTCCATGGGAAGCACCAATGTCATAACAACGTACTCTCTGAAATAACTCTGGCACTTTCAAGCATTATTTTACCGATTAGAAGCTAAGACCTCCAAAGCATGTCCCTCCTTTTTGAGGGTGAAAAAGTGATCCACTGAGCACGGTGAAGAGGGGAAGAAGAGAGGGGAAACAGAACCTTGTCATACCTGTGAGGGAGTAGATGATGAGACAAAAGATCATGGAGACCACAGAGATGAAGGCCCAGTGAGAGAGCCGCTGGTTCTCCATGCTGCTGTAGATGGCGATGGATGCCTCATGGCACTGGAGCACAAACAAGAAAGAACACCACCCATAAAAATGTGAAATCGATTTAAAGACTTTTAACTAATGACTACATGTTGTGTTTTGTTGGGAATAAATTCAAGTACAGATGCTCTGCAAATAAAGTAGGACACAGCTCTAAGTGCAAGGTGAAGATCCAAATATGAACTAAAATAAAAAAATACAAATTACAGGCTCTAGTCCAGACTTGATCCCAGCTGACATCGTTTCGCCTTTTCCTGTCTTCACTCCTCTCAGCACCTCATCAACTCGTTTTTCAACCCTTTGCAACTGCAATCACTCACCCTCAGTGTGTGTGTGTGTTTGTGTGGAAGGACATGCATTCATCCTTACACAGATTCCCCTTTTATTAAATCCCGCCAGCATCCTTCATGGGTTACCTTGGCAACGTAGGAAGTTAGACATCAGTCTATCCTGCTTCAGACTGACAGAATGATCTTTATCCCCTACTCTACCCTGCTATTAAATATGAAAAGATCACTCTGCCGAGCTCCTGTGGAGCATAGCGGCCCCGGCCTGCTGACCTTTACACTTAAATGCACTTTCCTGAGAAAAATTCAGGTCTTAAAGATTATTGAGAAAACACTGTGTGACTTCAGTACCTGACAACAAAGAAAACTGTATGCTGAAGAATTTCCCTATTACCGTTAATGGGGTCTCTCCATGCAGATAGTTCTGGTTTTATTTGTCCAGGTTTCGAAACATCTGTGATTTCTGGCTCCACTCCAATAAAATAGTCAGTTAAAAGTTATTTGTTGTTCATAGCAGAACTCTATTTAAAAAAATACAGCAGATGTTTGGCTTTCCAGAATCAGGTTTCCTAAAAATGCACAAACATGACAGTGACCAGTTCTCATACTGACTATTTCCAATGATCCAGAGTAAAAAACACATTATCAGATGTGAGATGAAAGTTCACCTTGTTCAACTTTGACCCCAAGCTGCACTGACCTTTTTAGGTGCAGCCAGTGACTGAAGGCTACTTCAAGTGCCTCAATTAAAGGACTAGTTTGACATTTTGGGAAATAGTTAGCTTCCTTGCTGAGATGAGAGGACCAACAACTCTCTCATGTCTGCAGTCTAAAGCTATTGGCAGCAGGAAAGACAACAAACGGGAAAACAGCCAACGTGATTCTGTCACGTGAGGTATAATTCTTTCCTTCGGCATAAGTACAAATAAATCAACACACGGAAATAAAGTGTAATACTGCATAATATGTGTTATTTATATTATTTAAAGTTTAGATTTGTTTCGTTGACAATTATAAATTCACTTCTTGGTGGTTTCTATGGACTTAACAAAGTTTATATGAACCTGTGAAGGTAAATAGAAGTTAGTCTTCTGTCAGCTAATACAAATTAGCTTCAGTGCTTGCTGAGAAATCACCCAGAGAGGATCCCTTCAACTGTGCGCTTGCAACAGAATGCTAACCAAGTCTCAAATGGTCCTACATTTTAAATTGTTGCACTCACTTGGAAACCGAAGCAGATGGTCGGGATGACGCTGAACATCGAGGCCCAGGAGCCGATCCTACACACAGACAGGAGGAGACACACAGGAGAGTCATTTTCTGAAGTTCACAAATGCCACAAGAGAGAGGAGAAAGAACCTATTGTTAGCTATTGTTCATGATATCATTTGGCATTTAGAGACACTTTGCCATAGAGTTCAACTGTCAATCACAGGCACATGATTCACGAGAGAAACCGAGGTAAGTCAGCGAGGCAGGCAGTGTCACAACAGAGAGGTTTAAGAAGAAAAAGGGAGCAGGACGGTTTGATCTACTTTGTCTGTTCTGGTGGCCTCAGTGATGGCCCTATTTCCCAGAAGCAACCTCATAACATAGATTTGTTCTGATAATGTTATGACACAGAAAAAACTACTTTTATTTCCCTTTCAACTAAACTTGTTTTTGTTCATTTATTAGGATCCCCGTTAGTTTCTACCACAGTGGTAGTTCTTCATCTTTCTAAAGGTCCACATCTTCAAATCACATTCACATACAAAAATACATCCACATTTATTCTACTAACTAACTACTGAGGAGGAGTGAAAGGAGGATCATATACCTTCTAGAAAGTCTGTTAAACATATACTGCATGTACAGTACAATGTAATAATACAACTGAAAGGTTTTTTACTGGATAAAATAGGGGCTAAAACTATTTTATTAGTACCTAATATATCGTCAGGAGGAATTAAAAAAAACATTTATTTTGATATTTTTACTCTTTTTTTTTTAACAGTGAGTAGTCACAATTTTAATTAATAAAAATGTTAAAAGAAAAAGGTGAAGCTTCTGGCAGTTAATTAATCACTTAATCAATTAATCATCATTTCATCAAACTAAACTTGACCATTAAATTAAATTCTCTGTGAACAGAGAATCACACACACACACACACACACACATACCCAGTGCTGTAGAGAGGGGTGATGGGAGCTTGAACAGAAGGCATGGTGTGGTATTTGATGATGATGGCTATAGTCAGGTAGGTCGCAGCCAGAGTACCCAGAACACTGTGAGAGATCAGAGACAAGACACATTTTTCAGACAGAAAATAGACAAACGCAAGGACGTTAAAGTCAGAGTGCAACAGATGAGTGAACTACTGGAAACTGACAAACAGGATGGTACTGTCATCACTAGTTTATTTACTGTGGTTTAATGTGTTAAAAGTTTGAGCGGCGTCCACGGGTGTTTGTACGTTTGTATTTTGTGTACTAAACATAACACTGGCCACCTGACCTGATGTATTTCTGAATGCTGATCTCTTTGGAGATGGACAATGGCAGGATGAGGAGAGCGCAGAGTAGCACCAGTGCAAAGTGCTGGTCTGTGTAGAAATGGTACGGCATCTCTGACTCCGGCAAACCCGTCACCAGCTCATACAGGGAGCCACACACTGAAACACAAGCACACAAACAACACGCAAACTAGATCACATGATATGACATGTAACCGTGGCATTCAAACTGAAGAAGAGAAACCAAATAAATAATGTGTTTCAAATCAAGTTCAGATTAAATCCTAATACAGATCTTACTACATAGTATGAGTCAATATAGTGCACATACATCTGACTCTCCAACTCACACTTCTCCAGCTGGTCGTCCACTATGACCAGAAAGGCCACAGCAATCATGAAAAGATTGAAGACAAAGCAGATCTCACACAGCTGACCGATGGCCGGCCCGCACACCGCCTTCACCACCGCCTGGTAGGTGCACTGGCCACTGATGGAAGAGGAGTAGCCCAGGATGATCAGACCACTGATCAGGAACACCAGGGAGATCTGAGTGGATAAAGGATGAAGAATGGAGCTCAGGACTGACACTG
The DNA here is from genome assembly GCA_034779795.1 of Ctenopoma multispine. Lineage (NCBI taxonomy): Eukaryota > Metazoa > Chordata > Actinopteri > Anabantiformes > Anabantidae > Ctenopoma > Ctenopoma multispine. Next base: position 3,975,868 of record JAUYWH010000024.1, on the reverse strand, counting down.
CCATCCTGAAAAACAGGTTTTATTTCCACTTCCTGGTGTTCAAATGCTTTTCTCACTGCTTTTTTAAATGTAACCATCCTGTCTGATTAGTAACACAACTGGCACTAATACAATTACTAAATAAATGGATGTATGTTATTCAGATGCAGTAAAGCAGTGTGTCAAGTCCAGTTAATGAAAAGTGTTTCGTGATTGTGAAAAATGACACAACAGGAAAAGGTCTCCATATGGGGATATGAAATCAAAAAGTAGCGACACCGTACCCACTTGCTGTCACAAATGATTGCACTAGATGCTGGAGATATAGAAAGGTGGACTGACAAAGAAAACCAGGAAAACAATATTACCACACCTCGGCTTGTATTTTCCACAGGTGCTACACAACCTAAACAGAGAGAAGAGAGAACCACTGTGGAGACAAGGCAACTTCAGGGTTAGAGATCCCTGCTGAACAGCTATAAGGTCAAAGTCTGGAATTAGTCAGTGAATGACAGTAATTATGCAAATGAAACTGAGGGGAAAAAACAGCCAGGAGTGTTCTGTGATTCAGTTAAGCTGCAGGTTTATGTGTAGTGCCCAGCCAGGTATTTTATTATCACTATTGTATAATAGGAACATCAAGCATAATTTTTGCCTCTTTTAGCACCAGGTAAACTGTCCAAAAAAAGTTGGGACTTTATAGGAAGAAAATCCGGCCAGACCTCTTTAAAAGTGCACCACCAACCGTCATGTACAGGCATCAGCAGATACCACATGATGCCGTGGCAGGATGGCGTGTGATGAAATTAGGAGGATGTCAAAAATGAATTCTTCTGGGATTTTGCAGAATAAATAACTGTACTGCTATAATTTTGTATTGTATAAAAAGCAACTATTTCAATTTGTGGTGACAATAATGTGAAAGTGACTGTTTTTAATGACACTGTATATCAGAAGGACCCTCTGCAGCCTTTTATCTAACAAGTTTAATGTTAAAGAACATTTATTACATAGTTCAGTCTCACTACTAATTCATACACAGCAACAAAACTACTCACTTATAGAGCATTATGGTTGTATGATTGAGCAGATATTGGAAACTTGGGTAATGGTAACACTTTAGTGAGCCTGTGATATAGGGTTGCTGTACATCTGTTAGCTTGTTTTGCCCCCTAGTGGCCAAAAAAAGAACAAATGCAGCTTTAAATTAAATGTCAAAAAGAATCATCCACTTGTTTTAATTGCATATCCAACTTTGGAAGGGACATGACCGTAAAACCATAATGTTGTACAAACAACCAGCCTAAAAGCTGTGTGAAAACAGCCTGTTCTATTTAACATTAACACTTGGTAACACAAAGAACATATACGATGTGTAGCAGACATATTTAAGCCACATATTGTCAAAGATTTGACACCCAAAAGACAAATGATAAGCAAAGAACAGCAGAGAAGTCGACACATTGATATCAACAGACGAGGATAAAAATAATGTTTCTGCTGCTTGGTGATTTATCTAGAAAGACAGAACAGACGTGAGAAGAGGACAAGTCGAGGTAGAGGCAGCAAGAGAATAAAGGGATCATTTATATTTTCTATCCAACTGCTAGTCGGTGGTTTGATCTGTAGAGCTGTACAAAAAGAAGTGAAATAGAAATATTTTTAAATATATTTATAAGACTGAGTTGTTCTCTTCCTCTCAGGACCAAACGGGGGCAGATTTTCCTCTCACCCACATGGGAGACAGCCAAAAAGCTCACACTGGGATTTGTGGCAGAGTCTGGGAACCTTTTACACATGACTAAAACAGTGAGGACTCACTCAAGTCAATTTTCAGGGTCAAAGTGACAGGATGCACTGAAGAGGCTGCACACGGAGTTTAGGGTTAGGCAGAAGGGAAACAGACAGATTGTTAATGTTAGATGAATGCCACTCCTCCGCCCCAGTGCTGTGGTACCACTGACAGATGGGAGAAGTGAGGTGAGCAACAGGAGAAAAAATGAGGCTGATAAGGATAAAGTGAATCTAAAAGATGCTGAATGTGCCTCTGCTGTCTGCTGGAACAGATCACTATCCCCTTAATTGATCTCAGTGGACCCCCCCTTCAATAGATACGTTCTCTCCCCCAGCACACCTATTAAAGTTACCTCTACGTTTGATAAATAACAGTTAGGTAGCATCAACCTTTTTACAATCTTATATTGATATTTAAAAAATTGCCCACCAGCTCCACGGTGACTGCGCTGTGGACGCCCCCGGCTCTCTCGAAGGCCCAGGGGAAATTGAGGAGCCCGGCGCCCAGAGCGGACTTCAGCATGATGAAAACGGCCCCTAAAGAGCCGAGCCGAGGCCCCGCGGTCACGTCCAGCGGGGGCTTGGCCGAGGCCGAGGCCGAAGCCAGCAGGCTGATGCTCTCCCTGGCCAACTCCTCCATGCGTCAACCGGCGGAGAACTCAACGACGGGACACACTCAGAGAGCCCCCCCGTCCCACACACACACACACACAAACACACACACGCATACATACATACACACACCCACTCGAGGTGCCGGCCAGATCCCAACTACTCACCCAGGGGACTGACACGGTGCTCTGTGTGGGCAGCGGGCTGGAGGGTGGTGATGGTGGGTGGGGTGGGGAGAGCAAGGTGAGCCGGGTAGGGGCGCGTGGGAGGGGTGAAACTTAAACCCGCAGAGCAGGGGAGACCTCCTGTGGCACCCGGAGGGATCAGATGTTTTTGTAATAGTATTTAGTGATAATTCCAATAATACACCCAAACTAGTACATGTAGTACTCAGCACCACACCTGCACATAGAAATGCTTTAAAGATAACACGTCTGTCTCACCTACCTGTGAGGGTGACTTCAGGTATATACCCATATATCGATTATTATTAGAATTCTATGAATTTATTTGAACACACAACTTGTGTATTTGTATCACGTTAAGTGTATAATCGGTACAGTTCATCCATCTAATCTCTGTATATCAGAATAATCCATGTATAGTGTTATGTATCTTAACCTCAGTTACCTGATCTGTATCCTGTATATTTGCTTTAGTACATGTATTTACAGTGTGTGTTACTAGAGAGACACCATCAGCTGAAAACAAACATGTGCACACAGCCAATAGATTTGATTCTGATTCTGATATCAGGGAAAGTTTGTTTGTAATTTTATCTTACAGATCACAGCTCACCATTTTCTTGTAGCTGACACGATTGGAACATGGTGTAAACAGTGTAGTTTCTGGCTTTTAGCTCTAATGCTATATTGACAATAACATTTAAAACATATTTAATCAAAATAAGTCTATCTTAATCATAAATATTTCCTAAGGTTACTTGATATTATGTATTAGCCGATGATGACGTGTTATGATGGTGTCCTTCATTCTGTACTTCTGTTTTTTCTCTCTCTCCCTTGACCTTTGTGTCTGTTTCCTGGCTGCCATGGATCAAACTACTACATCAACAAGCACAAACATTGCTGCTTTATTGAACTCCTTCCTTCCTTGTTATGCCACTATTTGCACAATAAACATATTAAGCAACATTTGCAGTAGGCTCGATTGTTCATTATTGTCAGGAAATTGCTGGAATTAATAATTTAATGAAATAATTTGCCTGATTCGTCATTATAAGTGATTCAACGGTACCTACACAGTTGACTTAGCAGTTGGCTGTAGGCTACATCTCTGTGCTTTTGTGCTGACATAAGTGATCATTTTTATCAGGTTATATAAAGATATTGATGCTACAGTTGATTTTGAATGAATGCTCTTCTAGTTTACCTCAATCATGCTGTCCAAACAGCAGAACAACTGTTTTTCTAGGAGCAAACATCTGGATTTACATCTGCCAGTGTCGCTTGTTTCATGCTGTGTTCTTTTGAAGACTTTCACTAGTCTCCTCTCAGGTGTTTGGTGCAGAGCTTTGTGAGGGTCACACTGGATGCCGGTAACAGACATCACAAAATATTTCTTCCTCCTCTTTTTGGAGTCCCTCCAGCTGGTCGCACCCTGCAGGCCACTGTCTACCTAACAACAGTCCTGCCTCAGAGAGATGAGTTTTTATCTAACCATATGGGACTTGTACTACATTGTAATGAATTTTTAAATATTTAATTAGTGGAGTCAATATGATAAATACATAATCCTTATCCTGTTTATCCTGCGTAGCCAAATGTGGAACAAGTACATTGGGAGTATGCAGTCATTCTTTGTCAGGGGTTTTTGCAGCTTCTCTTATTTTGAAAATGGATCTTAGTGTCAGACTCAAGATCAAATTAATCGATGATGAAACTAATCTGTTTACACGTCAGCCTGTGATAAGGAGTGTGTCAGGAGAGGGAATGTTTCACACATGCATTACTCAGACCTACCTCTGGTTCAGTGTTGTGGGAAGGATGTGAGAGTGATTTGTTCATCTGTTGTCTGGGGACAGGTCTGACAACTTACTGTTATTAAGGGGTAATGATGAAACTGCTGCTTGCATATTTCTTTTCCTTCTGCATTATAAGCTTTGTGTTTTGATGTCAACACAAGAAATAATTGTTGTTGTCTGTGACTAATCGTTCTGCTGTTTGTCTGGCCTGGAATGAGGCGTAAACAGGAAGCAGCCACGACAGCAGCGTCCAAGTGGTGGCAACACAGGCGCATCAACGTGTAAATATCATGCACACAATTGATTTGGTGGCTTTAAAAAAAAGCCAAAAATGCTTCATTTGAGTTGATCAAAAAAAAAAAAAAAAGAGGTATAAGCGTCACCTCATTTCCCTCGTGAAATTGGTTTTCTGACTTTTAATTTCATGGATGAAAATCAAAAAGCTACACAAATCAATTTCCTGCAGTACAGTCACAAGGTGGCAGATTGTACCCCACAGGTTAAAGCCAGATTTCTGAGGGAAATGAAGGGCTCAGGCTGAGTTTGCTCATTTGCATTCAACCTTTCTATTTACAATTTAAAGCAACACAGAGGAAAAGCAAATTAATCTAGTATGAATGTGATCAAGTCACCCACCACGAATAGGAATGAAGGTGAAGAATAACTTCATGTCTGGGGGACCTTTCACCACTTCGATTCATCAGAACTGCCTTAAAATGTCAGTGAGTAAAAAAAACAACTCTGTCTTAAACTTTGCGTTAGAAACTGTATGTATAGTAAATCTACGGAGGCAGCACATTGCATTTAGTTTTTGTACAAACATTCATAGTCTCGACTTTGGTGCTGATGGTGCTACCAGCAGGTTGACACATTATGCTTCCGTGTACTATTAGCAGGTCACATTCTAATAAATCGTATAAGTTAAACAGGTAACGATTAGTTAAACCTTGTTCCTGATCTGGTTTCGCCTCATGTGAAGTCGAGTCACATGACACCTGAAAATTTTCTTAAGTTAATCACAGCGGCTGTCCAAAACCGAGCAGACAGAGGGGGACAGAGGGGGACAGGTGAGACAGGAGGCGAAGCAGGAGTGTAGACGTTAGTCACACTTTCATGCTGAGACATTAATGGGTAAAGTTGATGGGGAGAGGTACAGGGTGGTAGGACCTGATCAGGGAACTGATGAATCTGAGTGGGGGGGTTGAGGGCTCAGCTCAGAGTCACCACGGTGTCTTTTTCAACTGCCTGTCCAGGATGGGAGCAGGAGACCTGACTGGCCCGACAGGAAGTCCTGGCATCTGGGAACTGTGGAGGGAAAGAGGGCATGTGACCTTCACTCACCACCAGCTTTTCCAAATCTCGTTAGAGGAGCTAGCTTACTCCAGGGTTATTTCCCAGTTTCCCAAGGATCTGAGAGAGATTAGCACTCCGGTGGGGCCGTCATGCAAGAGGACGGGTGACAGATTCACAGGCTGATCTGGCCTATTAGGCTCGGATAAGGGCCCGGGGCTCAGTGCCCTGAGCACACCGACGCACATCACCACTGATGAAATCAACCTGCTTCACTGAATTCAGCCTAGAAATGGATTTAGTGCATTTAGTATATAATTACGCAGCAGAGAGGAATGCAATTATTCCTGCTCCACAGGCTGCCAAGGAGAAACTGCATTTCAGTAACCTGCAGAATGAACAGAGACGAGCTTGTATCAGGCTTAACTTGCACTTTAGTTCAGCCTTTTACACTTTCCAAGTGCTGGTGGTGACTGTAGCCAAATGTTTTGGCAGGTTTCGATGCTGGGGTGTTGTATTTAACAGCGCAATGATTAACTTTGAAAGAAAAAAACGGAATGTTATTGCTGACTAAGCAAAGCAAAAATCTAATCTTTAAGGCATCCTGGCAGATAAAACACACTGCAATATACTGCAACATCCATTTAGTTGTTGCTGCTGACCTTTACACACCACGTGTTTTTCATGACCACAAAAAAATAGATTTTGTGCTTCTTGGTGGTGGGAGATACAAGTACTGACTCAGCTCTCTGAGATCACTGAAACACATACTGTGGGGTCATTTGTTGGACTGTTCTCTATGGTCAGATGGTCAAACAGTAGTGGTACTTTAGTCCAGCAACAAAGCCAGAATAGCGTGTAGGAAATCTTAAATTCTTCTATTCAAATAGTGGCATCTGGTGGTATATCTAGAGTGACACAGCAGCACATAGAGCCCAACTGTGAGTTATGCAATAAGCTGAAAGGGTGGTACAGTAAACAGGTTCTCAGCCAATTAAAAACATGCAGTTCAACTCAGGTGAAATTACAGCACAAGTGTACTTCACCACCGCCAGCACGTCTGCACTCAGTGAGTGGAACTCAACCAGAGTTGCACAGTATGTTCAAAGCCCTCGTACGGAGCAGGAACAGCAACTTTAATATGTGGCACTGAAGACAAAGTCTGAACAGGAAACACTGTTGTGTGTTTCTGAGTGTGGTGTTGAAACAACTGTATTACTAATAAATACATCTGACATCACACTAATCTGAGTCACTGCTGCACACCGTAACAATACAGTTAACCAATAAAACTATTAAGAAAACACAACTGACGACATCACTTTGACAATGCTTTTTTTAATTGATGAGATATACTTGAGTCTGTCAATGCTACTTCACTGACACAAGATCATGAAGGAGGATATCGACAGGATGCCCGGCCTGAGTTCATTCGTTATAGAAAATATAAAAACAATGAAAAGACTGATCTGAAACAGACATGAGCAGGACTTATAAAACAGCAAGTTGATCATCCAATGGTCCTCATTTTGAAAATGTCTGCACGCTTGTGTGTTTGTGGGGTGTGTTTCTATCATTGTGTACAGCATCTGCTGTCTTTTAAAAGTATTTTGTATTTCTGCGTGTGTAGTGCGTTTCTCAGTATGTTTGTTAGGGCACGAACAAATTCAATAAATATAAAAGACACATTTCATTCATAAAGAAAGTTTGGTCAAAGAACAGAGGGAAATGTTGACAACATGTCTAAAACAGGCAGTTTTTTAGAGCCAGGTGTATATTGTGTGTTTTACATCATGTGTGTAACACAGTCTAATACTGTTCATTAGTCCACAAACACACACAGACACCCACAGACAGCCTTGAACAGACAAGAGGCACAGAAACTGTTTCATCATCCAAGAGACGCCTGAAGTCACAGTATGTTTGTGTCCGGCAGGCTTCATGATCAATCTGACGTCTGTCTCAACAGTTCGTTGGACTCCGTGTAATTCTCCATCTCTACCGCTTTTCAACACAAGTTGTCCTTTAAACAGTCAGCAGTTCAAAGCTGCGTTCCCAGTGTCAAACGGTGGGGTTTTTCCCAGTCGTCTGCTGCTGCTGCTGCTGCTGCTGCTGGAGGTATGTGGGCCGTTTGATGCGAGGCTTCCTGCGCTTGGGTTTGCTCTTGGACTTGGTGAGCTGGACCACAAAAAACGACAAGACAACCATTGCCCCCAGGAACGCGAAGACGGGAATGGTCTGGCCCACTTCCTGGTTGTAGCGACCGGGCATTATCCCTGAAGGTGTGGGGGATGCAAAAGTCACACAGGGTTTCATCCATAACCAGTAATATCTTAGACACTGCAGTAATTTGTTTCTTTTAAATATTCTTTTGTCCCATTGCAAAAAGGTTTTAAAACAGAGTAATCCACTGCTGTGTAATCTCAAACACAAAGCTCTAAAATTATTGAAAACAGATTCCCAAAAGTAATAACTTGTTGCCTCGTTACCTCCAGGGATGTCCCAGGCCCCACTCTCCCCAGGAGACAGAGGACGGACCTGGGGGCGGTACGCCCTCAGGTTAGGCAGAGCCACTTTGTCCAGGTCTACTGAGAGAAGCTTCTGGTGCTTCCAAAGGTTGCTAAGAGCATAAGAGGGAGACAAAGACAAATAAACTATTTTATTGACACGTTAGAAAGAAAAGATTCTGCTGCCATAAGAGACAAATTCCATGTTAGAAATCCCATGCTGTGGAAATCAACATTACTGAGATACAAGCTTTTTTTCCCATTGAGTTCTGTCAAAAAAAGGCATCAGTGTGCACAAATAGAAAAATACACTATTAAATTCCCAAAATTTGTTGATCAGGTGTAGAAAGTTAGAACCTGCCATGATAAAACAAAGCACGACATTTCATCACAGAAACATCTGAGGAAAAAGGCTCCACAGTAGCAAACATACTTTCTGGTGTACTAGAATGGCTATATAATCCATAATAATGACTTACTCACTGTTACACAAGAAACAATGAAAAACCAGAGGAAAAACTAGTGTTTCATCAGACCTACCTGGGTGCTGTCTCGTTCAGAGGCTGTGGCTTCGCCCAGGACAGGTGTGGGCAGGCTGGTAGTGGGCGGGGTTTAGGGTCTCCCAGGTGAGCCTCCAGAACCTTGGAGTAACGGTACAGATGGTTGCCTGGAGTGAAGGATGGAAAAATTATGATTATTTCAAAGCAGGAGATGCTATGAAAAAAGACATAACAAGGACAGATAAAGAGTTCCAACACCATCAACAGGTCTGTTAATTCTCTCTTTACCTTCCAATCTCTGTGGCAGTGGGTGCTCAGTGCCTGTAGGAGGTGCTACCCTGCTGTGGGAGTGGCTGAGGCTGGGAGGGGTCATACTGTAGGAAGTGTACTGAAGAAGAGCGTCCAGTAACCAGAAACAATCTGAGAGACAGATCACAAACAAAACCAAATGTTACTCAGAGGATTCATCTCTGTGTTTGTGGTGTGTGTGCGTGCAGAAATAAAAACAATCACACATCGACATGTGCTGAACACATGGTACCTTTCTGTCTGTGGCTGTCGTCTATGCAGTTAGAGTCTCCGTACAGAGCAATACGACCTCCCCCGTCAGATGGTGTTTGGTACAGTCCAAGGATGGGAACTCCTTCCACCACTGCTGTCTCCTGCTTTAACACTTCCAGACCTGTGAGAAGAACAGACAGACAGACAGACAGACAGACAGACAGACAGACAGACAGACAGACAGACAGACAGACAGACAGACAGACAGACACAGACACAGACACAGACACAGACACAGACACACACACAGACACACACACACAGTGATGTTATATCTGAACTAAAGACACACAGATTAAAGAGTTTCCTGTCAGTCTGCATGGCTGCTGGCCAGCACTGAGCTGCACTAAGCTGGGTTCAATACTTTAAGTGGGGTGCTGTTACCTTGGTCTTTTAAGTTCTTGGCAATGACTATTCCATCTTCTGGAAAACGGGCGATGCTGCAGCCTGAGGCGTAGTACACTGAGACACAGAAAAATGCAGAGGACCATTTTTATTTTCTAAGAAACTGTCCAAAAAACTAACAGCACCAGGGTCTGACCACGCGTGTGTCTTACTGTCATGATCAGCCAACGTGAAGTCTCCCTCATACAGACCGTCGCTGAAAGCCATACCCCACACTGAAATCAGGTCGTTCAGGGCCGGTACGTTAGCGCCCCCTGTGTCCGGCATCCACCACTGCCTGCAGGTCACATCAAAATAATCTCTACAACCATTTCATTTAACTCACAGAAATGCAAATCTAGAAAAATTACATTTTCATATGGATAAAATGGACAATAGATAGAGCTATTTGTGGGGCATTTAAAAAAGGCTGAGTTATTATTTATTTCTTCCAATCTGGGTTTATTAGTCCAGAAAAGGCAGCAGCTCTTAAGATGAATCACTTGAAAGAACCACACCATGAATTCTACCTGAACTGTTCTGCATAATGTTGTGAAGTCATAACTATATTTAAATGTATTTAGGACCTTTAATCCTGTGGATTTTGTGAGCCAGCTTGGGAGGGATATGAATGGAGCAGTATGCACCGGTGAGTAATTGTTAGATTTTCACGAGGAGATCTGAGTCGGAAAGGTCGTGACGTATTACATCTATCACAGGATGAAGAGGCATAAATAATCTAACACTGCAGAGAGGGAGTCAGACAGAAACTGCGATATAGCAGGCTCTCAGCTAAACAACCGTTTATCTTGCTATCATTATAACGTGATAAGGCTTCTGGAGAAAGCACTAATAAGGAAAGGAATGCTTAATCACTGAAGTTGTGTCATCATGAAGCAACAGGACTCATTGATCATTTTAAAGAAATATATACAGAAAGCTTAGCAAGTAGGAGTAATAAACCACAGTCACAGAGACTGTCAGATACAATATCTTTTTAAGTTGTTACAACACAATCTGTATAAACACAATAATAAAAAACTCTGCATTACTTATTGAATTCTTCTGGCTGCAACTGTTATGCTTTTGAGTTTTAAACCTCTTAAGAATACTCTGCAGTGCTTTGCAGAACTTATGTCTACACGTAGGAGATATTTTAGAAATATTTCACCAAATGAATAAAAGCCAGTTTGTGCCACAAATGAAATACATTCATTTATTAAAGACTTTTCCCCAATCAGCTTGTTATCATAACAAATCATCACGATCAGTGCTGTCACATACAGTACGATTAATGCTGTATCCATTCGTCATGTCATTTAAACCGTCATTACAAGCAGCCATCATTAACTTAGGCTGCATCAGTACCAGAAATCAGAATCTGGCCACAGTTGGTTGCTTTGTTAGTTGTTTTTTTTTTTTACTTTGAGTTTTGCTTATTTAGTCATAAGTATGTATGTACTGTTGTAGACAAATACTAAGATTTGATTTGATGACTGATGTTATGGCCTTTAACATGAGACTGTGGCCTTTCTATAACCTGAATAATAAGCAATTTAAATACCTGGTGTTTTCGTCATAGAACTTGACCTTCCTCATAACTGAGGTGTTGTACCAGTCGCTGAAGATAATTAGTGACAGGCCATTGTCGATGTCTCTTCTCAGCTTGGTGATCTCTTCAGGGAAATACTCCTCCTCACTGTCCACCATCAACAGTGTGCCTGCAGGGACACAAACCATTCATTTGTTATCCTCTGCTAAGTTAGAAGCAATTAGCACTAATTAAGTGCCTGGAGGTGTGATCTTAAATTCTGTCGTGCTGTGTTTTAAGTCTCCGTTCTCACCATACTGGCTGGCATCAAAGCAGGTTATGGGAGCTCCCAGCACCTCAACAAAGTAACCCATACTCCTCAAGTGCTGGTACATGTCCCTGAAGTTTGTGTGAATGTGGTCCCCATTCCTGAAAATATATTTTTTTAAATAATCAAAAACATTTCACCTACTCACACTTGTGTCCACAAAAAAACTATTTACTTCAAGTGCATTGGGTAGGGAGACAAGATGGGTTTAGAAAAATGGCTACAGGCTTCAAATATGCAGTTATGGACACACACCAGTCTAGTGGGTCATTCTTCATGCGGAGGTTGTCCCGGGGAAAGTAGCCTGGCGGGTAGCGCAGATTGTGGTACTGGTCCCACAGCACCCTCTTACTGCGTGGGGGAGTCGGCACGATCTTCACCTTGATGGGCAGTTTGACTGTAGAGGTCAGTTCCCCGCCCACCTCCGACTGCAAAGGGGAAAAGGAGAAGAAGACAGATGTGTCATAATTGAAGAGGATAGTGAATAGTTCTGCTAAAATGACAAATTATTACTATTAGTATGTCAGACAGTATAAGTTAGGAAACGCTGCTCTTAGAAAAAACAACAACAACCAAAGCATCTTAGAAGACACAGCAGTGACTTACATCATTCTCTGCAGGTGATGCCACTGTGACCATCACATGGCCTTGAGCAATCCCTTCCCATGATGCTGCTTTCTTGGCCACAGAGATGGACACAGCCAGGTAGCCGGCCCACGGCCACAGTACTGGTGAGTAGGAGATGGCCACATCAATGTGGTCGCCGTTCTGAGGGAGGTAAGGCTGCCAGATGGGCTGAACAGGGGAGAGCAAACTTAGTGGCTTAGATGAAAAATTAGACAACTCAGAGTTCATCAGGATTCAAAACCAGATTAGTCAATGACAGAACTTTATTTTCACTTTCACTTGTTACATTATTTGAGAAAATACTTTTCAGTGGTGTTGAGAACTATTTAATACAGTCATTTGTGTTGTCTTATGTGAGTACCTTGTCAACAATCCTGCCAGTGACACCCATGCCATTAAGAATGGTCACGTTAACAATGGTGGGCATTCCTCCATAATAGATGGGTTGGGAGCAGTAAGGCCACATGTATGGACACTCTGTCAGGTCGATGTAGCTGGGAGAAAGACTGGCAGGAGACAGGAAGGTTAGAATAATGTGGAACTCTGTTTTTGGTAGAACATTGTTTTTGTGCTCTTATGTTAAGGTCAATAAAAACTGAACTGTTACTAAAAGAAAAAAAAAACAATACATAAAAAGTCTTTTGTAGCATAATATATTCAATAAGTAAGCACGGGTTTCTGATCCATGTCCAGGCTTGGAATTCTCAGGAACGTTTACCTGGCCTGAGGTCTGTAGCTGTTGAGGATCTGGTAGGCTCTGATCAGGTCTAGCTTCCCGTGGCCCTGCTCAAACATGTTGACTCCTGGCAGCCTGCGAGCTGAGGCGATCAGCGCCTGCTTCATGGAGGCTGGATTCACCAACTCCCGGTTCAGGACGGTGCTGGAGTGCAGAGCAGGGGAGGCTGTGTTAGTGTGCATGCAGGAGTGTGTTGGGCTCAGATTCCTCAGCTTTTAATTCAAAGCATTTCTGGAGATGTGCTGGTGTATATCTGTGTGTGTGAATCTCCAGGGAGAGGTAACTGATGTCAACAATTGAAATATGAGCTTTAACCAAGCGCCCTTATGAGCTCAGTTGCAGCTCTGCAACAGGAGGGTTTCATTATGCAAAGATGGGATACTGACAGACTGTGGATGATACGCTACATTCATCAGTGACACACCTCCTTCTCCTGGGACACATTTCACTACCTGCTCATATAGGATTACGGTGCAAGAGGTAATTAAACCACAAAAGCCTCAGTATTAGACTGCGTGTGTCCTCAGATGTCAACCTCTTGCATAGGACAGTAGTAATACCACTCCACAATCTCCCTTTGAGTGCCAGTACAGGAAAGCACTACAATAACTCCACACTTTATGTAAAAACCAGTCTCTAGTAACTCTCTGCACAGCAAGAGACATGCTTTCATGACTGTTAGAATATAATGTTAAACATAGTAAGTTTGGCTGCTTAACACTAAAATCAGCAAAATCCTGACACTATGACACTTTTGTTGAGTTGATGCAAGTTGGCACACACACACACACACACACTACAATACAATACTGCTTATAACATACTTTCTATGACTTTTGTATGTATGTTTATGAATCAAGATTCTGGTCCATAATGCTCACCTGGCCAGGAGGGTGACAGCACCGGCCACCACAGGAGAAGCCACACTGGTCCCGGACAAAGAGCGACATCCTTCTTTCATCCCTGATCCACGTACCCCAGAGCCATAGGTGACGATATCAGGCTTCACTCTGCCATAGCCTCCCGGTAACTCCTGCACGCAGATGGGACACAGAAGACGAGATATAAAAACATAATGGCTGCAATGCTGAATAGATGGAAGAAGAACGTCAGTTAGCCTGAACACAACATTTAGTTTGTGCTTTGAGTAGCAGTTGTTTTTTGACAACAGTGACTAAAGCTGTAATTCTCAATTTGAAATAGCTCTTATTCACAAAGATAAACATACGTTTCAGTTCATGTCATTACGCCTACAGCATGAAGTCACATGGTACTCAGAGAGGCAGAATAAACCCACTGCATGACTCCCTAAAGCTCTGCTACTGTTGGAAATATGTTTTTTCGCAAGACAGCAGGTGCTGATTGTTAGTGTTGTGCCTGAAACTAGCATGAACACAACAAAAACAGAAAGTTAAGAAATACTAGAAGTTTAGGACATTTTAAATGTTTGCATTCAGGCTGGAAAGCTGAGTGTATGAGGGGGTAGGTAGAGAGACAAACTGGATCAGAGAGTGCAGATGTCTGCTTTGGGCTGCAACAGATAAAGAGGGTGTGTGTGTGCATGAATATACAGTAACAGTCTGATGGGATGTGGATGAAGGATCAGGAGCTCACATTATGGTTGACTAGTTCAGAAAGCAGGGGGCAGATCACTGGAGTAGATGTCTGCTCTATAACTGATAAACCATATGGTGCGTGTTTGTGAGGGGGCCGAGTGTGTGCTCCTGCAGTGACTCACCCACGTGGTCATGCCTCTGGAGGAAAACCTGGCAATGTTGTCCTCAAAGTCAATGCCTCCAACCCCAATCACGTCCATCTGGTCTGCTGGGTTGTTCAGGGTACTGAGAGAGAGAGAGAAACTAGTTTGTTTTGCATGACTCAAATGAACACTGCACAGTTCCATCTTAAACTACAAAATGAGAGTTCAGTAACGCTGTTTAGATGTTCTTTTATAAAGAAGGTAGAGTCGGCGGTAGATGTTCTGCGCGGTCATAAAACCCTGATAGCTGGGGTGTAGTTACAGTGGTACAGGTGAAGTTATTTCTGTACAAATAAATAACTTCCTCTACAATGTGAAAATCTTAATTTCAACAAAGAAAGATAATTTAGACACAAAATACATGAGTAATGCATTTATGAGAGAATGGTACCACTGTGGAAGGGAGTTTTTAAATAAACCTACGGACTCATTTTTCTTGGACTTGTCTTTACCTTGACATCTTACACATGGTGGGTGGGCATGGAGCCCTCGCTCTCACTGTGTTAAAACTAATTCTGTGCTGTAAGGTAATATTCATTTGAAATTTACTAACATTATCCAATTCAGTGTCCTGAAGGTGTAGTAGCAGTAAGACATAGTTTATTCCCTCAAAACTCCTTAGTGAATGTGAATGTCGTTGTTTGGGAGGTAGAGTGATTAGCATACCCATACAGAGGTCCGTCATTGCCGATCGCAGAGACCATAATAACTCTGTTGGCAGTCAGCTCCCACACCTGTCAATCAAGCAAGGAAATTAAATATGTAGTGAGAGAAAAAAAATAAAATTTTCCCTTTGGGTTAATATACAATTTAAGAAAGACAACTGTGTCAAGACACACTGTATAAAAATGTAAAGGGAGGAGACAAGACAACCAAATTTAATTACTACTTTTAATTTACTTCATGTGCAGGAAGCTGGAAGTTTTTAGATAAGAAGTTTCCGGAAAGTCATGCTTCATCTACTTTCATACACTGAACTTAAATCATGATAATATGCTGATACACCCTAGCACAGGATTAACAAAAAACTCTGAACTGAAAAAGCATCCGCGCTGTCAGGATGTAACGTCAAACGTGTATATTTCCACATCAGCTGTTTAATGCAGCAGATGATATGTTGTTTCTGTGTCACCCGTGAGCATCAGTTTACAGAGCAAACGTGACGTGCACACGTTAACGAACCTGATCTATTACTGTAATAATATTTCGGGGTTCATTATCACATTGGAAAATGATATGGTTTGTGAACAATTATTATGCTTTAACAAATATCAAAAGCCTGCAGCTGCCATTTACTGGGTTACATGTCAGTCAATGCTAACATGTGACTATGTCACTCTTGTGTGGCCCCATCACCTTGTCAACAAAGGGGTGGTCCATGAAGTCGGGTCCCCCGATGCTGAGATTAAGAACGTTGATCTTCTTTAGGATGGCGTAGTTGAAAGCATCCAGGAACCACGAGGTGTACGACACCTGGGAAACGAAGAGAAATACAGTGCATCACCTACTCTAATCCTTCAAGGATAATTTGTCCGTATTTAAGGTTTTTAGAAATTACTGATTTATACGACAAGGCTTATTGTATTAGAACTGTTATCAGTGTTTGTTTTTCATTTGGTGAAGATGGTTCAGCTCTTGTACATAATGCAGCATTGCAGCAGATGAGCAGCCTAAATACAAGGTGTACATGACATATTGTACTGTGTACAATCTTTATATTGCCATATATTTTTCTGTTTTTATATAACATATTAGAAGACATAAGTAACATCTGACATCATTTTTTAAATGAATACTGTATATTATTTGAGTGTTCATTTCTTTCATTCATATTTTTTACTACTTTTCTGAAATATGTTTCCCATACTATTGGTGGAATAGAGAATATTGTTATACTGTAATAATGCACAAACCTGGTTGTTGGTAAACACTCTGAAGATGTGCAGCTCTGAGTCTGGGGCAAAGCCCTGACACTCTCTCATACTGGCTATCACTCCTGCTACAAATGTACCATGACCCAAGCCTGAAAAATAGAATAATAAGTTGAAGGTTATCTTTCACACTCACACTCACACTCACACTCACACTCACACTCACACTCACACTCACACTCACACAATGTCTACCATTTCCAGTAAACTCTCAGCATACTTGGGCTTCCCTCACTCTTTATACAGTGCCTATAGAGATATATACTTTACAATAGACTATATTGAAATCACAGTAATATTCTTATCAATCAACAACACAGTTGTAAAAATGCCTTTATTATCATGATTAACTTAAAACTTTGCCATCGTGACGTGTATGTTCATCCTTCTCACCATCATCCAGCGTCTTCTCATTAGTCCAGTTCGTCCTCTCTTTTACGTTCTTAAAATGTGGGTGCTTCTCACTCAGGCCTGTATCAAACACTGCCACCTTCACACCAGAACCTGCAAACACACAAAGAGTTCGAATCTGTTTTATTCAAAGCAAAAAGACCTCCCAAAGACAATGTCACACCCTGTGCATCGCACTCAGATGCAAAAGGGTACGTTCTGTTTATCTATGAGACGCCACAGGTTTTGACGACAGGGTTGACACAACATAGCTTTTTCCAGGAAAAATTCATCCATAGAAAATTTTGGGCAAATAAGTTTAGAAATTTCTGTCTGTCTAAGCAAAAATCTCAATGATGAGCTTCTTACCAGTATGTCCCATCTGCCAGAGTACGTCTGCCTGCAGGATCTGGGCAACATGGCGGGGGATGGCTCGCAGCAGGCGCCTGCTTGAGTGGCGACCGGTGGCGTGCCAGAAACCCGAGCCCAGAGACAGACTGGTTCGTCTGAAAGGACGGGATGATTGCCACGACTGCCATTTTGACGTTGCCTGGGTGGCATTGCAGGCTGCAGCAGGTTCAGGTGCTACAGAGAGACATGTAAGCAATGTGTTAGCAGGCCAAACTGTGCCAACAGCCCACTCCTTTTACAATAACAAGCCTCGTTACTGATGACACAACCTTCTGTTAACCTAATCATGCTTATCATGTTCTAACCTCTCATATCACTCATTTCTCCTTCATACTTCTCCTATGTCTGCCTTTTATCTTTCAGCTGCGAGTCTGATCACACCAGCCTCATTTGAGCCAATCTCATCACAGGTTAACCCCGCCGAACAGAAAAAATCAAAACGAGGTCATTAGCAAACAGCAGTCGAGCCCTGCAGGACATTTTGTGCCTTTAATGTAAGAAAGTACCATCATGAGGCATTTTATCTTTCTAATCAATTAATTACCTTATGATTTAGATGCAACATGGACTCAAACACTCTACAACCATGATCAAGTCTTATCTACATAAGACTCAGGAGGCTGAGTGAAAACAGAAACTGTAGCAACTGTCCAAACAACTTGACCACAGTCGAAACCAGTCGATCACATCTTTTCTGTTTTTTTTGTTTCTCAATCCAAATGCTCACCACCGATAACAACACATTATAAGTGTCCATACTACAGCCTTAGAGATTCCATTCATTAATGTATTAGATCTACTGCACGGCCAGACTCTGAAGAAAACTTCAGGCGAAATTTTAGATCCTGTGTCATAAAGATATAACACTGAAAGCCACTGACTTTTTAATGCTGTTTTTCTTTGTGCACTACACATGGCCTCCATAGTGATCCCGCATGTGTAGAAGCAGGCTGTGGACACTGAAGTCTTTCATCCAGTGCCAGGCACAGGGTGTGTGCCCCCCAGTCCAGGAGAGCCTCACCCCAGTGACTCACCTACTCCCTCCCAGGGTGAGCACACAACACAGACGTTCTCTGTCCTTCCTCCCATCCCCCCCAGCACCACATACATATTCATTAACACCCCCAAGTTGGCCTGCACTTCAAATTAAGATATACAATCCTTTTCTCCACCACGTACAGAGTGAAAAATGACATGCATCTTCTCTCTCTCGACGAGTTTTGATTCTGTAAACTGTAGCAGACGGACAAAGACTTTTGTGCTTCTTAGGTGGAACCAGACTGTGATCATGTGTCAGACTTACAGGGAATGTATTTGAGGGACCGAAACACTTTGCGTTGCGGTGTCACCCTCTTGATGTAAGGGTGATCCTCTAAGTTCAACAGACTCCTGGGCGAACCGTGACGGAAGTGGACCAACTCGAAGTCGCTGGGGAAGTCGGAGGCTGGGTTTTCTCTGGGAACAATGTGCCACTCCAGCGTCCCATCCCCGGCGTTCCGCAGAGCACTGCTGATGTACAAGCTGCGAGCTTTTGCAGAGAAATACCCTGTAAATGCTACAATGTACTCTGGGGAGACAGAGAGGACAGAGTGGAATGCTTTAAAAAATGGACAGGATAAGAAATGCACTAATACAGTGTGGACTGGATGAGTAAGGATTGAACAACACTGTGCCCAAAAATTAGAAAAATGACTAGAAAAGCAAAGTGGCTGTTACAATTTGGTATCAGGCTGCTGAGTCCTTTCTAAGTTCATGAGATCATTGAGTGATTGAGAGAAGTGTTGATTTTCTTTCCAATCAGGAAAAACTAGATTTTCATTCCTTCAGTATGATTTATATAATCTGTGTCAGAATAATATGAAGACAGAGCCTGAAAAGCAAGTTGTGCAAACTCCAGTATCTGACTGGGGCGTGATACATCCTGAGCTCAGCCCAACAGAGGTTACACTGCTGCTATTATGATTTGATACAACTGACACGTGGGTATGTAGTCAGTTACGATGACCTGCTCATATCGGATGTCCTGTAGATGAAGGTTAAATCAAATTCCACACAGTTCTACTTTGTCGCTCTGTGTGATCAGTCTGCTCTGCATAGATTGTCTCAGTATTTGCAGTAACAAATATTCTACTTTCAGAGAACATATGAGAAGTTTGCAATTGGTATGAATTGGAATCTTGGAATCTTAAGCATTACCTTGCATCTCCACAATGTTTTCCCATGACCTCTTTCTACCACAGAAACTCTGGAGCATTTGAGTCTTGCACATTAAATTTTTTTACTGTGTGTCAAATAAAAGATGGAACTACTGCTTTCTCTGCCCAGAGTTTCCCTGTTATCTGATCGACTCAGGAATTACATAGAAGAAAAGAAAGAAAATACCCTGACCATGATTTCACTTTCACAGAAATACAGTAGTGACATTTTGAAAAGCATGCTTGTTTGCTTTGGTGTTGACAGTTGAGATGAGAAGATTGCTGGTCGACAGTATTTCAGATATCTAGATATTTTAATTTAGCAAATGGAAAAACAGCCACCCTGATTCTAAAAACAACTTAATCCCCCTACCAAGAGGTCACAAATACCTGATCTGTTTTTAACCCATACATGAACAACAATGTATTAGATACAACAACAATTGTGGTTTTACAGGTAATGTGGGATGTCTGCTGCTAGTATTGTTGTATTTAGTGTACAAACATGAGGGTGGCATCAGTCTTCTCATCTAAAAGAGACAGCCTCCATAAAAGAGACAGCCTCCATAAAAGAGACAGCCTCCATAAAAAAAGACAGCCTCCATAAAAAAGTCAAGCCTACACATTGTGCATGGAACTGCTCAGCTGGCTTTAAGATGGGACATTTTGAAATTCAACATACTTTAACAGCTTATAAATAGATGATTACAAATGGATGCAGCACTTTGAATGGTTTCTCACCATGTTCCACCACCTTGGAGGAGAATTCCAGCCTCAGGGTTAACTGGGAGCAGTTAGAACCAGAGGAGAGGGGCTCAGAGTCAGGTGCATGATCAGAGGCAGATTTTGTCTCTGCTGCAGGCTCCATCCCCACAACAGGCAGGAAGCCTGCCAGCAGCCCCAAAAGCATGGACGCCCACACGGGAAGAGGGAGCATTCTGAGTTGTGAAGTAGCAGAAACCAACAGTTTGACCAGATCCTTTAATCTTCAGCAGCGACTGTGATGTTTCAGGTGTAAAATAAGCAGCTGAAACCTGGATCAGGGTCAGGGGTTGGGGCAAAGCGTTTCAGGTCCAAAGCTCCAAAAATGAGTCCATAATGAAAATGTCCTGAGCAGCTAAATTAATTTCTTTCTGCGTTTTCTCTCCATGGTGGTAGTCCAGGGTGGTGGTCAGTGGCACTGCCAGAGTAGGAACACAGGCGTCATGTTGAGAACTGTTAGAAGCAGCTGGTTGGAGTGGTGGATGGATGAGAGGAGGATGGGAGCAGCAATGGAGCAAAACTGTGTCAGTCCAGATTTCCAAAGATGTCCGTCCTGTTTTTATTTCTAAAATCCAAAAAGAAAAATGCACAGTTAGAACAAAGCTTACTGGCATTTATTGACTGTAGATGACCAAAACGCAACAACATAAAACAACTAGAAGAGTTCAGAACATCCACCAACATTAATTAATTTCACTTCAGATTAATAGCAAATTGATTTTGTGAGCCTGCAAACACATCATCTTGGAATACAAAATCAAGTCTCCATTAGTTTCACGGCTGTGGTTGAAAAACAACTGACACTTGATGGCAGAAATCCAAGATCCAGATTAGAGCCTGACTATACTGTTTTTCTTTGGGCCAGTACTACGCAATCAATATTAAAGGATAATAAACTAATAACCATTAATCATGTGAGACTATTTTTTGCATAAAAACTTTTCCTATTAAATACAATGACAGGGAATATCGAATCCTTCTATAAATACACAGAAATATAAAAGAAGAATATACCAAAGTGAGCCTACGCTATGCTTTACTGGACAGCAGTCAATGTGACCATAAGTGGCACAGTAAAGAACATATTTGTTCTTCCAGCACTTACATGGCATTTAAAACAGACAGAAATTATGATATAGCATATAAATGCTTATTGCTGCACTTACTTTACTACAAATTACATGCAATTTAGATATGACAATATCATCCCTAATTTGTCAGTCAGGCTTAACCCTTATCAACCAAAAACTTCTCATTTGCTCCTTGGCCTCAGGTTTATACTGTATGCTATCAAAAGTGAACAGATATGAAAATCTGATCATGTGTTTTAGAGATCTGCTTCTAAGTCACAAATCAACTGCAAAAAAAAATAAGATTTATTTTTTCGTTTTCCAATTAAGCTTTAGGAAAACAGCCTCACATAGCCTTTGTTTCCCTTTCTATCGACTCATGCAGCGGCAAGAGAAAGCAGAGTTTTCTCTGCTGAGCCAGGGGAAAGGAAGGGAGGTGTTGGCTGAGGACAGATGTAAAGTGTGGTACTAACCCCTCATGAAGAGCATGTTTTGTTCTTGGGGAACAACCTTGTTACTAGATAGTGCACGTACACCATGATTAAACCCTATCTTACCTGTAAGGACGGCTTACTGGCTTATAGAGTCACAGCCAACAACAATCAACCACATTGACAGTGGAGAAAGGTGTAACTGATACTCTGATCAGCTTTCAAACGCACTAATCAAAAACACTGTTGTGCTTGAGTAAAACCCATCCTACATAACACAGAAATACCAACCAGAATAACAAAACTCGGCTAAGCTGCCTCACCTTACCTGAACCTGACTCCCCAACACACATACAGAGGTCTGTATCCCCCCAGGGCTGCATAGAAAGGGAAAATTCTTCTGGGCAGGTACAGGATCACTTCCCTCTGGCCCAAGAATTGGACAACCCAGTAATAAAATACACATCAACAGACATCCAGCTAACAACTTGCCAAACTTCAGCACAGGAGTTCATGAGAACCAGCTCCACACTGACTGATGGTTTGGTCCACATAAAACTAACTCTCTTTCTACACTGTAACAGCAGGAGCCTTATACCAGATGATTTTCAGTTCCAACAGAAAACCAAGAAATGCTATTTTGTTTATTTAAGAAAACTATATTTTATGTCATATATCATAGTCATATTTTATGGAATATGTGCTTATTTTGGGGACTGATTTTATATATTAGTAACCCACTACACAGTTAGTCTGCACTGTGGACCAGCTGGTCTCAGTCTGCAAAGCTTTTTTATACAGAGAGCACATGTGCAACATGTTTCAGAGCTGGGTGTGCAGTAAGCAGTATATGTGCGAACACATGCAGTATAGTCTATTTCATGCTGGCAGACATGACTCTATTGTCATTAAAGTCAAACACTCCCCATCACAGAACAAAAAACAATTTTAACACCCCATCAATCACTGTAGGCATGTTTGTGTGGTACCTGACAGCAAGCAAACAAGCGGGATCCACTGGTATGAGAACAGAAAATGTACATGTTCATGGTGCAGTAGTGTATAAACACGTCACAGTGAACTATCAAGTCACTTGAGTTCGGTTTCAATTATGTTGTTCTCTTGTGGATGCCCTGATGTACTCTATGGAGACTGTTACCCTAGCAAATATTTCCTGTGCTCCACTGTACGTGCCTTTGAGTTCAACAGATAAAAAAAGTTATGCACACAATATGACAGCCAACATATAAATTTCAACAGTTGCCTCGATTTTAGCATCAAGCTGCAAATAATATTCTTAAATCTTATGAATAAAGTGCAGAGCAGGTGACCATGCTTTGATTTTAGTTTCGCAACCAAGCAAGATTTTAATAAAAATCTTTAGAGAGCTCAAATCAAAGGTTTCTAGAGCACTGGTTCACACAACTTTGTGAACCAGACATTACACAAATCCCTACTCCTATTGTCAATGTGTGTATGGTCCCATCCTTCGCCTCTGCTCAGCCTTAATGATACAGTGCACAAAAACTTGATATGGGCCTACACAAGTGATACAGTGTGTAGACGGTGTAATTAGAAGCCCCTGGCTACTCTAATCTGACAGGAGGGGGCTTCAATCACTAGTTCCAGCTTGAGGCAGGACCCCTGTCTGTGTGACGCAACAATACGGCTAACTTTGGAGTACTGATTCAGACCACGGGCTGTAAAAATAGCCCCCCTGGTTAGGGCAGGGCTGTAAAGACAGGCTTGGTCCACTTGTGTCAACATAACACCAAACCACAAAAATGACATCAAAACTCTGGGTTATCCACAGGAAACCCCCCCACCCCTCCCCCACAATCAGAGAGGGCAATATGAGTCCTATCAATGTTCAGGCAGTGAAGTGGTGTCACTTGTTTGGATGTTGGCAGAAGAACTCCTTAGAAAATCACTTGGCAGACATGTGCACCAGTTTGTCAGGGAACCATCCTTTTGTCAAAGTTACACATTTTAGAAATATAAAGTGCTGGAGGTTAAATGCAGCTGTTTCGTTTCCATATGTCTTGGACAGAAGGGTATACACAACATCTCACCGTCGTTTCACTACTGCAACACTGTTTATCATACCTAAAGCACCACAAACGACGCTTGAATAACTAACGTGTAGTTTACATTAGCTCTGGTGATTTAGCAGGATTTTACCGTGATAGGCACAAGTTCACCGTCGCTAGGGCCATGACAGTAAAAAGCTATTAACTTGCTGCGTTTCAACGTGACATGGCCTGTTTTCAAAAAGACCGAATATGAAATTTTAAGCTAACGTTAAGTACTGTGTTAATTAAGCGAACAAAGAAAACACAGAAACAGTCACACAAACGTAACGATGTAACAGAATAAGCATGGCAAGCAACTGCAGACATATGGTGGAAGCTGCACTTCTCCTCAGAGCACAATTATTTTACCGACGTTAAATAACGTTATTTAAAAAACGGTAAACCACAGTTATGTCGAGCAGGCTACAATTAGCTTTATGTAACTGGTTATATCAACAAGGAGACGTGCTACTAGCTTCTTCAGAACAAACAGTCTATCACATGTACAGCGTTAGCTAGCTAGTCTTTTACAGTATATCTGGCTTCTGAGCTGAATATACTCACCGAGCTAAACAACGCCTCACACTTTACAGCAACAGTAGGTCTGTATCGTTTATACTCCGTGTAATGTTGTGACAATAGCTGCTCAGTAGCTAGTTTAATGTAGCTCGAACAAAAGCTAGCAGCAGCAACAAACTCACCAACAACCGCAGACCACTGACGTGATGATTAGGACGAGTTGCCAGGTTTCTTTGCCTTATAACCAAAGCTCCTTGATGTATTTCAGATAATAGGCGACGGAAAGAGAAGACTATACCCTCATATTGTTTTCTCAGAAACTTTAACAACTGTAATCGCACTCCCGTTCAGATTACCTTCTTCTTGCCCAACGAACTCACCTTTGATCATTTTGTGGTGTTAAACTCGGTGTCAAACCTGGCAACCCAGAGCGCCTCCAGCTACCCCTTTGATTCAACCTCCCCGGTCACGCTGCGTATTTACCAGCAGAGGGCGCTCTTTACTGTCCGGACACAGAGCTGTAAACAACACAGATACACTGTCAGCAGTACATAGCTTAACAAGGACATCATTATAAGATTTAATATGTGAAATATAAACTCAATGAATAACTGTACTCATCACCCTCAGAAAGTGTTATCGTTAGGTCATCATGCTGACTTGTCAACACCCAATGCCAATGACATTTTATATTTGATGACCATGACGTTGAGGGTTGAGTTTCCAGCCACATAACAAATGCAAGCTCAATGTCCACTTTTCCTTTTCTTCCACTGTGAAAGAAATACCCTTAGTGTTAGCCAGCTGATGCTTTATAAGAGCTCATTCCTTCACTAATACATAATCTCCTGGATCATTTGGATCAATCCCAAACAGCCTTCCCCTCTCAAAGTAAAGTACTCAAATGCAATCTCACAAATTAGGTTTAAGTGTTTTATTGGCACATACATCTTTAAAAAAACTTTGAAAGTGAAGGATAAAAGAATCAAAGTGACACACAGTAACAAAAGATGAACAACTGTTTTCAGGTAACAGTGTTGAGTTGTCTACTTCATTTAGGACGTTTATAATAAAAATCACATAAAAAAACAAAACAAAAGGAAAATGTGCTGACATTCTGCAAAACATTATAATCAAATGATTTGGTTATTCATTGAACATTGTATAAAAAAGTAACTCAACAATGCTGCTGACTAATTCAACCATCCTAGAGTCCAAACGATTACTTTGCACCTGTAGTTCTTAAATCTGATATTACAAGTTAATAAGAACTATAATTGTTAATGAACTAACTACCAGAACTAAGGTTTCCCCATTATACTTTATGATGGTGAACGTATCACACCTTTAAGGGGTACTTAAAAGAGACACATTTTCCATGAAGTATCTCTCCAATTGTACAGCATGAGGATTGAAGTGTACTGATACCAGCCTCACTCATCGTCTTTCAAAATATAAGTCATTTACTCCCACCAAGAGGTGAGACATCAGCACAGGTAACAGCAGTGGGACAAAGTAAGAGAGGTTTACTGACATCAAGAAAATGAAAAAAGTCGTAAATGCGAGGTGGGGGGCACAAGATAAAAACTGAGGTCAGCTGACATGGCTCGATTCGGCTTCCAGTATGTGTTAGAAAGTTCACAACAACAGCACACTTTATGAGTCTGGGCAAGATCACAGCAAAACACTCATCAAGAGTAAAAGACCACACTGTACCATCTCATTTACTCTGGGACAAAATACATTGAAATGCAGTGAACAGGTCCGACAAATTAAATTCTAACAACTTTGTACATGAAGTGCTTTGTCAGATAAGTAAAAGATAAGGAATCACAACACCTTATCCAGTAAAGATGCTCACTATCTACATGATAGGTGTGGCACTGGTTACAATTCAGTCTCTAAAAAAGCAGACTTGAACTGGGATGAGATAAACTAGAGTTCTTCTCTAAGCGAGGCTTTGGAATTTATTATGAACTAAGTGCACTTACAGAAAAAAATTATCTTTCCAAACTAAGAAAAAACGTATGTATAACACACTAGAGCTGCATGTGCTTGATTTCAAAATCATATATATTAGTGGGTATTTGATTCACCTCTACATGCTCCACAATATGCCTTCAGTGGTTTCCTTCACTTTGGTCTGAAGTTATTTTAATATTCAGGCACTAGACACTAAGGAAAATGAACGATGGACGACCCCAAGGCTCTGTACTAGAGAGCCAAAGATTCTGCCGGTCTACGGGGGCCTACCTTCTCCTGCCTTCTACTGCCTTCTACTGTTCGTCTAAATCTTTCTGGGTATCTCCTACCACTTCAACTGTCAGCACTTTAAAATTTGAACACCATGTGACATACACTAAAATCTACATTTTTACAATTAACCAGACAGCTCGCCATTGACTGGGACAGGTGGTGACAGAGGCTACCCAGAAATGCGGTAGGTCTTCAGGATTGGGTTGCACCAGCTATTTGTAAAATCCATAAATAAATTTGCGAGTAAATTCCTTAAGTGTTTAGTAGCCACAATGTACCTGGTGGTCGTGTTGCACTGTGTCAGGTTTGTAAAAGACTTGTGAAAATCATTCGATAGGAAAATTGTGCCAATATAACCTAAAAATGAATCATTTTGCTGGTTTGTTGGTCAATTAATCAACAGTTCCACCGGGTGTTTGGTGGGTGGGTGAAATTTAATTTAATTAATTTCCCAGTTTACATAATTATTGAACTGCTCAGTCATATGTCAACGATATTCTCTTTTTACCAACAAGTTTACAAACGTATAAGTTATTTGTCTGAACCTACGAAGAGCTGGTGCAACCAACAGCAGTAGATCTTTGCAGCTAACATAGCAGCTTTCTTACTGCTATAAGAACATGTGCCAGTCTCACTGTAACCAACAAGAAAACTTTAGGGCCACTGAAAACTCTACATGGCCACTATCTATTATGACTAAGGAATCATTTGAACACTGCTACAACGGGACTGACTCGTAGTAGAGTCAGAATAAGTGAAATACTGGGAGCGGGGCTGTGTGGCCTGTTATCTAATGCAGTAGATTTAAAATTAAACACTAACAGAAAAACTATTTCACAATCTTTTGACAACTTTAGAACAACAATACTACTAGAGCAATAATGGCAATATTTGCTAAACTCAGAAGCAACTAATAAAATAAAATAAAAAATACATACACTTTCATTGTGGCCTTCAAGGGTGTGGTTATGATGCAGTGTGTTTCCATTGCCTACACAATTAGTACAATAAGAAATTCACAGCAATTTTCAATCAGGTTGAGTCAGGGGAATTCGGTTTCCCCACTTCACTAAGGCTATTTCTATTTCCTTTCTTCTTAGAAATGTCAGTAACCTAGAACTCTGCTCAACAGATCCTTGTGGAAGGTCATTATCCAGTGACCATGTGAATGGAGGCTAATAATCATGTCAACAATAATAATAAATAAATATGTAGAGACGCAGGGATTGGAAAAACAAAAAGAAAGAAGTGGAATGCACCATTCTGCCAATGAACAGGTGAATGGGTTGGACGGGGAGATGATGTAACCGTAGCAGTACAATACTTTACAGGTGTGTCCTTCTGTGTTCTCATCAGGAGACAACGCTGCCATTCAATTCATTCATTTCATGTCTGTGGTTTAGGTCATTATTGACTTGCTCTATAATGGCAGCATTACTTTACTTTTGCCTGCAGTCATTGATTTAGTCAAGTCATTGTTCTGTTCAGGCAGCGGTTTGGGACATTTTGGCCTTTAACACTGGCAGCAACTCAGAATGGCAGAGGTCACTTGAAAAGTCTTGTTATTGTAGTGTTGTTATTGTAGTGTTATATTGCTTTAAGTTCAACTTTCAGGTCCACCACAATCATTTACTGTCACAGTTCACATCTCAGCCATTGTACTGCTGCTGATAGCGACGGTTCAGCTCGCGCAGCTCCTTCTCTCGCACCCGCCGGGCTTTGTTAGACTTTGTGGAGCGACTGGAGCGCGTAGAATGGGACGACTTGGTGCTGTGGCACCGCGAGGATGCCCGCTTCAGGAGGTTTTGAGATATACAGCGCTGTAGGTTCTTCATGGAAGAGGAGGCGGCCATGCTGACAATCCAGGGGTGCTTGAGAGCCTGGCCAGCTGTGAGTCGCTCGCTGGGGTCCACCGTCAGAATTCGTTCAACAAAGTCTTTGGCCAGGTTGGACACGCTCGGCCACGGCTAGAGAGGAGAGAGACAAGACAGCAAAGTACAGATGAATTAAATTAAGCTAAATAGCAGTTTGCTGAAAATCAACTTAGCTAGTGTTGTTAGTTCCACCTCTGCTTAAAAAGTCAAAAATGACACCATGAGAAAACAATGACAGTGAAAGGAAATAATAACAGGGCAACCACTGAAATTAACACTCAAATACAGCATGTAGAAATGAGCATGTGCGTGAAAGAAAACATCAAATTGATCCGAATGAATGTGTAGACATTGTTCAAATTGTAAATGACTATTGTAGCTGAAAACAACAGTTTTTTTGAAGGAATATTTACATAAACATACAGAGGCCTACATTCTGCAAACATTAGTACTGTCTTCTAATAGCATGTTATGTTTGCTAATGCATTAATTTAAAATGATAACTGATCATTAGAAAACCATGTGCAATGATAAACAGTATGTTAATTTAACAAAAATCGTATCATATCATTTCAAACATAAGATGTGTCCTAAATATTAATAAAGATGGTTTTCCACAAAAGGCTCTAACTACTTGTTAACAATTCCACGCATCTACTCCTTCGCTCGCCTTGAAGAAATGGATCTATGAATAATATCAAATATTTCTGTCTTCACTGAAAAGTTCTGACATCTGGTTATGTTCCCTAGAGTTTCCTCATCACATCTGCGCAAGTTACATATTAGCCTGTGTTTGGCTTCCAGCTGTGATGTTACAAAATCCTGCTTGACTGTACGTGTGTTTAACTGAGACTTTGTGGGCACACAGAATCTTTTTGTGTTCAGGTAAATGTGGAAACAGTCTTCAAGTGTCAAGCTTGGCACATATATCAATCTGGCTAGTGAGGGTCAAACACCCTAAGCTAGCAACACTTGACTTCACATGATAATTGAAGCATTCAGTTATTTGGTGTGAGCAGAGGTCTGTCTACTGGACACAAGAGGGCAGCAGAGTGTTAAACTCTGAGCTCTAATCTAAAGCAAACAAAGGTCATCGACTGGGTTAGGTGTCTAATTTGTTCAGCTATGCAGTAATGAGTCTTTTGGGTCTGTGGACATTGTCTGACTCAGTAATGGCTGTGTGGTAGTCCCTGTGTGATTCTTCGCACATGTTTTCGATGAAAAGAATGTCACGTTCCCAAAAAGAATGTCAAGTAAAATCTCCGTGAAAAAAGATGTTTTTGAAAATTGCAGTCAGCTCGTTCTGTGACATGGACTCTGTTTATTAGGAGCGACTGGTAGTGAGTCAAACTCTACCCCCTACTTAGATGGAAATTGGGAATATCAATGCTGTGTGCCTTTCCCCACATACACACACAATTTGCACATGATGTCCTGCTTGGCAACCAGCTGTGTTTTCTGTCTCCCAGTAGACAACTAAGCCTTTCGTTTACAAAGCAGGTAAATCACCAGTGCTGGCTGAAGATACATGACACGTATATGACCCTCAGACATACATTTCTCCTTCACCTACAACAAAGCCCAGACAGCTCTTGAACTGCAGCTGTAAATGTGACGTGTTATTTGTCACAGCTGTAAAGTCACATGTCCACAAAGGAAGAGTATTCACCAACGCTCCAACTCAGCTCCTCCTCTCATTTACCCTCAGGCAGGATTTTCTTAAAGTGTCACAGGCCACAGACCCAGGGAGATAAAATGACTCCCTTATATAAGAAACAGTCCTCGTCCTCAGTTATGACTGAGTCGTGTAAAACAATGTTAATGGCATTATTTGACAGAGTCAGTAGACGTACAGACAGGAAACACATGGACAAGAGAGACGGGTAGAACATGGAACAAAGGCCTCCTGCTGCACTTAAAGCAGACGAGATGCAGTTACAGTAACAGTATGAGTCTTAACCACCAAGTCATCGCATGCCCCGAAGAAAACACATTACTCAAAAATTACAACTGGCACCAGGAAAAGACTTAATTGCTTGGTGCTGGAAAACCAATTATTCCTCTTATACTGAATTTACACAATCTTTTAGTGTGTAAAATATCTGACAAAACAATCAGCCAAACAAGTAGCATCTTGAGGCCGCTGACTTACAATCACACTGTGGTGCAATGTTTTTTTTTTATATGGCCCATGCACAGGTGTGCAGCAGCAAAATAGACATTCATGGTCCCAGTGATAAGAGAGATGGCGACAGTGACAGAAAAAGGCAAACATAGGTGTAAACAAAGCGGGACTGAAATTATTTCTTTTAAAATTGAAATGCATTCACTAGTGGACTTGAACTAAACTCCTAAACCACAAATCGCATGTTGATGAAAAACACAAACATTCATTTGCTTACAAGAAAATGTAACAATGTTCCTTTGACTTCCTACAGTACAAATGGGTCAGACTTGTAGAGGATCACATGTACTGATGAACCCACAGAAAACAGTTTGCTTTAAAAACATAGCGGTTTTCACTTTTACTGTTCTACTGATATTTTCGCGTTGGAATTGGTGGAGAGTAAAAACGGAGCCAAAAGGGTTGTATATGCTGGACGAACATTCGGTGCATTCAAGTGGCCAGTAACGCTGTTAACGCAGGTTTAAGGGATACTGCACGACACAGTGGTGTTTACAGAGGATAAAGACAGCTCTGCCGCCACTCTTGTGAAAAACTGTTTGTTTTTGTGACAGCTAAGAGCACATCCATAATTATTGTATCGTCCTAAAAACAAGCAGACCTAATGGTTAATTCCAGTAAAAAGGCCCTCTGACTTAATTCCAAAGACAACTTCCTGAAAATATTTCAACAAAGTTTTCATCCAGCTGCTCTACTTTACTATCTGCAGATCTCAGCTAAAATACAGGCTGGCTGGATGCAATTTCAGTTATTAAATGGGTCAGATACGACCTTTTCTTACCTGTCAGACACTTGAGAAGTTCAAATCTGGACTCATCCCATGAAAACTGAGATGATTCAACTGCTCCTTATTAAATATTACAAAACTACTCAGCTGTTATTTGCGCTGGAGTGGCTGTGTGTGGGGCAAACATTAACCATGGGCCTCTTTAGTAAAGCTCTCTGGCAACATGAACATCCCACACTATGAAACAAAGGAACGGACTAGTCAGCATTCCTCCAACTAGCTACACAGATAGATCATAAATTATTGTGCACACACTTAAGAGTGAGAGCATATTAGAGAGCAAAAATAAATGAGAGTGAGTGTGGTGGGGTAAAAGGTCCATGAGATAGAAATGCATGTGAAATGAAGACGTTCAGCTTGTGTCGCCTCACAAGCTCAACTTCTTGGAAATCCGTTGACAAAGCCTCATGTGGTGTGAGGAATGTGTTCCAGATATGAGTGAAGTCTGCTGGTGTGTGTATCTGTGTGAATGTGAGATTGTGGGGGGAAGTACGACAGGGATCTAAATCCTCACCTCTCCAGAAAAGCTGTATTTCCCTTTAAGAATCTGCCGGTAGAGCCTCATGCGATTGTCATCCTCGAAGGGCATAGTTCCACTCAGCAGGATGTACGATATCACCCCCAGCGCCCACATGTCCACCGCATTTGTATAGGGCTTCCTCACCAGGATCTCGGGGGCGATGTACTCTGGTGTGCCGCAGGTGGTCTTCATCAGACACTCATCTCCCTTTTTCCTGCTGCTGGCCAAACCGAAGTCAGTGATGATGATCTTGGAATCGGTTCCCGGGTGGTAGTACAGCAGGTTTTCCGGCTTCAGGTCTCGGTGAGTGATCCCTAAAGTGTGGAGATACTTGACGCCATCCAGCACCATCTGCAGCACCCGCGTGGCGTCCCGCTCTGTGAAGGAGCCGCGAGCGATTATGCGGTCAAATAGCTCACCTCCCGTGGCGAGCTCCATCACCATATAGACACGCTCGGCCGTCTCAAAGACCTCCATCAGCTGGATTATGTTGGTATGACGAACCCGTCTGAGAACACACAGCTCTGACTCACACACTTCCCTGCCCTCCCTGTAACGAGTCTCAATCATCTTGATGGCGTACGGCTGGCGCGTGCTCTTGTGTTCCACGCGAACAACCCGACTAAAACTTCCACGACCTATCAGGGCTTTGATGTCGTACTTGGCTGTGACCCGTGGGTCAAACTTGGCTCGGTATTTTGCCACCTTCTTCCGCTGAGGGTCCGACAGTTCTGTGGTAGCCTTGGGGGCCTGGGCAGAAGCAGTGGGAGTGGCAGCTTGTGCCTGGGCCTGATATGGGGAGGTGGAGTCAGCCTTGTCACCTCCACCTCTGCCGGCTCCACCCGTCTTGCTCCCAGTGCCATCCCCTCGTATGAAGTGCTTATAGATATCTGTCTGAGGGGGTTGGAGAGGATCAACCTGAAAAAAACATGGACACAGTTGATCATGGATGTAAAAAACAGAACAGAGCAGCCACAAAGAAAGATTCTCTGGAGAACAGACGAAAATATTGAATTAAGAGAAGGAAAAAATGCAATGTTTATGCTTTAATCCACAGTTCAACTGAATGATCTTTGACCAGTAAAAATCATCAAGGTTCTCCAGTTTCCTGCTGGTTTGGGAGAGATGGTGGGACTGACATCTCATTAAAGACATACTGTTTTAAATTACGCTTATATTCTTGTTTTATAACTGGTGAAATAACCCTAGCAGTAGCACATTGGACATTTTATGCTTGAAAAATCACTTTGTGCTTACTGGTGAACAACGAAGAGACACAGTTTAAATTACATGCAACCTACCTAGTCCTGTATTACAAATTCTTCTTACTTATCGGTTCACATATTGAAAAACATATTTTAAGCAGGTTCTTTTTCTACCAAGCTAAACTAACCCACCAAGTCGTCATGAAAACCTCATAAAAGCCGGTGAGAAAATAGAAACTCCCAAACTTACAGAAGCTGAAAACAGTCAATCTTCACGTTTTAAACGACTTAAATTTTTCTGTCAATTGACTTATCAGTTAATAGAATAACTGTTTCAGGTTTTTAATTATTTTTTTTGTCTGGAGAATAAGCGACAGAAGGAAGCAACAGATAAACTGTTCCAAGTTTCACCAGGGTTGTTCTACAAAAACATAATCCATCAGGATTCTCTAAATGATGCAGCAAACACATACATTGGTGTTTGCAGAGGCTTTTATGAATATATAGCACTGAAATGATTCGTGTAATCATTGACCAACAGAATATCAACAATTTCCATTTCCATGTTTAATTTCATAAAGAAAAATGCCGGTCATTTCCTACTTCCAGCTTTCCAAAAAATAACGATCTGCTGCTTTTAATTGTTTTACAAACTGAATAAACTAATTGTTATTCAGAATAGTGTTATTCACAATTACAAGCACTTACAGCTTTGTCCTTTCACTTACCTTTTTGACCAGGTCCAACTTAACATCCCCTGGAGGCTCAGGGAGGACCTTACTGTTCCTGCACCCCATCACATCACCTCAGGCCTCTGCCCAGCCAGCCACACAGGCCACCAGGAGCCCTGCCTCATCACTGCAACAGCTGATTCAACACTCTCAGGGCATCCAACATCCAGGCTATACCCAGACTCAGAGAGTTCATGAATAAAGTTGATTACACCCACTCAATCTCCAGTGAGCTGGCATCAGCAGTCACAGTTCATGAATACAACCAATACATCCAGTCGTTTGAAAAGTCAATAAGATAGGGAATGTATTTTGGCAAGTACGCTGTATGTCTTAAGTCCTCCAGCACGTACAGTATCCCTGTTACAATACTCTTTCACAGGCCTGTGCCGGTGGGCTCGATACATACCGCCAGGCAGCGATGTACATCAAGCCCCTTGAAGAAGCTAGCAGGACCCCATATCAGATGGCGTAAAAGAAAACTGCATGAGCTGAGAAAGTATGGATGCTCACGATACAAAATGATTTATCATCAGAGGCGAAGGAGTGTTGAGCCTGGGGCATCCAGCTTCTCTAAACCAAGTTTAAGCGAGTGTGCCTTTAGGAAAAATGAAAAGTCACTGTCAGGATTCAAAGAGAGCTTCCACAGAAAACGACATCAAGTATGCTTCGATCCATTGGGAGAATCTGCTATGTCAGCAGTGGTCTTGCCACAGATAAGGCAGCTCCCCAGGCGAACGGCAGGCAGGAGAACAGCAGAGGGACGCTCTGAAATGCAGAACACAAAATGAAATGTCAATCTTGAGTGATTATGGTTAGGCACAAAAAAAACACTGGCACTACATCTGCACTAAACACTGACATGACAGAAGCAGATTTCTAACATTTAAGCTCTAAATATTCAGTACTGCAGCTCTGGAAGCAGCAGCCGATCATTTTAGCACAAAAGTCACACAACATTTTTGTATACAAGTTGTGTGATGAGGCCATATTGTGAAAGTTTCAGCCAAAATCTGATTACAGCTATCCAGACGTGTTTTGAAACTGCCAAGACAACAAGGGAAAGATTTGTCTTTGCAAGAAATAACTGCACAGCCACAGATGGTCACTTTTTTCACACTATCCAAGTTGGAAGTCTACTTTATGTTTGTCTTTTTTTGGTTTTCAGTTTTTCTCAAGTTACTTTGTAAAAGATGACTGAAGTAGATTCACGGGAACATCCCTCAAACAAAGCTGAAAAAAAGCTCAAAGTGATAAAGAAACCATGACGCATATGAAACTATATATAATGTAGATGAACTGTATTAAAGTTTAGTTAAGATTTAAAAAAAAAAGGCCAGGCCCTTCTCATGTCAGTGTTTTTTCTTCAACAAAAACACACGTTTTTTCAGCAACACAGGTTGACATGAGGACAGTCTCTAAAGTGTTTAACAAACAAACCCGACATGACGATTTTAAAAGAAATGTCAACCTCACCTCATAACTTATCCGAGAGAGCGAAGTCTCTGAGCATGCTAACTAACTAGCTTGCTAGCAGCAGGGCAGGACTTCCCAACTTTGCCAAAGCCAGCCTCCTCACCCCACTCTCACTCAGCTGGGCTCTCCATTTTCACCTCGTACTTTCTCCAACTTTATTCCCGAGGAGAAAACTATTCAGTCCACCACCGCTCCTGTTAGCATCACTCTGTGTCCATTCCGAATTTCACGGTTTGATTTAGGGTTTGAAGTGTGAAGACACTGTTCAAAAACATGCCCAAAGTTGCTTTTCTGGGTGATGTTTTTTTCCACCAACACCACTTCCCACAGCCACAGGCCAGTGAAAACACACACAGTGCGACACACGTGTTCCGCTTCACTCTTTCAAAATAAAACGCAAGCTGGAAAACTTTTAGGGGTCAGCTCTTTATTAGCTCTCTGACTTCTTAGGTTGTTTGATTTGTGTTTATTTTTTAGAACGAATGTTAATGTAAATGTAGCCTTACTAACCAATGGAAATCATGATGTCAAGTCATATAGAAATTAAACATTATATTGGGGAGACCCTTCTGGGATCGAGGCCTTGTCGTGGCAGAAGGGCTTGCGTGGTCTAGTGATCCTCGGAGCTATGTTGTCGGGA
>JAUYWH010000024.1:3926760-3939551 GCA_034779795.1 Ctenopoma multispine | reverse complement strand
TCCCTGCTTAGGCTGCTGCCCCCGCGACCCGACCTCGGATAAGCGGTTGATAATGGATGGATGGATGGATGGATATTGGGGAGACTCTTACACAGAGTATATGTTAGCTAACAATTTCAGATTCATTACACACATCAGAAGGAGTATTCAGCCTGTGATAACAGTTGTTTTCTGACCGATGCTGTCCAGGAAAATAAACTTGGTGATGTCATCGGAGTTGAAATCTGACTTTCTTCTTAAAACTATAAGTGGTACAAAATTGGGATGAGGCATTTGAAAGTGAGCATTTAGTAGTCAGGGAATGAGACTGAACTCTGAACTCAACACAAATTATAACCATCTTTTAGTGAACTACTGCTCAATATTTCACAAAACTAAATGAAACACGACACTCAAAACTATCTTCTCTCTTCCCAAAAGAGATTCCTGCAACCAAAATAATCTCACCGAGCATCAAATAAAGACTAGTGTAGCAAACGTATGTTTAAAAATTTATATTTTGGCTTCATGAGGTTAATTTTACATATTTAAATGCATACAAAAGTGTGTAAAAAGGTTTTCTTGTTTTGTCGAAGTTTAGGAGTTTTATTTTGTCCTAAAATATCATTTACAGCACTGCATGCATAGGCAATACAAATCTTACCTATTTTCAGTAGTATGTAGCAAAACTCAGTAATTTCACCGATGTGAGTACAATAAGAAAAAATACAAATAAAATCAGTGCACAGATACAAAAACATTTAACTAAATATTTAATCATTACTACAACACAAAGTGTTCAGTTGGATTGAAAAAAATAATTGTAAAATGCAGTCTGTGCTTTGCATATCCTAAATTAAATATAGTGACCTCTTTGCAGATGGCAGAGAATAAACTGCAATAGATGAAATGAGGGATTTCACATTTCACAACACATTTGTTTCCAGGCCCCTTAACCATGAGTGAACTCCTCAATGCTATCATATGAAATGTAGCTTTGCTGAATTGTACTAACATTGCACCGTAAGTACAGTATATAAACGAGGGGAGTTGGCTTCTGGTTACTTGGTTTCAGTACCTTGTTTACGCGCTCTTATTTTGAAGGCCAAACGCTTCATCTTCCGGCGTATCTTTCTCCGTCGGTGGATGTTTGGGCGCATCTCTCCTCTTCCTCCAACTTCTTTGTACAGACAGGACGACCTCCTTCGGATTGTTACGACCCCATTAAGTCCTCACCGTCACTTCCTGGATACAGAGAGACAAAGTGCTGACTTCTGTGTCGGAAAAGTACTAGAAAATGGGAGGAACGTTTTCAGCTCCCCCGCATGTTGAGGTTAGATCTGTTACTTATAGGATGGGGCCCTATCTATATGATGATACCATAAGTAACAGCTTTTGACAGATGTTATAGCTTAAGATCTACAGCCAGCTGTAAAGATCTGAGCGAGATGTGAGTGATATGGAAATAAAAATTACAGGATGTTGTTAAGTTTATTGCTTTATGTGGTGGGGTCCCACTGGGGTATTCTTAGGGACCCCTGGTGGTCTTTGGGGGATGATCCAAGCTATTTAATTCAGTGCAGGCATTTTTGTTATTCTTTATTCATGAAAAAACATATTAAATATACCACCAAGCCACTTCACTAAAACACCATAGGCTACATAAGACTCACCCAAATGTTTATGAACATATGTTTTTATTAAAGTGGTCAGAGTTTATATTATGAATCCATTTGAAAATATATATTACGCACTGTTTAAAATACATTGTTTTCTTAGTGGAGTACTGTATTGTTGTTAGTTGTAGAAGTTGTATTTAGTAGTTCTACCCAGATGAAGAGGTTAAAGTAGTGCTTCTAATTCTAGTGGAGTATGTTTTTTTAATTGATAGTACCTACTATCTATCTGTCCATCTTTTATCCTCTTAATGGTCACAGCAGGACTGCTGGAGCCAATGCCAGCTGTCACTGGAGGAGAGACAGGGTACACTCTGCACAGGTTACCAGTCTATCACTGGGCGTACTTATATTTACATCAGTTTACACAAGTTTGTGTAATTCTGCCACCTCTGGTTACCTCATCACATAAAGATCTGTTACAGGGTAATTCCACACGGTGTCACTATACACATGAAAATCACTTTCAAGGCCATCTCAGTCATTTTATCAGTGTCTCTGTATCCCCAACACTCATACCTTCACTACACTTGTAAAGACGCCTGGGGTGAGTAGCATTCAGTTTCAGCCTGCGTGTTCATGAGCAAGGTAATAAAGAATACATGGCCTTGACTTCAATATTGATGGGATAGAGTTGACTGGTCTCACTGTAGACTGACCGTGAAGTACTGCCCGTACAGGACACAGCAGAATTTTGTGGAGTAGCATTAAAAGTGTAGAATTAGTAAGAGGAAGACAAATGTTCCAGAAAGAGAGACAGTAAAATTCATCTTATGATACCAATAAAACTCTGTGAATTGGATTGAGGGAGTGAAAATGATGGGGGGATGGGAGGGGGGGCAACAGAGGAAGACAACAGATGACAGATGGTGGGTACCAGACAGAAATATAGGGAGAAAGGAAGGAAGGGAGGGAGGAGGAGGGGGGCAGAAAGATAAAGCAGCATAGAGTAATCAAAATGGAAAGAGGGAGATACAAAAAGATAGACGGGAAAAGGAAGACACAATGCAGCCGTGAAGGAGGGACAGAGATAAAGAGCGTCTCTGAGGAGCGGTGCTGCCCGGCCAGCCTTTCAGCTCTATCTGCAGTGCAGCTCAGGTCAGGGCCTCTCCAGCTCTCTAACATTGTCATCCTCATGATTGATCACTGCTTTGTCGCACTCTGATTAAGATGCTTTGTCTAAGCACTCGGCTTCTATTGACACTTCCGCGTATCCCTCTGCATCACAACTGTCCTGACTCTCTGTTTCCCCCCACCCCTTCCTCTCTCTTTCTCTCGCTCCATTTACACTGTCCCGTCGCTCACTCTCTTTTCTCCCTTTTCCCACCCCCAAAGGTCAATATCATCTATTAGATCTAGATTTGCTGACTGCTGTATTATTTATATAGAGAGGGAGAGGAGCTGCTCTATTAAAAGCTCAGTTGACTCCGTCTGTGTCTCTGGCTGCATTAATATCACCATGATGGTTTCATCTCAGCGTGTGTGTGTGTGCGCGTGTGTGCCAGCATGTGCCATGTGTTTCTGCGTATTTTGGCTGCAGAGGATGAGTAAGCTAAATAAAGTTTACAGTGAGAGGACAGCTTAATGCGTATATGTGTGTTTACAGGCAGGGGGTCAGAAAATGACACCCTGTGTCAGATTTGATACTTGTTGAGAGGATATTACCATTTCCGAGAGTCAGGAGCAGCACAGTGACATAGAAGACAGAGAGAGACCACTGCTGCATAACATTAGTTTCTTCAGGTCATAGTAATCTCACTATCGATTACAGCAGGCGCATAATTCCCCGGAGGAATATTGTATGAAAACTACACTGACGCCGCAGGAGATAAAAATATCATAAAATACAACATGCTCCTTCTAAGGGTATTATTAGGTTATTAGTTTCCAGGGGGGTATTATAAGAACATTACAGTGATGTTTCTTTTCCTGTTGGAAGACAGTGCAGCTACATGACACAAAGGTATCACAAAGGCAGTAGGCTCTTCATTTAGTCCCAGCTGAACTGAACATGTTTAAAAACACTGTTGATACTAACTTTTATAATCCAGTTGATGGCCTATAAGTTACAGTTACTGCTGTATCTATTGTTTTTATCAGGAAGTTTCTCAAAATCACCAGGGAAATATTCCCCCACATTACATATTCCTGTGTCCTTGGTGTCCTTAAAATTCAAGTTGAAGGTGCTCAGAGCTGAAAAACACCTTATTATTAAGATTATGATCAAAACAACACTGCACAGAGACACGCAAGACGGGGAGTCAGGGATTCAGTAACAGCAAAAGTTTGAAGGATGCTGTTTAATTTATTAAATAAAAGATTAGAAAACAGATTTTTACTATGTTAGTATGTACTAGCTAGATTTTAACCAGTAATTTGCTGAATGTCCAGATCTTACTTTCTCACAACATAAAGCTTTTTAAACCCATACTTACAGTAGCTTACGTACGTGTTTGAACTGTGTCATTTCTCATGTCTTTATTCATTCACTGTCTGCTATGTCACGTAGCACGTAGACTCCGTGTGAAGATAACCCTGAAGTAGAGTCCTGGCAGCTGAATTAGTTTCTTGTTATGTTGTGTTTGAATGTTTCACTACTTATCCAAATAGCTTCAATCTACCTAAAAAGAAATCCATGCCATGAGTTATTGTGAAATACTGATTATAATTTAATTTGAGATGTGTTTCTTATCTGAATTCATACAAACATTTTACAAGGTCTGATTTGACAATGAGATCACTATTTTGGATTTACCCTTTGTTTAAAAGAACATTTTTAATAATACAGAAAAACTCATTATATTATAAAAAATTATAAATCTTTCAAGTGGTGTAAATGACATCAATAAACTGTGTGAACAATATGTAACTTGTTTAAGGTTTTTGCTCAGATAATTTAGGTGGTCGCTTTTATTTTGTAATTTCCCATTAAAACTTAAAAGTTTTAATTATAAACATTTTTTGAAAGGACAGAACTTGACGCTAAAAAGTAAACAAGAGAGAAACGGTGATAAGGAGATAAAAACAAGGTGTAAAACTTACAAACAAAACTCTGCTTAGATTTAGCTTGTTATGATTTAAATACGGTTCTGCATGGTTTTTATTTGTTCTCTTGTCCTCTAGACGTCATCTCTCTGGTAGAATAATTGATAAATGATGATAAAGTAACGAGCTGATTGTTGTCAAATGTAGCGGAGTAAGAAGCGTTTCTGCTTCACAAAGGAAAAAGTATGGTGCAGTAAAACTACTTTCAGAAGTACAATATTTTCAAAAAGTTACTTTAACAAATGTAATGGAGTAAATGTAACTTGTTACTACCCACCTCTGGTGTCGGTGCACAACTGAGCAGCAGGACACCTACGTTGGACTGTGGAGTATGAGGAGCATTTTACTGTATATCCAGTTTTCTTTCCTACTTAAATAACTGATCTTGCAGAACACAATGCAGTTTTGTGATTGCAGCATTATTGACAATTTATTTATGGTTGGGTTCGGACACTTCACACATAACATCTTTATTTAACAAAACCGGCATCTATAACTCTAATTAAAGTGCTTTTGTTGCCCAACTTGACATCAGACCGTGCAGCTTAACTTGGGCATGTTCTGTTCATACATGTATTGTTTCATCTATTCGTTTTAAAAAAACTGCAGTTTACTTGCAGAGGATTGTAATTTTTGTTGACAGGATTGCCTCAACTGGCAGCTTCATTAAACTGCCCTGCAAAAGACCCATCTCAATGTCAACAATGAAGAGGTGACTCCGGGGTCCTGGTCTTCTAGGCAGAGTTGCAAAGAAAATATGAAAAGATTAAATAAGATGTGCAGACAAACAGGACAGAGGAAGACTGGCAAAAAGTTATTGGCACACTGTTTTCTATATTTACAAAGAACATTCGGGAGACGCAGACTCTAGTGTCAAGAAAGGTTGGAGCCAGTGTGAATGTCTGGGGCTGTGTTGACGGTGAAGTGGAAGATTCATATGAGGTAAAAAGAATCTTAAAAAAGCCAGGCGATTCCCTATGGTGGTAACCTGTGGATGGCACTTGATCAAAGCCAGTTTCATCCTACAACAGGACAATGACGCAAAGCACAGCTCCAAACTATGCCTGAACTATTTTGGGAAGAAGCAAATGTCTATAATGTTGTGGCCAGCACAGTCACCGGATCTCAGTCCTACTGAGTTGTTGTGGGAGCAGCTTGACTATGGTACGTAGGAAGTGTCCATCAAGCCAATCCAACCTGTGGGAGGTCTCTTCAGATTACCTCAACACACTGACAATGACTGTAATTCCTATTCATCCTGCTACATGTCTTACTCAAACTCATTTTCTATGTTTCCATGAATTGTAGTGTATTGTGTAGTGTAGTGTAAGTATTCCCAGTTTACATCACTGTTAAAGTGTATTTCTAGGTGGGGTAGGGTTAGTTGTATGCTGACAGAAGGGCTAATGGTCAGCTGACAGTAACAGGCAGACATAGCGACAGTGGCAGATGCAACCAAGTCTGGGCCAACTACAGTCCAATGTTAACAGTGGGAAAGTGGGACAACTTGCAGATGTGAGAAATCACTATAAAAAAAAAACCAAGTTTCTCGAGTTAAACTCAACACTTGATAAAACACACCGTATAGTAGAAACAAAAAAGAAACCACTGTGGTGATGGAGTACTTAAGAAGTCCTTATGCAGTGCAGTGTGGGTAGATGTTAATTCATTAGCTTCTAGCTTAGGAGACAGAGGAGTAGAAAGGCAGGCACAGAGGGATCCACAGGCAGGCAGAGATAAATAGAGCAGATGGGTTTCAGAAACAACAGACACAGAAAAGAACCACTTTTAAGATTCTCTTTTATTACATTTACTCCGCTGCTGCTTTATTTAGCCACTTCGCACATTTTGAAGTTTGAATAATTTGTGTGATTCTTGAAATACAGCAAAGAAAAATAAACCAAATAAAGTCCAAACATTCAGGTCGGACATTGTGTTATGTCAAATTACCTTTTCCATCAATACTTCTCTACTCTTCCTATTTCTCAGCTGAACTGGTAGATGAAACTTTGAAAGCCAACAACATCTGTCATCTTGTTAACACCGAAACAACCCACTGAGATGAATCTTTATATTATCTTTATTTAGCACAGTTTTTTGTCTTTACTTACTATATAGTCTTACAACTAGCAAAATGAGGTGGGTTCATTTTTTTATGTTAGATTTTTTCCCCCAGTCTGAATTTTTAAATGGCAACACATAACA
The DNA here is from genome assembly GCA_034779795.1 of Ctenopoma multispine. Taxonomy (NCBI): domain Eukaryota; kingdom Metazoa; phylum Chordata; class Actinopteri; order Anabantiformes; family Anabantidae; genus Ctenopoma; species Ctenopoma multispine. The sequence goes on along the minus strand of JAUYWH010000024.1, from coordinate 3,932,646 downwards.
ACAAACATATCAGCAATGTCTTCTTCTTGTATTCTGCTTCAGCTCTGTTGATAGTATTTAGGTGGGAAGACAGTAGTGTAAAGTTATGAATGTAAGTACAACATTACAATGGTTGAAGACATCTAGAGGGAAAGTGATCAAACACTCCATGACTCGTCTTAATGAACTAGCGAAAAGAAAAAGCAAGCGTTGGACGGAAGAGAACTGCCCACAATCTGGCAACCCAAAAGTTGTTCTTATAACTGATTATTAAAACAGTAGATCATTTATTAAAGGGTGCTGTAAGCAGCACCGTCGTTCCTGGATTCCATTCTGTGTGTGAAGTGATCCTGACCTTGCACTAAGTGAATGGCGACAATGACAACAGCGAATATGGCATTTAAGTGGAGACATAATTGCAACTGGTTAATGTTTTCTATTAACATAATGACAAAATGCTAATTAGCATGCTTAGCACTCTCAAATATATTGGAATATCATGCTATTCAATATCCATTTGCAGTGACTCCAGCATTAAACCTTTTAAGGTTAGAGTCTCACAGTAACTTGGTTAAGGTTAGAGAAAGATTACTAAATGTAGATGAACATACTGTGTCTCAACTGTGAACCTTTTCTGTATTTAACCGGACTTCACTAAAAGTAATTATGTTCATTCATGAGCTGTTTTCACATATGAACTCCAGACAGTGCCTGGAGAATCAGGTAAGGAAACTGCTTGGAGATTGTCCATGTCAGACATGTTTTCACTTGTTTTTTTGAGAGGTAGACCCTGGTGTGTCCCATGTGACACAAAAACACACACATTGAAGTAGATCCAGTTGCTTGATTAGAAATTAGTTATGTGCAGTATATAACCCAGATTTTATGAGGTTGAGAAAATGGTACAACAACAGAAAGTGTAAGAAATATTTTTCCCAAACTTTCTGGTGTTTAGCTAAATGGATTGACTCACAGGCATTCGCATTTTCACATACAGCTCCACTGGATAATGTCTAGACAAGTTCAGTGTTCTGCTGCATGTCTCAGAACAGTTAAATACATCTTCTTGGTCCTCTTTATGTTCTGATGTACAATAAAAAATTGTGGTTAAGGTAGCTTGTCAGGACAATGCAATCTAATTGTACATTTGCTGTGTAACATGAAATTACTAAATCAAGGTATGCCTTTCATCTTTATCATAGATGCAGTTAATAAACTGTATGAAAGGGGCATTATTCTGCTTGATGATGATGCATTTTTGACACCATCCATTTGCTTTGAAGAGTTATGTGAAGCTAAGAGGTTAGATACATTCATAAACCCAGAAGCATCAACTTATCAGAAAATATGAAAATTGAAAGAGAAGAGGATTTTACAGAAAACACAGAGTGCACTGAGAGGTCAATGTTAGATTAGAGAATAATTATCTCATTTGTATTTGCATTGGAAATGGCTCACAGCCTGTCTTTGCAGTGTAGTCTTTGACTCGCCTCTGTCTAGCTGAACTGAGACACTCAGATGTGCTGAAGCTTGACTGGAGTTGATGCTGCCAGAGTGAAAAGATGACACTATGTGTGCATAATCTCATTACTTAGTGGAAATCAAACTTTGAAGAGGCAGTCCACCCAGCACAGCCTGAACTAAGATGGATGAACAGTGCAGCGTTGTGCAGATTTAGGTCCTGAAAAAGTTTAACCTCCATTAAACAAAGCAACACACTTACACGTGAGGAAACTAACAAAGTAGGAAGGTTGAAGGATGAACTTTATAGACTAAAACTGGATCACTGGACGATCGTGTGGAGCTTACAGTAACCGAGGACATAACCTTTTAATATTATTACATCCAGGTTCAGACACTGTTCTAATTAGACAAGTCCTCAACAACAAAAGAAGTTAGTTACTGTAGTTGTGTTTCTAAGACTGAAAGACCGCTACCCACAGCCTATAGTTTAAATGCTAAAACTTCACCTAGTGGTTTTAATGTTGAGGTGGACAGGAGTCAGCATAGTCACTCTTACCAGTCTGCAGCTATGTGGCCTCATATGCAGCAAACTGTGGTGCTCTGTGTGTTTTGACACCTTTTGCTCTGTTGACCTGTATTGACAGCAAAACTCTGGAAATCTGAAATATTCAGATTAGGAAGCTGCTGTAATTACACAAGTTCTCACATCTTAATGACAAAAGAAGTTACTACTCCACCTCCTAGTTTGCTCAATAGATCTTTGGACTGGACATTAATTGTCATGAGCATTCCAGGTTTAGGAATGGTTTAGGAAAAACAGTGTTTCCCATCGCAGTCATCACAGTATTGTGTTTTGTGGAGACATAATTGTTTTTGGTGATAGAGCTATGAAGTCTCTGACAAAAACCCATAAACTAAAGTCCATTATCATATTCAGCAAACCTGAAGCATTGCCTTTGGATGGTGAATGAGATGTATTATCGTGTATCTTGGTTGTCTGGGTTTTGCAGTAGTGGTGGATTTAAACCAGTATATTCTGAGCCGAGACAGTAAGGCACCAGTTTAACTGATAGTTTGATCCAGTATCCTCAAAGGACTGTTTATCCTGTGGAACTCACCCACTCATGGGAAGTCATGTTCCCTATTACATATTCCCAGTTGTTTTACAGAAGGGTTAGAAACTTTGTGGCCTGGGATCTGAGAAGAACACATAGGCAGCTTCTGAGAGAGGCCACATAGTAAATAAGGAGGTGTCAGGGGTGTATTTGTCATGGAGGTCCAGGAATAAAACACTGGCATATACCTGTACTCACCACTTCTTTCAACTTCTAGGCTCATTTTAAAAATATACCCAGTTTCCCCACGGCAAGCACTGAAATTTCTTTCTGTTACATCTGTGGAGCTTTAACAGAGGTGCACAATACCTCATATCCCCTATAGTTTGGAAAAAGCCTGTGCCCTTCTCTTCTAAGCACTGGTCATTAGACATTAAAAGCAGCTTATGAGTTCATTACAGGCCTAATGATCATAATATAATAATCTTCTGTGCAATTTGCACAGTGTCTGAAACCTTGAGGCATTGACTTCTGAAGGAACCATGTGGGTAACAACATCATAACACAGTCATTACAGATCCATAATGTACTCCATGATGACAGATTGTGTGTAACTATCTAATGTACTAAATATGAGAGACGCTCAATGTAAACCGAGGACTCCAGGTCATACAGAAATACCCAGAGAGCCATAAAGAACTATTGCTCAGTCAAAATCATTTCAGTTACTTGAAATGATTCACAGGCAGGTCAATCGCATGGTTTAATTATAGTCACGTCATCGTGCATAATGACAGAAACACGCTACGGCATTTACTACAACTCCAAATATACACAGCTTATAACATCCTGCACATCAAGACAGCCGGTATTTGAAGGGATATGAAACATATATAAATTAAGACTTGTGCCGTAATGAAACATGTATGACGTACAGTATGTGTAGCAGTGCTTATATCAGTGTTTTCTGAAATAGAGGAGATGCTGTGTGCACAATGAAATGGAGGCTATATACTTTATAGTTACTGTACTTACTTTCATACGATTGGATTTTCTACTGCTTTTACAGTCTCACAGATAAACATATGAAGCATTATATGTGCAGGTGTGTGTGTGTGTGTGCATTACACTTGCAGTACAATATATACTACTTGTAGAGCAAATCTTTATTACTTTATCTGCTGTTACAAAGTTAAATACGTAACCACCATGTCCTCCATCGATGATGTATTTTCATAAATGTTTTCCTCTCTAGTGTAATAAATGTGATAAACTACTTCAAAGTGAATCGAGCAGTAACTGTATGTAATGTAAATGTTTGAGTAAAGAAAACATGTTGTGGGGTTTTACTTTTATTTCTGTCCATCGGCGAACACGCTCTTTCTCTCTCTCTGCTTCTATCACTCAAATTTCTTTCTCTCTCTCTCTCTCTCTGTATTTCTCGCTCACCTCCTCCCACCTGTATTTTTGCTTCCTCCCTTTTTCTCTTTTAATTGTCTTTCTTGAACCTCCTTCCTGTCTTTGCTTGCTTTCCTTCCACCTCTCTCTCTTTCCCTTTCTACTTCTCACACCATCACCATCATCCTCCCTTTCTCTCTCTCTCTCTCTCTCTCTCTATGGATAATTCATCAGTGTTTCTCAGAGCTGCTGTCTGCCTGCCTGCCTGCCTACTGTGATTTCCACTGGGACTCTTTCAGGGACTATTCCCACCTCAGCCGGGAGTTAGAGCCATGGCTACAGAGGGAAATTAATCACAGCCACCTTATACTAACCTTTATACACAAACACACACACATATGAACACACGCTGACACACACTGGTTCTTAACTTTGCCTGTTTCTTCACATGCACTCGCTGTCTTGCCTTTTGTTTTAATTCTCTTTTACTTTAGATTTACACACACACACCAGCAGGGTTGCTTTGATCGGCGGTGTCCCTCGTGGCTGAGCAGAGTACCTGGACTGTAGCAGCGACTATGATGACTGTTTCATACCTTTCAAATAAATGTTGAATGCAGTAAAGATCTTCTGATTTTCAGTGCAAATGAAAACACAGACAGAGCTACAGTACACACATACCTCTGGACCACCATACAGCTATTGGATATTTCACATCTGAATATTTTTTGCTATTAGAGGAAGTGCAGGAGATGTCAATAATCTGATTGTCACTGATATGGTACAATGGCAGAAGACAACGGACAGAAAAATAAGACGAGAAGCATGAGTGGAGGAGTGATAGGAGAGAAGAACAGATAATGATTGACTGTGTGCACAAATTTTAGCTTGACACTGCTGTGATGATATACTGTCGGCCAGTCTTCGTTATTTTGAAAATACTGTTGGTTTTAGGGTTAACGTTGTAATGAAGGCAGTGAATGCGTTATGTCGCTAAGTGTCCTCACAAAGACAGAACTACAGATGTGTGAGAGAGTGAACAGGGAAAAGCAGCATATCGATCTGGGATCGAGTGACTCCCGGTGTGAGCACCAGAGGAGGGACTGGGAGCACCGTGAACGTCACCACACACTTACAGCACTTAGTGTATAAAGTTTGTGCAGGTACAGCAGGAGTAATGGAAAGAGAATGTGAGATGTGTGTGTGTGCATTACTCTTGCAGTACAGTATATACTACACACAACACAAACGGCGTACAGCACTATAGGAGAGTGCCTGCTGAGATTTGGCCTCATTAGAAATTCAAACAGCCTCTTTTCTTGTGTAGCCACAGTAGACTATACATCAACATTTGGATGTTGTGTAAATTTAATTTATGCTGCTTATTTACATATGAGTAGTGATTTGCAGTCTTTTACTGTAAATAAATGCCAGTTTTGCTTCTTCTCTCTTCAATTGTTTGTCATCTTCATAATGTCAGGTAAACTAACACTTCAAGAGTGGTTAGTGTAGAAAAAACAGCAGTTTATCCTGATACACCCAAGATTTTTCCTTAAGAGGGAAAGAGCCCACTGAGCAAATGTGCAAGCTGAGCCGTTAATGCAACAGGTTCGCAGGGTTTATTGAAAGGATGTAGGGCACATAGCATTGCCTCTCTCAAAACTCTGGTTCTGAGATGGAGTTTGTTCAGTTGCGAAAGAACAAACTCCCTAGTATTCTGAAAGTGGGACTTCCCCACGGGGTTGGCTGAAGGCTTGATTGATTTAGAAACGTAAACCATTTGAAAGCCCCCGGGGCAAAGAATTAAGTGGACCTGAGGTGAGATTCTATTGGCAGCTGAGGTACTAGTGTTAAGAGGTGTAACAGGGACAGGACAGGGATTTAAAGTATAACACCATAAATTACACACCTCTTATGAAAACAGAAAAAAAATTTGCACTGCCAATGGTTCAACTCTTGGAGATACAGGAAGGTTTCTGATATATATACT
>JAUYWH010000024.1:3881442-3926660 GCA_034779795.1 Ctenopoma multispine | reverse complement strand
CTATATATATCTATATATAGAATAAAGTAATATCATAAAGCTACACTTCACCAAACTATTTTGCCTCACAGCTATTTCAGTGCCATTGTAGAACAACACACTTGCTGCATTTCGATTCAGACATCAGTGCATTAGTGTAGAGTTATCTAGTTTGTAGAGAAGCAATGTCGCACGTGAGAGTTGTTTTTTTTTTTTTTTAAAGATAAAAGCTTGATTGGAACATGCAGAGAGTGACGAGGAGCATCGTCCTCGTTTGGAGCAGCTTGATAGGAAGGATAGAGCTCAATTGATTAGAGTCAATTAGAGAAAAGGTCAGGCCACAGCTGGGGCAATAAGACAACAGTCCCTGGGATTATTGCAGCAGTAACACTGCAGAAACACACAGAGACACACACACACTTGTGCGTGACATGTTTGATGTACTGTAAACAAACACATATACAAGTGCGTCCAACAACAAGACAGAAGAGCAGAACTTGTACATGTTTGTGACACACACTTTTCCAGCTGAGACCACAGTGTGAGACACACACACACACACGCACACGCACACACCCACGCACACACACACACACACACACACACACACACACACACACACACACACACACACACACACACACACACACACACATATAAAGAATGCTTCCTGTTTTTTTTTCTCATAAGAAAACATCCTTCTTCAAACATCCCTTGATGCCCGCACATTCGTAGCCTCACTTTTCTCTCTTTTCTTTCTCCTCTCCTCTTCCTCTCCGCCTTACCAACCGTTCATTAGTATAACCTTCAGTCTCTCACAGTTCTTTCTTTCCCCCCCGTGTTCACTCCTCCCTTGCATACATCTTCATAATCTGTCCTTCAAGTCCTGGAATCTCCTCAGTATGTTTTCTGTTTCCTCTCTTGGTTTTACCATAGTTTTTGTTGACACAACACTCAGTCCATCCATCCTCATTCACTCGTACATTCTCTGCGTGCATTATTATGTATTTCTGTGCATTAGTGTTTTAAAAGCAAGTAACCTAAGGTGAATATGGAAGACACATCATCTGGTACATCTACTGCACAGATTTCTCATCTCTGTGCTCTGTTACTTGTGGTAAAACAGCACCGGAATTACACAGTTTTTGTGTAATTATTGGATTTGTCATGTACCCTAATAAGCCTTTGTGGAATTAAAAGGTTTATTACACTATCTGATGCTCATCAAGTCTATTAACATTACGCTACAATAACCTTACAACATGAGTAAAATATAGAAAGATTGTCCAGGTAATTAGATTTTTAATCGTAAACATTAACTGCGTTGCCTAAATGCTGAGGTGTGAGTATGGTTTTCTGTCTCAGTGTTAGTTCTAATGGACCAACTACCTGTTCAGGGTAAATCCTGTTTCTCACTCAAATATATGGTGGGATAGGATCCCTGACAACCCTGAACAGGATCAGCAAGTAAGAATTTATTTTGTATCCCTTTAATGACATCCCAAGAAAATACGCAGCATATGTCGTTGGTGATAAAAAACAGAAAGTGTTGACATTTAAATCTCATAGATTCATTGGAACAGCAAGTTTCATTGTGAAGCAGGGGCTTCCTTTATGAGAACAGACAAATTATTTTTTTCTTTAACTATATTTTCTGATGATTATTCAAAACTCACTGCAAAAGAAGTTCTTACAGTAAAAAAATTAAAGATCAGAGGTGTACTTTTTTTTTTACTTTATTATTTTGCAATACAGCTTGCTGCAGTTTACTGCTGCTTTTCAGTGTGTAGGTAAGTACAATCATCCGCTTACAGCTGTCTTGTGTACAGTATGTGAAGGAAAGCTGCTGCTGCTGTGTTGGAAACATTTGCACCTCAAGGTCAAACTGAATAAATAACGAACTTTGACGCATATTTCTACCCACAGTCTGACCACAAATCTCAGAAGAAGCTTTCTCTATAATTAAGGCCACTGGACCTGAAGGTTTTAAAAATGACCTTTGCAAAAGAATGCTGAGTCCTAACCAATATCACAACACCTATACACTATCTGTAAGCGCAGATTTAGCTTTTGACTCTGCAAGTATTTGTGTGTCAGTGTCCTAGACCGTTGGAGTGTGTGTTCACGCATGCTTATGCACTTACTGTGTACACCAGAGGAGCTCTGGGACTTCATCTTCACTCTATAAACTGCTGCTGCTTCTCTGTTTACTGAGGCATCCGGCGGTAATAAAATATTCATCTGCAAAAACCAACCAAATAACTGGGAGCAACTCCTGCATAACATACATGGCTTTCACCTGAGACGCTCACCGACGCTCTCTCACTGCGGTGATGAAGTGCTGGGCGAGTTACACTCTCATTTACGAATAAGTTTGGAAATATGGATATCAAAGATGCTGCTTCTTAAAGTGTTTTAAGCAGCAGTAACTGTAGAGGAGGGATGATGTTTGGTCCAGAATAATGTAGTTAAGGTTGACTCAGTTGTCGTGGATGCTGTATCTCAGAAATGCTTCGAAAGAATTTTATTACATCTGTAACAAACATCCACTTAGAAATATGGCTTATGGTGCTTCTTTCTTTTCTTCATTGTATGCAAACAGCAGCACAAGGTCATGAGGCCTCGTGAACAACATTTCTTACATCATTCATACAAAAGATATTTTAGTGTCCCTGAGGGTAAAACAATGCCTGTCGTGGTTTTACATGAACATGAGGAAACGAGGTACTACAGTATGAAATGTATATTTCACATAATGGTCATAAGGCTCAAAATTTGTCCTCTCCCAATCCACTTTGAAGTACTAATCCAAGGGAAACCACTGAACCTCGAGTCTATGTTTTATACAAACGACTGTGTAAAAAGGTTGTGACTCAGACTCAGGCTCAGAGTCGGCTGCTGTACCAAGAAGCAAACATTTTCCTTTTTAGTTGGCCATACTCATTATTGTCAGGCACAAGCTGGACGTTTGCTTCATTTGCTTCATTCCAAACATATTAGACCAGAACTCCTGGACGACGTCTGGTGCAGAAAAACTCAGAATTCGATGCTAATACAAGTAACATTACTAGTAATTGCAAACACTGTCCATAAAAACACATCTTATAAAGCTGCACTAGACACAATTTCAAGTGACAAATCTGCCTTATTTATGAGAATAAATAATTAAGTATGGCTTCAACCAAGAAATCTCTGAAAAATGCAGCTGATTCCCTGTCTCCCCAAATAAAATGCTACTGTTGGATGTGTTGACTTTTCTGACCAAAGGAAATGAAGAATTACAATTTAAGAGTGAAATCCAATCTGACTCCCACACAGAGGAGAGAGGAGCACGCTGTCCAGAAAAAGCTGCACTCAGCAGGCGTTTCAGGCTTCATCACTTCGCTCTCCTTTGGTGGAAAGGCTCCCAGACGTGAACGCTGTGCTGCTTACTGATGTCACCTTAAAGGAGTTCCGGGTACTGAAGTTCAAAATGTTCAAACGCTTATCTCCTGCAGCCTTTTGGTGCCGCAAATATGCTGAGTTGCGCAGTGACGCTTTAATCTGGAGAGATGAAATGTCAGAGAAGTTTTTAGAGCCATCGTCTTTAATCAAGTGTAACAAACCTGGTAAATAAGAGAGTGATAATCTAGTTTCTGTGGTTCTACAATGAAAAGAGAACATTATGTCAATTAACTGGCTGCTGCAACCAGAATTTGATCCATAATGGTCAAAATGTATAGATGCTTCTGGCAGTTTAGTAAAAACAAGAACATTGTATCGTATTCACAGTAAAAAACACTGTAAGCTAACATCTTCATGGACATCCTGTTAGTCTAGTTGGTCATGTTGGTCTGGGCAGAGACTTTCATCAGCATCAGATCTAATATTTTTCCATAATATGCACGAGGGTGAAAAATCTCTTTGCGTGATACAACCATCTTCACGGCATTTACAAAGACGTCTGATCCTGTCACCCTCGACCCTCAAGCTCGGAACAGGTGGATATAGTGGAGGAAACTTAATTTTCATCCTTTGATGTGCAGCAAACTATTCTCTAACAGTGTTGGCTCAGTGGAAGCAAACAACCACATCATTTATAAAATCCAGCCTTCCTAAATTGAATATTGGGGTTTGCTTAATATTTAGGTCTAAGAATATTTCTCTCATTTGGAATTTATCCACAGGTAGTATAATCTTTTCAAACTGCTAAAGAGTCCAAGCCAAAAAAAAAATCTCTACTTAAACTGAAGGTAATTCTTTGACAAAAATGAGAGTGAGAATTTAGACCTTGCTTGCTGTAAAAACTTGCAGAGTGCTCACAGATCCGTCCTCGCTCCCCATTTGTTGACTGGCAGATATTTCTGTTTAAATTAGGGTTTGCTTTTTCAATGGATCCGGCTCCGACAAACTTCCACACTTGGCCTCGCCTTCACACTGAAGAGCTCTAGAGGGTGCGTTCAAAATGAGAGTAACATTTGTAGCAAGGACCCAAAATAAGCCACATACAGCTCATAAGGCCTGGTTGCGAACCACTCCAGTTGCCGTTGGGAGCATACAACCTTTATGAGGGTTTCAACAGCCATGGGAATGAAAACAGTACATAATGTTTTTTTCTTATTCTCTATTGAACTATAGCGCATAACATGTTTATGAGATAAAATAAATGCATCACATTTTATCAACAGCTTAAAAAACCTTGTTTTCACCCCAAGCACATATTGTAACTTCCTATTTGAATATAAGAGAGTGATATGAACACAGTCAATTAATCAGTCAGCACCAATTTAATGATTTTCTATGAAGGTAGCAAAACCTACTACATGGTTGGATAGAAGACTGGGTGGATAGTACAGTAAAATACCTGCAGAAAGTAAGATGGTAGGAAGAGGAGAAAGAGAGACACATGTAGGCATAACTAAAGACAGCCGAGGACAAATACAAAAACACAAAGTCTTCTTTGAAAACAGGAAATGCTGTGTCGGCATCGTTTGAAAAGACTCTTGGCTGTATGAACACGTGGAGCAGGTCGTTACAGACCACAGACAAAACGCAGCTATGGGATCTGCATGTGCACGGAGCATCTGTTGTACAGCTTCCGGTTTCCACTGCTGGAAAAGTCCATCCTTCCATCCATGATCCCAGATGCATGTCTGGATCTCCATTCCGTTTGAAGGGAAGCAGAAAAAGGAGCGCCTGGGCAACAGCAGAGGAACACGCTCACTGTCTCTCAACTTCACATAGGTGCGTGGTATATAAGTATTGAGTTAACATGTGTCACAGGATCATACATGTATACACTGGCTTTAGTCCTGTTATATTCTATTCTGCTTCTCACAAATCAAAAGACAAAGAAAGCTCAACACTGCATGCTATTTCTACTAACATACACTATTGGGAAGCAGCATTACGTTTGGAAAGTGGTGGAAAAAAATATTTTTAAAAGGTTTATTCAGTAACAATGAAGTGTTCACGTTGTGTGGATTGAATGGTTAATTCAGCAAGCTCATTTACATCACAGTGAGATATTTGCTATCAGTCTCTCACACGCACTTACAAACAACCTTGAACACAGCATCACCATCGGCGATACAAAGACAACAATATAGTGAGAAAAGGACACACAGTTAAGTTAAATATCTCCATAGAGTTTATCAGAAGCTTCTTTTCTTTTTCTTTTAAAATTGACTATGCATTTAACTAAAGCTGGAACACGAAGGTGGAAATTAAATGGCTTTAGACATTTTAAACAACACAGCTGTATGTATTCTGCTTGACCTTTCAGTCCTATAACACCATGGTTGATTTTTTCTTTTTGCAGAACAGGTGTCTGCAAGAGCTCGCTTTATGCTACACAGTTTAGCTTGATTGTTAGTGCAGCGCATAATGCCGCCTGATTCCTGTCGATTGGTGACGATGCAGTCGCTTGGCCGCCATGTTGGAGCAGGGGTTTACCCAGAATTAAGGACATGATGTAATTATGGTACAGTGCTGTGAAAAAATATTTGCTCCCCTTGTTGATTTTGTAAATTTTGGCACAGCCAGTTATTAGGTTACTTAAGTTATATTGGTATAATATTAAATATTAAATTTGCTTGATGATCTGAACCGTTCAAGTGTGACAGATATGCAACAGTTTTAGAAACATGTAGGTGAAGATTCTCAGTCATCCAGGTGAGGTTATCTGGAAACGTTCCACTTCTCATCCAAGCAGCCTCTTCAGTCTGAGGAACATTGGTTCGAGACCAACGAAGAAGTTAATTGAATGAGTAGTGAATTGTTTTGACCCAGTTTCTATCTAGAAGTTGCCATGAGTGAACCTCCAGTAGTTTAAGAAACACTTTAAGCTAATGTAAGGGGGAACCATGACTGATTTTTTTTATTTCACCTTTGTCAGCACAAAAGTCTGATTTCTATTACCTGAACTAGTCAACACAGAGCACAGTCCTGATCCAGTACTGCAGCGCAACAGACACATTTCACAAGACATCTATGTGTATATATATGACATTTTACACGCAGTATGATGGGGTAGCAAATAAGCAGATAAGGTGTAAAGCATGAATAATAGAAAGTGTTAAAGCTTTGGAAGTAGCACTTGCAGGTTATATATGACAATGTGTATACACATATGAAATACTGCTATTTACATTGATATTCATAGAACTGAAATTCACACTATACACAGTGATGTGATCTAATTCATTGTCAAACTGTTTGTTTCTTGTAATAAAAATGATTTGCGAGACTTTCCATATTTAGAAATACGTAACTGTTTCACTTTGTTGGATCGATGTGTGTGTGTGTGTTTAATGAAGAAGTCATTCAGATTAATTTGAACTCTTCCTCTTGATTTGCAAGAAATGTCAGATAAAAAGAGAAAAAAGCTGAATTATTTTCTTTCAGCGACCTCCTGAATCTTCAAAATTACAAACACAGCCGGTCAGAACCATACTTATCTGCTACGACTGTAAGTTTTCAGTCTCTGGTAATTTCTCTTTTGTCTTATCAGTAATTAAAACTTGGCAGCCTCAGGTTCGAACTTGCATAAACCTGCTGGAGGTGAGCATGTGAATCTAAAACGTCTCTAAACGCCTAATTATTTTACTTCATTCTCTGGCCACAATGTTACCTGCTAAAGCACTGTTGAGTTGGAGGGGATTCAGTAAATGTCTGCGTGCACTTATTTATTCGATAAACTGCATTTCAATAAATACATGTTTTTATTAAAGTTTACTAAGAGTGTGAAGTTACTATTACATTTCTCTACACGATGCACTTGAATAAACTGACATTATTCATACTCAGAGACCTGTGTTTGACTCCAGAGTCTAGTACGTGGTTGGGTTTAGGGTTAGAGAAAAGACTTCACTTTCTTTAAAGGTTAACAAACATGTCATGTGTCAGTTTTTACTCTATTATGCCAGTCCCCAGCCTTTCTGATGCTGCACTGCAAACTCAGACATATTTAGTCAGAAATGAAAACTGGTTGTCAGAAAAAAACACACAGAAACGATTGTAGTTGCATTTTTAAGAGTTGGCCACAGTGGTCTAGTTAAAGACACGTAATGTGTTCTTAAACAAAAGTGTGCAATCTAACTTGTGTGTCGTGTCTAACGTGTGTCGCATACAAACTGACATCTGAACATAATTTTACGTGATCACAATAAGTTTCTTTATTTCTAAGTAGTGAAAATATCCATTTGTAAGCTATTATGTGTAAACGGGAAACCCGTCAATACACATAATAGCATTATGTAGCACCTCTACACCGCCGATTGTTCACAGTAATAACACCGAATATATGCTCGACCACTAATGTGACAATGATGTACTGGCGTCTAAGAATGTTTCTCATTCTCCCGCAGTCCTTTCTGACCAATTTAACCTATTTGTCAGAGCACCAAGCTGTTTCCAGAGGTAAAGAGATGTACAGTCTCTAATGCAGTGCTGGAAAATAACCCCCTGCTCTGCTGTAGTCAATAACATTGCATTTACACCACAGCGTTATTGAAAACCACTGTGAAATCACATTTGTCCTCCTACCCGGCACAAAACATATCTGCTCATAAAAAGAGATTTCAGCTTTTGGTGTGTGTTTTAGAGCACAATGAGAGCAACACCTATGAGCAAAAACAAACTTTAAAATCTAATCTGAACAAGTTACGTTCCCATAAAACTAGGCCATTTTTGAGCTTATGATGACTGAATTCACTGTAGGATTCATACAAATGTCCAATCTGATTTTCCTACTGTACGTAGCCTCAAGTTTATGATTTACTCAGATTTAGCCTCCTGTGACAACATCTTATCTGAGCTGCATGGAGGTAATCTTCAAACTGCTGTACCTTGGTGAATCAGCCATTAAGGCCTCTAATTGCTGTTTCTGTCAGTTTAATTAAAGTTCATAACTACAGCAGCTTCTTTTAAACCATCCAAGCACATCTCTGGTTGGAGTCCCTTATGTACAAAAATTGCTGTGGGCTGATTGCAGTGGGGTTTTTTTTTTTCATTTTGAAAGCTTACTCTTTATTTCTGCTCAGTTCCTTCAGCCTTGCACTTAAATTTACCTCAGAGTGTTTTATGCCATTGGGCAAAAGTCCGGCCTACTGGGTTTATTCTCAATGTTCAATTGACTCAAAAACAGGTTTTATATTTAAAATTGGTCAAAGGTTTATTTCAGTGTGAAAAGAGTAAAAAATGTCTTAAAGTCTACTTTTGACATTGAGGACCCAAAACTAAATGACATAAAAATAATAAAAATGCCACTGCTGTATGTAACTGACTTCAAATCTGCTGTTTAATTCAACTCTGTAGATTGTTTAACAAACCTGCCACTGGCAAGGTAGAGGTGAAAACTATCTCTCCCTTTGGATCTCTTTGTCTAATCAATTTTTATTTATTTTCATCCCTCTTAAAAAAAGTTAAAGTTAGTGCACTGTTGCAGCCTTTGAGGATTTTGTTTTGTGCCTCTTCACATTCTAGCGTAACTCTTTAAAGTCGGCCCAGCTTTGATTTATTTGTTTGTGAAGCGAGAAAAGTAAACCTACAACCTTAAGCCCCCCCTGTGTAAAGCACACACGCTGCTAGACAGGTGGATTCAATCTTCAACTAAGCAGAACGGTGTTTGTTTTCCAGGTGTACTCTTCTCACTCTCTCCCTCTGCCTGTCTCTAATCTGATAGTATTTCTGATCCTGGGCCAGACAGAAACAACTGTTACCCGCTGCCACACAGAATAACAAGCAGCTTCAGCGGGGCCAAACTTACAACTCCTGGAGCCTGGAATGCACTTGGCATGCATGAGGACTGTGACTCTGACTGGAGAACATATTGGTCCCATACTGTAGGGCTACAGCGCAGGATGCCAAGGAGGAACCCCGGAGGATTCCTCGGCAAGCACCAAATAACATTCAACTCTAGCACAATCTCACTTCACTTTAACTTCAGTTCAGAATTCATACATCACGCCGTAGCTGCAGCAGCTGTTAAGAAGACCAAATAAGAAATCCATAACAGTTATGTTCCATGTTTTTGTCAGCAAATAGACCTACAGACTTCAGCTTCTTTCCAGCACTGCAGCAGAGACTGTAGCTATGCAAATGTTCCTTCATCACCTTAAATGTGTTCCATGTTTCATGACTTGGATATTTTACAATCCACTGAGCATTTTCAGGCAGACCTGATTTCCCCAAACCAATTTACAGTGCAGTAGTCTTAGCTAACAACTTTTAGGCAAACAGTGTGGAGCACCTACTAGTTCCTTTTTGCAGGTGGCAGGAGTCCCACTCACCTTACACTCAGTTTGAAGTTGAGATAGGTTCACATGTTGAGGGCAAAATTATAAATCACACATTTGTTGTTTTTGTTGATAATGGTAATGCAATCCAACGATACGATACAATTTGTATTTAGCTTTTCCCATATTAGGATTCATCACATTCGTATTTGGTTTCAGATTCATGTCTTAACTTATGTATAAGGGTGTTTTCATCTGCCCGTTTTTATGTGCATTTTCAATTTGTGCATAAAGAACCTGAGTGGAAACAACTCTTGGTTGAGATGGAAAAGTTAATAAAAGTGCAGGCTCAGCTAATGAATAATAATGAACACACAAGCATCGCGCTCAAAGGAATCTGAGAGATCAGATCTGTGTGGATCAATGACAAGACTGAAACCTTCCTCAAACTAATACATGGAACAAACTGAAAAGTCACATTTCCTTGATAACTCTTGACAATCACTGAACGGCAGGGTACGGTTACTCACACTTCCATTTACAGATTTTCTGTAAGTTGATCACAGACATGGGACGTTTTACATGGACAACAATCAGAGACCGGAGAGGAAAGTGAAGTGAAGATGAAAAAGAAACGTTAGTTAACTTATCGCAGTACTTCACATCTAATGAATCATACTGCGAGGTAGCAAGGTCTGCTGGCTGAAAGTACTCAACAATACTGGCCTCTTTATCTCTTCATTTACCAACTATATTATAATTATATATGTCTTATTACACTCGTTAAAACAACCCCTCCCTCCCCCACATAGAAGCTCAAACTAACTAAATGTAATGTGGCAGAGACAGATGACACGAGGCTGCTGTTGTACAGTGTTTGTGTATCTCTGTATGAGTTTTGTGTGTTTCCAACAGAGAGACAAATTAAAAGGCAGAGAATATGCATGAAACGACAGGCAGGCACAGGCAGTTTATAGATACATTATCAAAAAGACTGTTGGGCCTCTGAACATGCAGTTAGAAGTATTCAACCCCTCGCAGAGCAGAGGAAAAAACTGTGGAAAGTCTATGGACTAGTGGAAGAAAAAATACACAAAGTTTACATCTATTCTCACTAGTCTTGTTTCTTTTTAGTAGTTATATCCAAAACAACCACAGCAGCAGATGAGGCAGTAGAAGGAGGAAGTGAAGGCAGCCTGACTGATGATCACCACAGCCTCTTAGAGACTCCTGGCTGAGCTCCTCCTGGTTGGGTGAACCATGCGGGGAGATTGATGCTACTGGGTGGCTGTTGCGGTTAGAGCACATGTCGTAGAGGTTTCCAGAGAACTGCATCTTTTTGGACTCCTGACGGAGAGACTCCCAGACAGCTGCTGCTTCCTCCGGACAGCCAGCCATTGCCACATTTGCACAATCATGGAACTCATCCCATGACCTGAGGAAGGAGAGAGGAGAAGGAAAAAGATGGACATGGAACAACATGAAGATACCTTTGGTCTAATCCATAAGCTTTAGTCAAATGTAATAAATAAAAATGTACTTGTATCAGATTTGAAAAATATTACTTAAGACGTTATTAACATATACATATATATATATATATATATATTTTCTTGGCTCACTCTTCTAACTGGTAACAGAGTATTTCATGTACTAATCAAATTGCATATTTTAGCATATGTGCAAGATGACTAGACATGAAGATTCTATAGACATTCATTGTTCCTGGATGATGTGTCTAAATGGCTTTAGCTGACACAGTTCTATTTGTGATTTTGAGTAGGGGTGGGCATTTCAAGCTAAAACACTATTCCAAATTCTCTGGAAATTATTCATCAAATATTTAAAGATTGCATACCCACACCCCTCTACCCTCTACCCCTGCTCACACACAGACATCGCACATGTGCAACTCCTAAATGAACTTCAGTCCACAACAGACTATAATGAACACCTTTGCCAAAATATACTCAGACCGGCCTATGGTTTGTTCCTCTTTCACAGCACAGGAATCAAGTTTCACTGTGTTAAAGCAACATGAATCTGACTCTTTGGGCTTAACAACATGTACTACACAAATCAAGCTCTAACACTATGGAGTGTGGAGAGAGACACAATAAACAATAAACACACTAAAATTAATTCACACATCATTTATTAAATATATAATTTATTAAATAAATAAGTAACGATTGGTCTTTTCTAAACACGGTGGTTCTCCTTATAGAGGTTTTGAATGAGTTGCTAACAGGTTGGTGAGAGACTTTCTAAACTTGATATAAAAAACAGGAGTAACTGATCCAGAATATGTGATCAGTAAAACAGAGGAGTTTATTGAATTTCTTGGAAATTTCAGTCTTGTGGTCTGACAAACAGCAGAAAGTGTGTGTGTAGCTTCTTTGATTTACTAAGTGAAAATTAATTCCTTATTGCCCATGTGACAGTGTATGAGAAACGCACTCTGATCACAACAAAACTTACATCAGGGGAAACGTTGCTGGCATGAGCAAGTCTGTAAAGATACTGGTAATAACTTATAACATGCCTGAGTGTGGTGCTGACATTTTAAGCAAACAATACTTAACACAAGTCCGTCATCATAAAGGATAATCTGAGTGACAGTTCGGCCATATTGCTGCTAATTCCTTATTTTCGTTAAAATAATAATTCACGTGGTCTGGATGGAGACGGGTTTACAGTGGGTCCCACCTTGGTAAAGCATACTTGTTGGAGGGACACAACGGTATTCACTGGCTACTTTTGCCAGTCATTAAGTTTGTTTTTTTTCCAACAGTCCACGGGATCAGTGCGGGCACTTGTCCCCGAAGCGCTCTTTTTGTTTAGTAGTTGTGTCTGCCGCTTCCATGTTATAATCCTCACCAAGCAGGATCCAGATGGCTGATGCAGCATCATCATCACTTCTTCTTTTTTTGGCCTACAGGTCAGTTTCGTCTGATTCAACTGCCGCCTGAAATGTTTCATTAACAGAATTGCATCTTGTTCTGTGGTACAACACCAACTTGTGCTCAGGCAAACTCTGAAGTTCTTGTCTTTGTTTCAGTGCTTGTGTTGTGCTACGATGGAAGTGAGATGCCAGGCAGAGGCAACCACATGAGTTATGTTGTGAAGCTTCAATCCACAGCAGGTTGCAGAGAATGTGCAAAACATTGCTGAGATTACCAGTGCAGCCACTCTGCGTCGGCTAGCACCTTATTGCTAGTGTTTGCAGGTTTTCAGCAGTATGCTGCTATGGCATTGCTTTAGTCTGAAGAACAGCACTCTGTATTTTCCATAATGGCAGGTGACTGTCACATATAGTTCAGCTGCCAAAGAAACAGGCATTTTTCTCAGTCATCCAGGTGAAGTTACAACTGCTAACAAGACTCAACTTCCAGATACAGTTCAGTTGTAAACGCTGTCCATGCATCCTTGGTCAGAGACTCTTTTTCAATACTTGTCCTACAGCTGTGCAACTGACATATACTGACTTCATTATCATGTTATTTCCATGCGCTTGTACGAGGACGTACAAGGAATACTGTGATTCTTTGTTTTTACTGACAAAACCACCACCAGTCGCATGAAGTATTAGATAATTCCTGGTTTTGAGAGAAATGCCTGGACAAGATGAATATGAGAAGAAGGAAGAAGGAAAACAGCTGTGGTGGCTGACAAGACAAGAACACCGTCCGGGAGGAACAGTAGGTATATCCGTGTCAATCAAGAGAGAACTTCCCCAAAGTACATACAGAAAGTTCGGTAAATCTCAAAAAAAAATTAAGACTGCATGAGTTTGTCAAAAAAATATAAAAGGTCTGTAGAGTTCTGAAACAACACTGGCAGGTAAGACAAAGTTCAACTTGTGCCAGAATGATGAGAAGTGAAAGAGTTTAGAGAAGGGAAGGGACTGAGCTGAAGCATGTCACCTCATCTGAAGGTGTGGAGGTAGTGTTATGGCATAGACATGTACAGCTGCCAAAGAAACAGGCATTTATCTTCCTCGAGGCAAAACAAAAAGCCTCCATAACAAGCAGGAGTTGAAGTCGGCCAAGTGTGATACTGTCATGTTCTGTCTGTAAATACAACCAACATTTTGGTTATTTTTCTCCTTTATACATTCATGAATACGTAGAAAATACTGTGGTGGAGCAGCCAGATGATCTAAACAGGCATCTCTGACAATAATCAGTGAAAATGCAGTGACAGTGAAACATCCTGTTTTTTTTTTGAGTAAATCAAATTCAGTCTATTTGTGTTTGCTCTCTTGGCTCCTTTTGGTAGCTGCCAAGAGAGCATCTGATGAGCTTCAGCGCTCTGAGAGCAAAGGTCAACCTGGGGGTTAGACTGAAACGTGGAAAAACCACTGTTAGCTCAGAGAATGGTAAAGCTGTCATGGACTGAGAGTCTGCAACGTTATATCGATCAGAGGCAGGAAGAACAATAAGAAGGAAACAGAAGAAGGGAAAGAGGGTAGACGTGTGGGGAAATGTAGGGAGACAGAATACATTAACTTAACACATCCTTTATCAGTGAAACAGCATTAAACTTTATTCTAATAACCTTCAAGCTCCACATCCAAAGTTGAGTCTGTCGACTGTAATTGGCTGCTAATTCTTCCTCTCATCATGAATGTGTTAGCTAAGCTGTCTCTGAGGAAATACTGGCTGAGCGTTAACTAGACGAACAGAGAGGGAGGGCTAGTGGAGAAAGCAGAATGAGATGGCTCTGCTCAACATCTTCCTGACTAAACACTCACGCTAACAACTTGAATGACCACAAAAAACTAGAGGCACACTGCTTTCCCACTTTGATAACAGAAGAACTTTGTATTTCTTCCATCTCCACACACACACACGCTGCATACAGAGGTTTTGCCTGAACTTTATAAAAACAGTCTGGCATTTTGGGAGATGCTGTTTATATAAGATGTGGTCAGCGATCAATATCTGTTTTAATCTTTATGCGCTCAAAACAGAAGTTGATCTATAACGTGTTTAGGTTAATTAGCACAAACACTGGAAACATTGGGGAATCAAGCTCAAAAGTAAAAAAAAAACAACTGTATATATCAAGCTCAAACCTATAGCAGGGGAGTCGTCGACAAACCCCAGAATTGGTTCAACTCCTGGTTTCCCTGGTGTCTCTGAACAAAACACCGAACCTCAAACCCTTTGCACCATAAGGGGGGGCTGCCTGTCCCCCAAGGGGATTAATAAAGTTACAATTATTATTATTAAAAAGTGGAATTTTCTATATTGGGTCAAGCAGTTTCCCGCCTTCTAAGGGAGACCGCAAATAAGCACAACATCTTGCAATACAAGGTTTATGTGACTGAGAGGGCAGCTTAGTAGTGTATGAGTGTAATTTCCAGGAGAAAGGGTTGGAGGACTACTGGTTACACACGAACAACATTTTAGCTTGATGCACTAAATTTTCTCTGCCTCCAGCACCAGCTACACTGTTTCATTTACCCAACAATTGAATCAGAAAAGCAATCACATTCAAAAGCTCTGTCTCTGTCTTCTCTCACAGATCCTTCGAAAAAGGCAAATGTACCTAAATATAAATACTGACATGAATTCCTGCATCTTAATGACATAATAAAAATACTGTCTTCTCTTGGTTATTATCCTCCTCTTTTCTTCCTAACGCTCAAAGGCCTCCTGCTTCTTTGAGGCGTATACTGTAGCAATGCCAATGTGTAACAGTGCATAAAAAGTGGCAAAAACCGAGCGGTTCAGCCTGCCGTGCCATTTGGCCCCTTTTTTCATGCTGTCACCATCTGCTGAACTAGATAATTGGACCTTGCAATAGCTAATATTGTGGTAATTGCTCTATATTGTGTGCCCTGGGGGTAGATTTTATCGGTGGAGTAACGTATAGCTAAGGGTGTGTTTACTTAACAATCAGCTACAAAAATATTGGGTGAGAGTTCTTCAGTGAAACTTAACCAACGACAGATGAGATCCCGACTTGCGCGACTTCTAAGAGGAAAAGTGGTTAGGAAGGATGGATGGATAGTCAGTAATTTCATCAGTTACTGTTTTACTGTTTAAAAAGGCTATTGACAAGACTATCAAAAAGTACAAACGCCTTTGGGTACTACTGTCGGGCTTAGCTAAGATGATCAATTCTTTTATTTTGTATAGGTAAACACAGAACACTATGAGATGTACTAGATATTACCCCATATGTCAGGACAGCAGCTTTAAGCCTTAAATGTGCACAATTACAATTATAGGCGTTAATTAAGTGTAAGGGTTAATTTTTCTACAATACACATAATCAACTAAAGACCAACACACGGCAGCATCACAGGATGGCTGTTGTGTGCTGGTCTAAAGTCATCAATTCAGCATTTAATGTATCACACCAAAGAAAAGCAATATGAGAGACAGAGATCTAATGAACAGAGCAGCTCATCAGTTTTGATCTATCACTGTAGTTGGTGAGGGATTGAGCAACACAATCTAATTCAGACTAATAAGATAAATCATGATGAGATGTGATGCTTTCTTTTGTTGCAGCGCTGTGTTGTGATGCCCTTAAGTCTTACAATATTTCTACCACTAATCTTTTAAAGTATACAGCAGTACCTAGACGCCTGTAAAAGCTCTAAGAGCATAGTAGAAACTCCCTTAAACAAATACAAAGTGAGAGCATTTTTTTATTTAGGAGGCTCTCGTTTGTGAGACATATGTATGTCAGTGTGAGGACACTGGCTTCTGATCAGAATTACAGTAAAGCAACACACACACACAAACATATTTTCGTGTCCATGTACCACACATCTGCCTTTCTGCCTCTTCTTTAAGCCCATATTTTGTCAATACATTTTGTGAGTAAGCTGACACAGTGAGGAACCTAAACACCTATACACTCACACACACGCAGTATAAAAATAAAATAAAAAACACAATCACTACTGCAGGCCTGGCCTCACTTGATGACTCTGCATGTCTGTGTGTGTATATGTGTGTGTGTGTGTGTGTCTTTGTCTATATATTTGTGCTTGGCTTTTGTCCAGGGCCTAAACACTCCAGTGGCCCACCTCTGACAAAGCAGCTGCTGGAGGAGGACGGCGGCTTACCTGCTGCCGTGGGAGGAGCAGATGATGGAGAGGGGTGTGTGGGGGCGGTGGCAGCATCTGGCTACCGAGGAAAAAGGAAAAAGTGTGTGCGTGTACAAGATGACAAAGTAAGAGAAAGTGATGTGCAGTGGTGCAGAGTTTTTCATTGGTATCAGTGTGTGTGTGTGTGTTTGAGTGTAGGTGTGCAGGTCTATGCTCAAGTCACAGGTGGTGCAGAGACAGCAGAAACACAGTGAGGACACTGACAGACAACCAGCTGCTTTCACAATAATAAAACCTCCTGAGAGTATATGAATTCTGCTGCTAACATGCGGCTGCTGATACTGTATGTGGAAACCTCCAGATCCCAGTTCTCAGCTTAGTTTTTGACTGGAAGCGAATATTCAGCAATATCCTGAGTGAAACAAGAGAGCAAGAGAATGCAAGGAACCAAAATGTGCAGTATGTTCACTTGCAGCGACAGTCTGTATATGGTGGGTTCAGGACCCCAGGCTGAGTCAGATTTGAGACTTTAAACATCCACAGTGCCGTTACTACAACCTATCTCTACTAACCAACCAATGCACTTCACACCGATCAATGCAGCATGAGACTTCATTGTTAAATACTGATTTGCATTAATGCCTCCATTTGAGTAGGTGTTATCATTATACAGACTACACATACATCAAAGCTGATGATTGTATGATCCAAGTTCCTAAGATCCATGTCGTACAGTGTGGCTTACAGTGAACTCGTAGGATTGCTGAAATCTCACATTCTGTTGGCGCCTTAAGATACAGCACCTTGATCTGCACAAAATCATTGTGGCAGTGATTTGATCCCATATTTTCACACCATACATGGTGCTGCATGGACTCACAGAGAGAACCACAGTGCCAAACAGTTTTTATGCAAATCAACAAGTTTTCTTCTCTCAAAGACAAAGAAAGAAGAGCTACTGCAGCACAAATTTCTAAAACGTGTGATGCTGGTTGTAATCAACAGGTGTCAGAACATTCACTACAGAGTTTCTGTACTGACTCCTTTCCTCCACAATGGGCACATTAGTATCAGTGTCTGTCTGGAAGAAATTATTTCACCAGTCTGAACTGTTTTGGTACGATGAAGTGGACCTACATGATATTAGGTAGGTGGTGTTAATGTTGTGGTTGTCTGTCATATGTCATGGTAATTCTGTATATTAAACTCGACAATATAACATTTGGAGGATCAGTACTCATGGAATCCTGGTCCTGGCCTTTGTTACAAGAGCAAAAAAAACTACATCTACAAAGTGCCACATAGCTTAAAAAACTCATTCAAGAAATAACTTTCACTATCATATTTAATATCAGAGCTGGAAATAACACAACCTGGAATTAAGAATCTTGTCTAAAACATATTTTTTCACATCCTGCAAAACTGTTAGAAAGCACCGTGACTGTTCTGTCCAAGGTTGATGTACTAAAAAGGTAAAAAAACAAATAAATAAAAAAAGATCCCCGCCACAGACTCTCAGCTCCGGCATTTGCGTGGATTGAAAAGAAGCAATGGAATGAAAAGGATTCAGCTATTCTTGGGGAAGAGTTGACAAAGCTTTTATATTAAAACCAACACACTTCAGCTGCAGTGGCCTTCATCAGGGTTACAGGGTTAACAAGCGAAGGCTTCCTTCACCTTGCTGCAGAGAAAAAAATCTACTTTCCACTTGAACAAGATTTGAGCTATATTTTGTGAGGTTTATTTTCTATACACTATCATGTATGCCATCTATTTTATATGGTGCATGAAGGCTTTTAAAAATATTTGATCATATTTATTTTACATTTTGTTAAAATGAAAAAAATGTGATGTAAAAATTTTCCTCCCTCTTTTAAATCAGTTGTGTATAAATCTACATAAAAACCAGTGAGAGATAGGGAACTTGGGAATATTCACATCTTTGTTTGGCAGCTTAAATCCTAACAGCTGCATCCTAAATGAACTGCAGAGCTGAAAGTGACTTTAAACTGCGGCAGGAATAGAAACAGAAAAATATTGCAATGAGATGCAATGAAAGCATGAATGGCCTTATCTAAATCTGTAGAGGATAAAAATATAAAGGCAAACAGACAGGCTGCTCTGAAAGAAGACTGAATGAAAGAAATCTCAACCTTGCCAGAGAGTTTCCTGATAACACCCGTTTTAGCGATCGGTAGACTTCAGCTTTTGTTTAGGCGACTGTAACCAAGGAAACAAATGGGCATGCTGAACGGGGAGTTTTCTACTTTGCTATAACTAAAACATTTCTCTTTCCAGTGAGACCCCTCTTCAAACTTTAATATGCAGCATCTTTTCTTTTCTAAATCACTTCTTTCTTTTTTAACAGATTGCACAGTTGAGTGTCTTCTTAGATAATTGATTTTTTTCTGTGACATGCTTCTGATGACAAACTTTGATAAATCTTTAATCCCTCTGTGATGATTTATCTTTGATACTACTGAGCATCTGCACTCTGTCACTAATTTAGACGCTGCATGTTTAATCAAATCACTTTTGTAATGAGCAGATCTCACTGATCTGCACTCTGATTGGTGGATTCCCTGCGTGTCTGATGCCAGAGTTAGACCTGAGGTCTACACACAAAACTTAAACATTTTAAACTTCACACCTCATCTAGTCAAAAATACGTGAATAAAGTTATACAATATGCACCAGGTGTAAGTTTTCTAAAAGACACAAAAGTACACACACACACCGACACTGACAAAGAAAAGTCAGCAACTCAAAAATCAGACACTAATGCTTCCTTAGTGTCCTATTGTTTCACATGAATGAATCACAATTGCTGCAAATCATGCAGGGTGGGTGTCTATATGTGGGATCCGTAATGATGGAGGCAACCACTTTGTGGTCTTATTAGAGATTATGTATATGTCTACATAATTATTATTTCCTGATGGTATCTAATGGTATCTGACAATCATCATGTACCCGGTGAAGATCTGTGGATAGAAACATTGTTAATAAAGTTGGAACTTTATTTACAAATATAAATGCAACTGTGAATAATTTTTCCTTTTCATATCTGTACTGTTTTTGTGTGGAACTGTGTAACATTTGAATTTGATAAACAGCCTATACTGCTACTACTTACTTATGCAGTTGTAACATCTTTGACTCCAACACCACCGAACTTACAGTTATACATGCTGATGTACTACTAATGAACCTGCAACCCTTCTTCTAAAGAGCAAGTGAGTAAAAACACACAAACTGTGTATTCACAGAGGTAGACATTATGATGCCTTATTGCCATTATTTTAATTTTTTAAAAGTGATTTAAACCTTAAATAAACTTTAAGAAAATCTTTTTAGATCTGTATAACTTTGCCTTGATGTAATGTTGTACCTATTTTGTTGTGAACCTCCCCTGTTTATATTAAATCTACTGCAAAACGTTACTGCTTAATTCTATCGTGCCTAATTCCTCTGTATCTTTAGCCCCAAATATTTCATTTTCACCTCACCTACACTGGATCCACAGTGAATGATTGCAACAGCATAATGCCTATTGTGAATATGAGGAATAAAAGCAGCGCTGCACTCCTGGGAGAGCTCTGACAATGGAGCAGCCTTGGCCTAGATGCAAATCATAGCCTCCTATTCAGACTACACCGTGGTGGTGTGTGTGTGTGTGTGTGTGTGTGTGTGTGTGTGTGTGTGTGTGCGTGCTTGCTGAACTTAAGAGGGGGGTGCTATGCTACCTCCTCATTAGGTGGCTCTGATAGAAGTGCTAAAAACCATGTTCCTGAGTGGAGAGAGGGAGGGAGAGAAGTAGAAAAGAAAAACAGAGTGGAAGGTTGGAGGGGGGTAAAAGATGACAGAGTGGGACAAAGGAGGAAGGTGGAGAGAGGAGTGGAGGGATGGAGAGAGAGAACAAAAAAAAACGAGAGAGAAGAGAGAAGAAGTAAGTCGAGGATACAGAGAGTATAAGTGTTGTGCGTGTGTGTGTGTGTGTGTGTGTGTGTGTGTTTGTGTGTGAACTCTTATGTCCCTGCATTAGGCAACACTCACACTAAGGTGGCTGGGTTGCAGGATTAGTAGTTTAATTGGTACCTCAAGGAATAGAAGAGACTTAACAACTGTGGAGTGGTTCCATGGGTGGGCTGCAGGGCCATGGTGACACATACACACACGTAGTGTTACACACACATACATGCTTGTCTTTCTATAATTGCGAGGACAATCATTGATTTAATGCTTTTCTGGAGTAACCTGAATCTAATTCCAACACTTACTCCAAAACACAGTTTTAACCCTTAAACACCCTTTCAAGTTGTGACACTAGTGAAAATGTCCTCACAGCAATGGTGTCTAACTAACTAACCTTTTGTCCACACAACTACATAAAGACAAACACAGACACACACACACACACACACATATTATTCTATACAGTATATGAGGAAATTCTCTGGAACTATTCCCTCAACCATACCTTACCAAACATCACAGCTAATCCAAACTCTGTTTCTATGGTTTTTCAAAATAAGAGCGCTATATACCCACACTGCACACACAACACAAAATACAGTGATAAAAAGGACACGTTGAATTCAAGTAAGGAAGGAAATAAGTGTGAAAGAAGAAAGAGGGGCAAAGAATTCAGAAACAAGTGAACATGCACTGCACTTTAGACGCTAACTTCAGGTTTGCTTTATGGATGGTTAAATAACTTACCCTCCTGATGTCATGTTAGAGGGGGCTGTCTCCAACTATTTCTGCAACTTACTGTAAAAACTGTCTAAATATTATGTTGAATATTCCTCAAGTATCATAATGTGTAAATCTGTATTCTTCAAACCAATACAGGAAGAGATATGGCTACTCCTTAATAATTACACTGTGGTATATAGTAGAGTCATTCAGCGCTCATGTCAAGCTGTGCTGTTATGTGATCAAGATGAAACAATAATCTAACCATTACATCTTCTTGGGATGTGCTCTTATGTTACTAATACTTGAATAGTGGGCTAACTGTCGCCTATACAGTATTAGCTTTCCAGTTTGCCGTTTACTCTCCAAAGTCCAAAACAGTCAAAACAGATGAAATTCTGCATTGTTTGTTCATGTTAAAGTACTGCAAAGGGTGAAGGTTAGCGGTGGTGGCCGAATAGTTACAGTGCATGCTATATGAATGTGGCATCCCTGGTTTGAGTCTTGCTATTGAATAAAAGTAAAAAATTCTTAAAGAACGTTGTTGTTTGTTTCTTTTTTCAAATGGCAAGAGAAAGAGTTAATAGAGTAGAGATGACAGTTATCATCATCAAGCCAGCTAGAGAGTGAATGATGATGACTTTGCTGCATAAGTCCAATCTAGTCTAGAATTTGTTAAATATTTTACTAAAAAAACAAAAACGTGAGCACAGAGTGTGGTGTAATAAGTGGAAGGTTAAAAGATCACTGATGTCAGTAGTATTCAATCATGAATCTGACGGCAATCCATGCAATAGTTGAAATATTTCAGCATAGCACTGCCATGCAATGAACTATCCCCTTAACATGATTCAAAAAGGAGGGAGGAGAGCAGGGAGAGCTGGACTACAAAGTGCAGTAAGACTTGATCAAGGTATCGGTGAGAT
Source organism: Ctenopoma multispine (assembly GCA_034779795.1). NCBI lineage: Eukaryota > Metazoa > Chordata > Actinopteri > Anabantiformes > Anabantidae > Ctenopoma > Ctenopoma multispine. The sequence goes on along the minus strand of JAUYWH010000024.1, from coordinate 3,904,269 downwards.
GACTGATACTGCAAAGGGAGGCTTGTCCATACACACATCATTTAGTATTAACTCCATTAGGTTTTCCTCAAGGACTATAATATCACACTTTGTAGATCTCAATGAAAATGTGTGTTGAACAAAAAGAGGTTCCACCCTAAATCCCCTGGCGTAGTATCTTACACAGAGGAAGCTGAGTGACAGCACCGTACTGTGAACTGATGTTTGTAAGCTGTCTTTTATGGAGCATGTTTGCTGTCACTGCCTAATCAAGTGCTCTTTGGATTGTAAAAGCCTCATTCATAATGTAGTGAGCAAAGGATGCTGCTCGCAATCTGTGTTATATAACACTAAATAACCACATAAGTAGCAGTACAATAATTTCATGTCTTCTTTGGTTCCTACTGTGTGTGTCAGCTGTGATAATTTTGGCAGTTCAATATCATTTTGGTACTGTGCAAATTTCACCTGACAGAAACCCTGCTCTCAAATCAGCAATCCTATTCTAAGATCCGTCACACATTAATGGCTCCTTTCCCTGGCCGAGAGGATCCAACTTCTCTGGAAGATGGATGACAGGGGTATGTATAAATAGAGTGGTGAGCGAGGATGACGGAGTGAGAGGGAGGAATGACGGATGAACACAGGATATAGAGAAATAAAGTGGTGGGAGAAAGGAAAGGTGGAGTGGTGAGAGGGACTGAGAGGTGTTCAGCATGTTTAATCAGCGTCATCGAAGCTCCAGCCCAACAATGAGATGCTGAAAAGAGAGCTGCAGACTGAAGATATGCTAGCAGGAAATAAGAGGCTGTTAAGGAGTAAGTGTTCATTGTTCAGTCATATCTTATAACTTATTAGCAAAAGTCACTTCTTGCCAGGCAACTGTGCACGCTATGTGGATGTAGCATGCAGCATCCAAACCATAACACACTGCAAAACTGTGATTTGTTGTTTTTACATCCACTGTCTGCACATAATCAAAAGCGAGCAGTGAGATCCATAAGTATTTGGACGTACATTCAGGGCTGGTCAAGAGAATTAGATGAAGGAAGTAGGAATTGCAATGACTTCAACAGATAATGGAAATCCATCATAAAGATGGCAAACACATCAGGTGTGACCAAATCAACTGTTTGGTACATATGTAAAATTCACTGCTGAGACCCCGCAAAACAAGAATTAGATTAATGAAGACTAAATTAGTAAGACCAAGATCACCCCCACCCCCCACCATAGATGTTTATCAACAATTGTGAAGACTTCAGAAGAAAAAATGTAACAAGAAAAACATTTTTAAAAGTTCCAGTTATGAAGCAAGATCCTATGAGACCAAGGTATAACTGCATCAGAAAAATGGAAAGAGATGACTTTGAAGAAAGGAAGTAAACGCTCATAATACAAAGTATACCACCTGATGTTTGAAGCATGGTAGTGATATTTCGTGAGCATGTATGGTTGCTTTTGTATTTATTGTGACTGCTGACAAAAGCAACATCTACTAGTAATTAGGACTATATTATGTGCTCTGATTAACCCAAATGCTCACTGGAAAATGCCTCACAATGCAAATGGACAATGACTCAAAGCTGGGAAAGAAACCCACAACTTTTTTAACGCTTCGAAGTGTAATTTCATACAACGGCAAAGTCAATCATCTGACCTGAACTCAGCAAACGTGCAGGCAAAACATCCCCACAACAATCAGGAATTGAAGGCAGCTGCAGATGGACCTTACTGTACATCATGAGCTTTGGAGGTGGTGGTATGCAGATTTTGATACTTTCAACAAATAACAACCTTCAAAGAGCCAGGGAAGCTTTTCTCTCTGTTTATAGTCTAAAAAACACATACCCAGAGGCCTGAAGTACACATTTTCCAAAAATCTCCACTATCCACTATCCACTTTTATAAGTGGAAAAACTACTCAGAATGGCAGCAATGTCATTACAGTTTACATTTTTTGTTTCGTTTTGACATGGGTTAAATCACACAAATGAACTCTGATGCCTTTGTATAAATCAAATGATACAGTGAAGGACACCAACACACTGGAAGTGATTTCTTCCTCATGATCTCACTGCTGGCACAGTTATTACAAACTAGCCGTCATGCTACATTAATCACTGCAATCATTCTCTTTGTGTAAGTGAAGGCTCAGTATTATTGTCATATAATCCTAGCCAATGACATCATTTGTAATGTATTGGAGAATATATTTACCATCCTTTGATGAGTGGTGATCAATGACACATAACATATGGAATTCTGGCAAATAAAAATTTGGTTTGCAACAGCAGATGAAGCAATTAAAGAAATATTAAGAGTTTTGATGTCAGTTATGTGGCCCAACATCTTCCATGTCATACTGCTGATAACACAGAACTCAGAACAGAACAAATAACTCTGGCTCTTGCTGTACAGTACACTGTCTACTCTGCAGAATAGTTCATGGCTTACCACTAATTTAGCATTTTCCTGTTCCCAAAGTAAAATTTTATATGAAAATAATGTGGATATCAGGATTTGTGCAAACTATCAAATGTTTGCATCCCAGCAGGCAAAACTCAGATGGTCAATAAGGTAAACCTTAGCCCTGCTACACATCAACATTAGCGTTGTCACTATGTATGAGCCATGTTTGCATTTAACTCAAAGCACAACTTAGGTGCATAGTAAAGTAAGTCTGCATCCAAAAAAGTAGATATAGAGTTTGAAAAGCATGAACAACATACTACAATGCTAAAAGGTTTTTGTGTAGGACGCATTTAGCATCCTGAGTCTGTTTCAGCTAAAATTACAGGCATGAGTATCTGGCTAGTTAGGGGGAAATCCTGTCCATATATGATCTAGTGTTATATACATATATATGTAAAGAAGTATGAAGGTTTCTGCAAGACCTACAGACCTCTCACAAACACTGGAACCACCATCACCAGCTGCTCCGCTCAGCCCCACTATGGCAGCTCCAGCACTACGCAGCAGCACTAAGAGTAGCCACTCTGTGGCAGCTGTGAGAGCAGCGGGCAGCATCAGGCTGGTCCTGCTCTCTGGAAATCTTTCACAAATGGGCCAATCAGAACAGAGACAAAGACATGGGAGCTGAAGCAAGCATTTTTAATCTGAAGGACAGAGTAGGTGTTGCATTAAGAGGCATCTTAACAACTTTTTGCACTTTTTAAACTTGAAAATTGTATAATCCTGTATAAACTGAGCCCAAGATTAAAATATAACAATATTAAATTAATGTAGTCAATAACACTGAAGAGTCTAGTCTAAAGCATGTAGTAAATATAACACCTTTAAAGCTCCAGTCCGTTGCTGTACACCACTAACACAATGAATCTGTGCTTTAAATTAATCTTTTTATTAACTCTGCAATAACTTATTTTTGCTCACACACAGTTATTTGAAGAAATGATTATTCTTCCAGCTGTATGTGAACAGGGGTCAAGAGTAAGTAAGTCCAGTGAGGGATTATAGCGCAAAGACTTCGATCTGTGGTATGTGCAGATGTATGGGTTGGACATGCCCTATTGATATCAGATAGCAGACTGACTTTGTGGGATTGTAAAATGCTTGTCTAAACTTTTTCAAAAAGCCATGCATACTCATTTCCAGCTCAGAGAAGGTGTGCGGCTTTCCCCTGAGAGCCTCTATCTTTGTTTACCGCCCTCTTTCCTAAAGTGCCTCAATACTCACTAATACTGACCTAACTGCCCTGTGGGGTTTAGAAATGCATATTTGAATACTGAAACTTGGCAGACTTGCTATTTAACTGACTCAGTGCTTTGAGAATTTTTTTCAGACAGTGTTTGTGTGTGACTGCACTAACCTGCAGATGGAGTGTATCTCATGTACATCCTCATCCTTTCGAGCACTATCTGTCAGACTGTCTCCCAGAGCCATCAGACACTGAGCGAAACCCTTATAGATGGAGTGACACCTTCTGGCTGAAGCTGCAGCGACAGGGCACGGGCTCAGCACTGGAAAACACACACAAGACAACACAATACACAGGAAAGGAATTAAATTAAAGGACTTTATAGTGGAATGAGCTATGTGACATGAACTGGGAAGTCAAACTGACAATAAATGTATTATTGTTTTTCTTTGTCATCGACTGAAGCTGTTGGACCAGAGTGAGGTAAGTCAGATAAGAAGAGCGATCATGCAGTGACTGGCACTACTGTTTGTACAGCTGTTTGCTTCAATAAGACTGTGAGACGGAGAGTGTTGTCCGTCATAAACACAGATCTAAAGACAGCTGTGGGCTTGTCTTCAGTCCTCTCCTCTTCTTCTTCCTCATTCAGTGTTTAAAGTCAGCTGCTCATCGATTACTCACATCAAAGATGACACGTCAAGGCTTGTTCACCAGGTAACGGAGATTATCCTCACTTCAGAAAAACAACACAACACAATACATGTCATGTTCGAATGCAGCCAAGACTCAATCAACTTAACTCACTGAAGCCGGAAACACATTTTACTGAAATAATAAATGACAACCCACACCAAACGAGCATAGGCCATTGCAAACTGAGACAGATTAGGGCACCAGGACATTTCCCACACTTCCCAACCACACCTGGAAAGAGCCATGTAAATAAATAATAATAAATTAATTAATGCAGAGAACCAGATTAAATAACAATATTAGCAATGCTAAGAAACCTTCAGAGTCCTGAATGAATAACCTGGTTATTACCACTAAATCACTTTAAGACTATAAAAGTTGTACAGTTGTTTCTGTTGGCCAGTAGAGCAACATTGTTTTTCCATCCACTTTTTAGTTTTTACCCATTTTACCCATAAAAACAGAATTAAATATGAATGACACAAAATTAAACAACTAGAAAAACTATGGATCACAAAAACAATACAATGAGCCAAAAGGTGCTTAAAAGATCCTTTAATCTGGCAGGAACAGCAGCGAGTGCCCTGCTTTGCTGTCATAGTTAGCATAAAACTCTTGTTTCGCTTTAACAATAGATATAAATGCAGTGCATCCAAATTCTGCATTCACAGAAACCCACATAATCTTTCAGTCAAGGGTCGAACCAGGAGCAAAAAACAAATCTGTCAGGTGTCGGGTAGCTCAGGTAGCATCTTGTCAGTTGTCAGCATCAATTGTCAGGACATTTGCTGACATAGAATAAGCTAGACATGGTATTTACTGTCAGATCTCAGTAGGTGTTAGGGAAGGATGTGACGTGCATGTTAATGTATGCTTTGGCAGAAGAAAGAGAAATCTTTTTTTTTTATGAATTAGTATTTTAATGGCAGGTGTCAAGATGTAATGGAGGAAACATATACAAAAATGTTTAGGTGTGCATAGTCCTATTTTCTAATTTGAATTATTTTTTGTCTTGAATTAATGGCAAAAGTCCAGCATTGAATCATATTTCAATACAAAGGGACGTCTTCAGAAAATAGCTGAGTGTTTATGTCTTCATAAAAATGTGGAAAATCCCCCACTGTGGCTTTTTCCATGATCACTCATGAGAACACAGTCTCACAAGTCATTAACTTTGTACACAGCTATTTACAACATCCCACTAAAGCCCAAAGCTGTTTGTTGAGTCAGACGTAAGGAGGAGAAAATTCTTTGATTGATGTATTTTGAAATAATTAACATCACTCAGTTGTGTTGGTGTTCTACCACCACGTGGAAGCTTGAAACAGTGAACTAGGCTTTTAGGTACACACAGCAGTTACTAGTGTTTGGTTAGGCAGATTCTTTCTCATCTTTTAAGCAGCAGCAAAAGAATGTGGTATCAGAAGGGAAAGACTTCAAGGACGGGTGGTGTCATATAAACAGACAAAGAAACGGTTAAAGGTGGGAGCTCATGACATTTGAGAGAAATTCCAAAATGTACATGATTTCTGGCTTACTGTAAGGTAACCACTAGGAAGAGTGTAGGAGAGCAGAGGGAGGGAGGGTTGAGTGGAGCATAGTGGACTGATTTTCAGTCTCATGCTACCAGTACCTTGATTCCTGCAAGTCGCACATTGTAGTTTTATGATTGTTTAATGGAATTAAACCTATTTTTAAATCTAATTCATCGTTGGTGTTTTCTGGAAATGATGCAGCATATATCTTCCAAGTAGAGACGTTTCGTTCTGCATCCACAGAACTTTATCAATCTGAGTGAAGTTGGTAGTGACCACAAATAGAAGTCCAGTTGCCATGACTCAATCCTCAGACAACTTTACCTGGATGACTGAGAATCTTCACAGACAGATGCAGCATATAATTGAACACTTCATGATAGAAGGCTTCATCTGGACTATTGATTTAAAACAATGTATTTATAGAGGTTAACACTGACCACTGACCATCATTCATGATTATTACAGACAGTCGCTGCGCTTTAGAATTACAATAAACCACATTCGTGGTTTGTGTCATCAAGACTCAAATCTTAAGGATTTTAACTAAGCTGAGCCTAAGCGTACTCATAAAAAGACTTACAGTGCTGTAGTTGCTGTGAGTGGACATCATATCATACATTGCATGTCTTTAAATTACTTTCTTGCAAATTACCACAATCATATAACCGCAATTTCTAGGAGGCAGAATCAGATTGGTCCTTAGGGCATATTACTACCACAGATTAGCATTAACAAAAATCTGGACAGCTTTTTTTCCCCTTTATAAATTTAAAATAAAATTCTTTATTTGGAAAATTGTGTCATTTTGCTTATTCTTTTTTTTCTTTATTTGAAAAAAATGATGTTGTTCTGATTGTTCTGTTTTTTTTTTTTTTTGTGAGTTGAAAGAAATATAATATGAACGAGGAAAGGCCAAATAGGTTTATATATCTGTCTACTCCTTTTCAAACTGAAGAATGAAATGGTGTTATGTAATTATGGTGAATGTGCATATGTTTGAAATATAATCGTAGTATAAATAGTATAAAAAAAAAAAATAGTATAAATATAATTATATTAGTATAAAGTACACACAACGATATTAAAAAAGTTAAAAACAACATTCAAACACTGTCATGTCTGGGGTTTAAACACAAAATGAGCCAATGCCTGTCATGAATCTTTGCATGTAAATATCCTCATTAGTCATACTTTCTGGCTTTATTTTTATAGAGATTTATGACCCCATCTCTGATAATTTGGGCGACAAGTGAAGCTGCTTCTGATGGATGAGAGACAGGTGATCGATAAAACAAATCATCGGACTGTCTGATGTGTATTAAAAAACTAAACCGACAGATCCCCTGGCTGCTTCAAATAGTAATGTACAGTAAATGAGTGACACAAACCTTTATAAAATACATTTGTTTTAAAGATGATTTATAGGTATCATCCCTTTACTTCTATCCTTATCTTTCTTCTACTCTTGTGGGACAAATAATGGACAAGGTAAAGACAAAAAGAGGTCTGAAATCTTCCTTTTTCCATCTGTTGCTTATTCCTGTCTCTCTTCTACTTCAGTTCATCTCTTTACTCAATTATTCCGTCTGTTAAATTATGTCTGAAGAGTTACCATTGCTTATACAAGTGAGAAAGTTACGCTCTCTCAACATATTGCTGATTAAAACTGTGGTCTTACATTTAAAAATTAAAATAACTAACTACAGTTTTATTAAACTGATATCATTAGCATTACCATTCAATGGAAGTATTTACTTATGTCATCCAATATTTGCACTGTACAAGCAACACTTGTTTATCATGTGAGCTGAGAGAGTGTAGGAATTTTTCACTTGTTAATTTAATTTCTTTGTGGAGCACAATGAGATCTTTTGATTCCAAGCATATTATGTATGTTTTAAAGAAAGGAGATTGTACAAATAATTTCCCATAAGGACTGTAATTCTTTTCAAACAGTAGTGCTTAAGTGGGGGAAATAATACAAAGTTGTTACTCTGTAGTAAAACAAGGATTACTTTAGGGCTGTGACCCACCGATCTTTGATGTGTGTTTGGTGTGTTACAGCCCTAAGAGTCCTCCTCAAGAACCTCATGACTGGTAACACAAAAAGCTGAGACAATGTTACCAAAGTGTTAGCTCATCCCTGAGGAGCCTCATTGTGTCTTGTTGACATCTGGCTATCCACTGGAGCTTCTAGTAACCAATATTTCACTAAGCTAAGATGGCCCTCCTCAAGAGTGTGACAGGCACAGATGTGTTGTGTCATGATTAGTGTACAAGACGTCAGGTGTTAACGCTCCTGAAGAGTGTGGGAGTCTCCCAGAAGTGGCTTGTCGTGATGAGTAAAAGTCAGACTGGAGCCACGGCTGGTGCCTGGCAGGTGAACAGAAGATGCTAATTGGGACAGACACTGCATCACCACAACTCTTCCCCCTCTCTCCTGAGACCGGTGTTTAATATTTGATGAACCAGACCTTCTCCCACAACCCGATTGTCTTTGTGTTTTGTTTAGTTTTTTTCTAGGAAACCTATTGATTTCAGGTAGGGTTGTTCAGAGGGCCTGGAGATTATTGGCTTCACTCATCTCCATCAAGTTTTAATGAAGACCCGAGGAGGAAAAACTGCTTGAGAAGGAGAAAAGAAGACACGTGTGGGAGAAGAAGTGGAGGTAGTGATGACAGAGATGGAGACAAGAAAGTGATCAAGAACACTAGACTTATCAAAGGAGTCACCGAAAGCTTTATTTGGCAATTTGTCTAATTACAAAGCAATTAACTGAAAAGCAGAAAAACTCATCAGAGTGTTTTCTCCTCAGTGAATATATCTAATGTTGCAGTTCAGCATCCAGATATGTGAGACAGATTTGCCTTACTCATAGGAACCACGATGATCCCTTTTAAAGTTAAAAATTCCATCTAGCAACACTTTTAGCTAAAGCATGGGTGGCTGAGTTAACAAGGAAATAGTTAAGTAAAATTATAAATGGCTGTATAAACTTTGTATCTGCTTCATGTCTTTATGCTAAGCTAAGCTAACTATGTCCTGACATAAGCCACGAGATTCATATTATCTACTGAGTAAAAAGGAAACGAGTGAATAATCATTTCCCAAAACTGCACAACAGACTCTGACTTATTGTAGCAATATGTAAATGTATGAATTATGTTTAATTCATTTCATTATATTGACTAAATGTACATCAACAGAATGCAGGCTAGTCCCACGATGCACTGATTTTGATGTCTGCACTTCTTTGGGAGACGTCCTTACAACAAAGTGCTGTATGTAGGAAAGTGCTCCACCAGATACTATTCAAACGGAAATGAGCTCCGTGGTACAGTTGGGAAATCAAGGCAGGGAAGCACATCTGTTCACTTGGCATGAATTTGTTGTTTCTGATTTGGCTTGTAAACTAATGATTTGTTTGCAAGACTTGATTGAACCTTTTCCACCTCACGCTGAGGTCACCGGGAGGTCCGACGGGGCAGCGTAGTCTGAACAATGACTTGACAGCAAGAAGAAACCTCAAGGTCAACTGAATAATCTATACTGTGTAGACTTAATATGTTCTGTTGGTCAATCTATTAGTTTTTAAATAAGTCAGTCTGGCTCAAAGGAGTTCCTGACAGAACGACCAGCACTACAGTAAAACTCAATGAATCACCCAAATTATTAGGGCTCCTCCTCTGGGGACTTCAAATTTCATGGCAACCCATTCAATAGCTGTGGTGGCATTTCTAGAGCACAAAACAATATCAACACTGCGGTGGCACCACAGGCAAAGTCAGATGTACCAATGTGCATGTGTTAATTCATTCTGGGGACCATGAATGCTTGTGTTAAATACCTCCAGAGCAGACACCCTTTAGGTGTTAGAGCTTTAGGCCAGGAATCAAAACTAGATTCATGCATTTCAACTGCAAGTAAAGCTCCTAAAAAGGAAAAAACGTCTGGGGTCAAAGAGGACCAACTGTCTCCCTGTTTCAAAATGTAATGTGCATTCAGGTGGTACAGGCTCTGACCCTGACGCCTGCTAACACATGCTGGTAAGGAATCCATTCCCCTTTAGAAAGGATGAGCAGGTAAAGAAAATAAATCATTGAATAACTCCAAGACATTTCCAACTCTGAATTTAAATAATCTGGGTCTATAGAGAATAATTCAAAACTCTTGCAGAATTATCCCCATTAGTCAGTGGCAAGAATCTGTCAAGGTTAGTGTAGATGTACGCTTGCTGGCCTGAATTTGAATGGACTTCCTTAACACCAGTGGGGCCTGAGCTGCAGACAGCTGGTTTGAAATTTGTAATTGAAATATCACCGCTTTCAAAATGTTGGTTTATGACAAGAAGATGTAGACATGGACCATAAAAAGAGACATGTTAGTAGAGAAGCAGAGAAGAGGCTGAAATCTGGACATAAGCAGAGAAAATAAAAGAGCAAGAGAGATTAAAACACACTTGAAAGTACAAATGCTTTGGCAAATATTACCAGCTGAATGGGACACATCAGTGCTCGGGAGAGCATACAGATCATTAAGGGACAGCTGATCAACTGCTTCTCAACCTCTCTTGATTAATATTTGATTTCTGAACTAAGACTGAGCCCAGGCAGATAGAGATAGAGACAGAGAGAGAGAGAGAGCAGTGACTGATTGATATAGACAGCGAGAGAAATCACCAGGCTTTGCAGACTTGCAGATAAAGAGGATCAAAAGAGATGAAGAAGTGTAGAAAAGCAATTTTCTGAGGGGGGCTGATGAATTGCACTGATAAATAGCATTTGTTTGGCAGAATTGTTTAAGACTATTGATGTCAGGAAGCATTACTCTCAAGCACCCAGTACAGTGGGAGATATTACCAATATGAAAAATGTTAGATAAGACTTGTGTTATTCAACATTTTCTCTGTTGTTAACAAATCCCATGAAACAGGCCTTCATTTATATAAATAGATTGGCCACTATGACCCCATAAACATATAGTACAATAATAACCTTTCTCACCATTTCAACAAAAACTGAGAAGTTAGAACCTTGTAAAAGTAGAATTTGTGGTAGAGCTGCTGTTTTGGATCACATTAGATTATACGGATGTCCCTGCACACTAGTGAATGTAAAGTATTTATGTAAATCCATTACGGTGCTATGTGCATCATCATGTGAATCCAAGGATTTTGCTAGTTAAAACTGCAGTCTGCCATAAACTCTGATGTACTTTTAAGCCAATTAAAAAGTGTGTGATACAAGATTCCCAAAGTAATACCCACAGTTCATTTTCCTCCTTTCATGTGACTGGGTTACAGTTAGAAGCATCAGAGTGAAGTGTTGTTTCTGCATGTTTATTTCTCTTTTTAAGTGACAGCGGTCAACCTGGTATGTGTCTTTGAGAAACACTGCAGTGTATCAGTCAGTTTTAAGTAAGCAATCTGCAGCGATGCTGTGCCATGTTATATATTGTTGTTTTGAAATATGTAACACGTTTGTTGACCTTTGTGAGGTGTTCACATTTATTATCACTTTTTCGGAAACTCAGAGACTCCTCTTGTATAATGGCTTTGACTTGTTCTCTCAGAGATGCCAGACAGCTCACCTTTTCCGTTTCTGTGCGTTACATACTGGATTCAGCTTTTTCTTGATTAAATATTCAGCCTGACATATCAACATACAGTGCAGTGACTGTTGAGTCATTATTGGCGCAGTATGTGGTTTTATAGGTTTACAATACACTGCTACAAGATAATAATAGTTATTTACCATAAAGGGGTTGCCATGTTCAGTAGGGATCCATGAGCGTCTACATCAGTGATGTGGTAAGCTGTTAGATATGGTGAACATTTAATATTTTTGGACAAAGATTGTGGACAAAGTGGGGACATACGCATAAATGTACACAATTTAGACATAAGATTTTAACATTTCTTGTGTAGGTGTTTTGTTTTGGTTCATGTTTGGTGATCATCATTTAATGGAGACCACAGAATCTGGCCACCTGATGCAGCCGGTAGGTATACACATCATCACCTCTCTAGACTCCGCCATTACCAGGGCAAAAACGAGGTCAAAAAAGATTTCAAATGAGAAACACTTATCATGCTGACTTTGCCCAAAACTTTCAGTTTTCAGTTGTTTAAAGTGATTCCAGCAAATGAGCTTGAAGGTCAATGTCAATTTCACTTGCTAATAAAGCTTGTGATCAAAGCAAGGCTTTCTGTCTGAAGAGTCTTTCCCTAAATTGTACACGTTTGGTTTCATTTGAAACAAATCAAACGATCAAACAAGCAGCAGCAGCATGTTGTGTTTCACACCAGATCGAGCACGACAACTCACCACTCAACCTGAAAATCTGATCCCGAACAGAGTGCTGCTGCTGTTAAACCGATTCCTCAAAACGACATCTGATAATATGAAACACACAATTCAAAGTGCTACACATAAAGAGTGACAGACCACTGCCAACAGACACGAGACAACACTGTGAATCATGCTGCACTGTTCATGTTCATGTTCATTACGTTTCTCCACCTTCATGACTGGCTCCTATTTTTTGACTTTGATATAAGTTTGGTGTCTTATCCTTCAACATCTGCAGTGTTTTCCCCAAAAAATGTTTTCAGACACGGCAGCAACAGGATGATTAAGACTTTGTGTGAATGTGCTAAACTTTTTTTATTGGTTATTTATGTCTTGCACAACACGGGAATTTTTTTGGGTAGATTCCATGTAAAGGAAAAGTTAAAGAATAGGAATAAGAACAATAAGATGTATTTATTGTACACTGTACTTTAAGCTACTAATCAAAGAAGTTAGAACCAGCAATTATTGTAAAATAAATACTTTAGAAAATGTTATAGAAAAGTATATAGAAAAAGATAAAATTTAGTTAATGAAATATATCAAATAAAAAAACTATAATAAACTTTAAAATGACTTTTAAACGCTGCTGTTTACGGACAACTGTTAAACTGAAATACTAAATAAAAAATAACATCTTCAGAGATCTTCTGATGTTATGGCTTCTTGGAAGATAAACTGAAAATGCAGGCAGAATACGGCCACTTATGAAAAGGTTTTAAAACTGCAGGAAGTGCTGTGGACTAATGTTAACTTTACTTTCAGTAGAATATCATCAAAAGGACTGTAAATAATGTATGTCAGGAGTCAACCATCAGTCAGTCAACACACCACAGCAGGGGGACATGGAGACTTTTACATTAACCGTTAAACACGTGAGAATGAACCACGGTAACTGTACACAACAAAGACGGCGAACGTGCGCGCACAAAATGCTCAACATGTAGATGCACAACAAAAAGGTGTCACTGACGGAAACTAGACCAAAGACCATACAAAAATCGAATGACTATCATTTGACTGAAACAACTGTGTTGTCAAAAGACTAAAACAAAATCATCGTCAGGTGTCAAAATGGACTCTGTTAATCTATAATTTATCTATAACTGTAGTAATTTCAGCTTCTGAAGTTTCTAAGTCATGAAGAGCTACTCACACAGCAGAATGTTAAGCACATCTGTTAGATGTTTCTCGTAAAACAGGTCCCTCTGACTTGTGATGAACCACTGACTAAAATTAGCTGGAACTCCCCCACCTTACTGTTTTATTAACGAGCTGATTAGCAGGCTAGTGGTCCCTTAGTTTCCCATGTTCCCAGTGATTCATGTGTGGTTCATGTTTTCATGGATTTACAGAGAAGTGATTTGTAGGTCTCAAAGAAGGTAACATGATGTCAAACTGAACCTCTGCTTCACTAACGCTCGCAGTCTTTGTGTTATAGCTTGTTAGGTGTTTACATTTCAGCATGTAGTGAAAAAAATATCAAACTTGTTCTTTTCCCCTGTGCTCCACTTTCAAAGCGGCTCGCTGTGACACCCCGCTGACAGCTCCGTGTTCAGAGCGGGCTGCTGCCATGTTACACGCTCAAACACCCAACACACCAGCCACCATATTGTCACTGAGGTTTTGGGACAAGTAGAATGCAGAGGACACATCCATAATATACACATATTTATACACACACATACACACACACACACACACACACACACACACACACAAAACATACTGATCTATTCATGAGTCTGGCCGTGCCGAGGCTGGCAGGATCACTGCTGACTGGACTGAAATGCTGCTGATGCCTGCTGCTCAGCTCACCTGACAAACACAAACACACACACACACACACACACACACACACACACACACAGAGAGCAGTGTCTCAGGGGAACCTATTCACATTGATTAGACCTGCAGCTATTTTTCTTCAAGTGCCAATCCCTCCCTGAATGATGCACATGGCTCTCTGTGACCCTCCCCATCTCCACCACCACAGCCTCACACACTGTATCGCTGAGAGTGTTTTTAAATGATGCCATAGTAACTTTAACCATGGAAACTTTGGCCCCTGGTGCTCCTTCTCATTAAAACATATATGTACAACTAATGATGGTACTCAGGGTGACAGGCCTCATCGCGTGAGAAACAATGAACCGCTGAGACTGTGGGGACTGTTTACATCTAGCACTGTGCGTGTGTAGGACGTTTCTCATGCTATTCATTGAAAACAAAAAAAGAGCATAGTAGTGTATGTATGTGCAGAACATGCACGGGTGTGTTTGTGTTCCACTTGTGTGTTCGTGGGACAGGAAGTGAATGACAACATGTTATAATTAGACCAGTCCAAATCAGGGGACTCTTCAGTGTGACTATAGGAAAGCTGGTCTACTGTACCTTTCCATTAACACCTCAGAGTGGGTGTGCTTTCCCAGTGCCTGTTATCGCTGTAGGGGGGGGTCAGCATCCCAGAAAGGAGAGGAAATGAAAGCAGGACAGAGAAATATGAAAGAAATAAAGGGAGGCATCTAATCAGCAGGTCCTTGTTTAGTGAAAGGCTTTAGGTAACTTACTCGGACGAGTGTGTAACCTGTGAAAAGGGAGAAAAGTGCACAGAGAGTCTCTGTGGACAAGTTCAATGCTTGTTAAAGTAATGTGACAGCACAAGAAAGCAGGGTGGGTTCTTCATAAGGTTAATTTTCCAGTTGTTTGAAGCTGAACAGGACTTCTTTTTCTCCACTGCTTAAATTAAAGCTCATGTTTTATCCACATAAAAAAATGTTTTACAGTCTTAAAACTACTGTGTTATTCATGGAAGCCCCTTGTGAGCTGTGTTGACATCACTGAGGTTGAACACCTACTGTAGATAAATGTTTAAATCCTGGAGGTCTCCCTCTGCTGATTACTGATCTGTGCTCTGTTTTACTGTACTATACATAGAATTGCGACTTATAAGATAATTCACGGACAGCTCCTTTAACATCCTCAGCGAGTTAAACCTTGAAAGAGAAACTATAGTCTGTGTGTATCATTACCATCTCTGAGGTGCCTCTGAACAAGACAATTAACCCACAACTGCAGCGTAGGTGCTCAGTGTCCGTCAGATCAGGCTGTGGTGTCACTGGGGCCGATATAACTGCATGAGAGTGAAAATGGAGTTGATGAAAAAGAAAGCACTGAATCGTGTGACTCAAATGTTCACTGAAGCTTCAGCTTAAGCGAATTAAGAGATTAAAACATAGAGTCTTAAATTATGAAGCTGAACTTGCAAACCAAAAGATGACATACACACAAAACAAGCAAATGACCTTTATATATTACAAAGCACTCACACAGTTGTCATGTAAAGATTGTTACCAATGCAACAAACAGGACCCAAGTTATTTTTTAATACATTTACACAATTAAAAATGTTGAAAATTGTGTTGACTGTTTTATCTGTTCAATCTGCAACCTTGGGTCTTTTAAAAGGAACTCTATAAACAGAACGTATTATTATTAAACTATCGATGGAAACTATGGATCAGGATGAAGATAAACCCTGCAAAATCAAGAAGCTTCTCCACTGGCAAAGGAAAGTTCTCCAACCAAAGGCTTCATGATCCCTCCATGCTACCTGGAATACTACATGGAGACACAACCAGGTACTGAAATCTCTGGCGGCAGCTATCGTGGTCACCAATGGCACTCCTCTGCGCAGTTCAGTCACCAACATTTGTTCGAGAAGGGGAACAAGAACAGCAAAAACCATGGGACGATGCCATTGATGAAGCCAGTGAAAGGAAGAGATTATGAATGCTGGAGAGCAACAGTTTACCCAGTGGAGGTTGGTTGCCGGGGTTTCATCTGCCATTACACTCCTTAAACAGCTGGAGATGCATGGCCAAGCACTACGGTGCACCATTAAGGAGACTGCTGAGCGCTGCAAATACCACTGTCCACAGCATCTGTCATTCTCTTTATCCCACTGCTGCTGGCATGGCCCTTTCATTGATAATAACACTCTCACACTAAGTTATGTAATTGATACACACACATATATATAATTTTACTTCATTTTATATAATTTCAAAGTCAAACCATGGTCACACACCCACTCATCAGGTATCAGTATCATCTGTATACAAATGCATTCTCATGCTATTGTTACATCACATTTTGCTTTCTTGATATAAAATGCTGAACTATTTCGGTCCAGTTCTGTGTGCCTCTTCCATCCTGTGCTCCTTAACCCAGATGTGACAGACAGACGGCGAGCTCTTGATGTATCTGCACAGGCGATCGATTGAGCAATTTGCACTGTGGTTTCATCACAGCGAGTCAACTCACAGACATGTTGTATTACTGCGTACTGATGATGTTTCCACATCACCCAACAAGCAATGAAACTTCACCCAGACACAATGCTGAGAAACATCCCTTCAAAAATCAGTTCCTGTCCAGCCGACTGCAGCAGTCAGATTATTAAAGTAATAATCAAATGTATGTATGTATGTATCTATCAAATTATTGTCTTTAGACACATTGTATGTCTTTGGGATGAAGTAGCAGCAGACACGAGTGTCAACCCTGCACTGTCGAACCTGTTTGCTTACAACGATCTGACAGCAGATCACAGAAGAAACAAACAGCCACAGCATGTTTAAATATTTAATTCATATTCGTGTGTGATTTATTTGACTCTGTGGACTACACAAGTGCTATAGTTCCTTATATAATCCACATTTGGACCAGGATGAGTCATTTTAACGATGATCCAGTTAAAACTGACTGTAACATTGCAGCCTCCCTGTACAGTTTTACCCCATAAATTCAAGTGCAGGATCTGTGCTCTTGTCTTGTTTTTAGATTTAATAAGCTCTTAAGAAAATGTTATTTAGTGCTATTTACATTACATCAAGGTTAAATAAGGAGAAAAGAGTCAATTTGCAGAGTTTGGTTCCTTTTTGACTCACCAGCAGGTTAGTAGATGAAAAAACTCAACCAGCCAAGCAGATTGTTTTCATCAGTCTTAAAAAATGCCTATTTGAATTACTATTTAAAAACTCATAAGTGACCTACACTCTAGATGGTCCCTGAACACCTCACATTTCTGACAGGCAGAAGCTACTCAGTATGATTTTCAGGATGAGCATCCTCACACACAAACATGCGTCCAAATGCTGACTGTTGATTTGGCAGCTTACTGTGTGTGTTTGCGTCAAACTCCATCACAGAGATTCTCAAGATGGGACCTGTGAAGATCTCGTTTACACAAGATGTGTGGTGGATGAGGTGTAGTGGTGAGTTCTCTCTGTCAGCTGCAGCTCTGCTGTGTTACATTCAGGAACAGCACAGAGTGTAGGTCATTTGTGTTTTTGAAAGTCCCCAAAAAACAAATAAAAATCAAGCTCTGAACTTAACTGTGGATTTGAAGAATCCTGATAGTAATCAATACCTTCATCCTTCTTTTCTGACTTTAACCAAAAAGATAAAATTCTAGAAACAGCAGGAAGAAATATTTTCTCAAAATTTGGCTGATTTTTCTTTTTTTATCTGACATTTAGACCACAGCTGCTGAAGTTACTGCATTTGCAGACAGACCCAGCTCTGATCTTAATATGTTTAGTGCACTAGATATTTGGCAGGAGCAAGATGTTTAATACCAACTAGGCAGGCTATGACAACTTTGCATCTAAAGCAGAGATAAAATAAAGTAATTCTCAGAATTTATGCAGGACTTTTAAGTCTGATAAGTCTTGTGATCAGTGATTAAATTGGCTTTAATAGCAGGGAGCTCTGAGAATGTCTGGGTGCGTGCTTTCTCTGGTTTGATAGAAATTGGTCAAATTGGAGGTTGATGATGTATTTTGCATCTCTCCCCTCCAATTGCAGACAGGTGCCCATAAAGGAAATTAATATGAAAGAAATACCTGTATTTTATTCCCTGTGTCAGTCTTATGCTCCTCATTAGCCAATAAACATTTCTCTCCTTTCCTCCACCTCTGGATGAACTTGGGAGCTGGATTGAAGCTAAAGTACAGAACAAAAAAAAGTATCTGAAAGTGTTTTAGCCCCTGCTGGCTGGTGACACACGACTGTAGGTGAATGAATATTCATGGGAACATCACACATCTGAGGTCACAGCTGGAGAACGTCCATAAGACCAGCCAGAACACACAGGCCACATTAACCCTGCAGTGAAATAAGGCTGTTTCTCCTCACGGGACAGTTAAACCCTTTACACATGCTAATGAGCCTGAGTGACAGCCGGTTCTTTAATGGCAAACATGAAGTGCTGATTCCAGCAATGGATGAGAAGTTGAACATCTTCTGAAGTATAAGTGCCATGATTTTAGTCATTTCCCACTTTCGTGTGGATAATAAATCAGCAGAAATGCCACAGAATGCCAGGTTAAAGTTAATGGGAGAAATTATAAAAAATCCATTTAACCATCTTTGGTTTGTAATAAATGTTGCCGTGGTTACACTCAACATGCTATGTCAGCAGAACATCCACTTCCACTTTGTATGCCGTCGCAGTTGTTCCTCTGTGTTCCGCGGCAACATTTCCTCAGAAAATCAATTCAGCTTCACACCAGGTATGCACACAAATCTGCAGCTGTAACTAAAGGGCCAACGAATGGAATAATCTGTGATTACAAACAGCTACATAACAATTCCATGAGAGCAAATAGCTCTCATGGAATATAACATCATATTATAACATCTCTTGCTAGTTTGGTTAAAAATACACTCTTCATTCCTTAATGTAGGAAACGGATCCATAAAGACCAACATAAACACCACTGCTTGTTGCACCAGTGGGGTGATGACTGTGCGGAGTGAATGAGGTCGTGTCGTTGCTCCCCTAGACCCTGAATCTTTGTGCACGCTGATAGGTTTAGCTCGCTTAATTGACTGGCTGCTGCTGTCAATGTTTCTCAGGACACACGAATGATATCTTCATTTGCTTTGGCTTCATTCACAGTCATCACAGGAGACGGACTAAGAGAAGAACTGTGCAGCTGTTAAACCAGATATCTCAGCTCAGTCCACTTTGCCACATTATGTAAAACACGTTTCGTTATAGAGTTTCATGGACTTTTTCTTTTGCTACCATCAACACTCAAACTTTACACCCCGAGTGCTGGAACTTCGCTCTGGCTTATAAAGCTTTGTGTTTAGGAGTATGGTTTGTAGTTATGAAGGCAATCAGTCACACTGCATTCTTATGACTGCATATCTCACTAACCTCTAAGACGTGAAAACAGAGTTTCAGAAATGACTAAACTATATGACTTCATTTTTCCCATTTGTTTGCTTTATAGAGAAAATGGGCAAACTAAACTGAAAGGACAGCACTAAAGTCACAGTTACATTAGTTCAGTGGTTCCCAGCCGGGTAGCCAGGCTCACCAGAGATAGTGAAAAACATCTTACATACGGTGCAGTTTTCGCCTTTTTATGAGCAACGTAATTGAAATGAATTTAAGTAAAATCTAATATTCATGTATATATGTGTTTATTAGGCTCAGTTTGTGATTATTCTTTGTCATTTTTTTATGTTGTCCCTCTCGACCACTATATGACCAGTTAAGCTCACGTTACAATTAAGTCATAATTATGCAGAAACAGGGAAAGTTCTTGAGGTTTCACAAGCTTATGTGCACATTCTATCTGTATATCTGTCTAACAATTTATCTCTCTTTTTCAAAAGATCCCACATACTAAAATTAAATCTAGAAGTCATTAATTTCCTATGTAGCAGTTTCACAGAGTGTCTCCTAATGACGTCACCGACAAGTGCTTCTGGTCTCTTTCACTGGGAAAAGTTGAAATTGCAGTATTTACAGATTCACCGCTCCTGGTCTCTGAGCCATTAACACTGTGCTGTGCTGCTATAGTACTGCAAACATCCTCCAAACGCCCTGCTTTTGTTCTAAGCTTCTCTCAGTTCACCAAGCAAATCTGCCGCACTGAGGTCGTCTCCCTCCTCTGTTCCACCGAACAAGATGCCGTTAGGATGTCAGTCAACAGAACAAATAACTGCAGTACAGCTCTGTACTGAAACATATAATGTGCCTACACCGGGTGACAGACAATATATATTTGTGGTATTTGCATCAGTGAAGCACGATGTGTGAGGAAAAGTCTTTACTGCAGCACTGCTCCATGTGTGCCTTCTCTTTTGTTCATTCAAAAAGTTATGCACAAGAATGTTTTCACTACTTTTTGTACTTGTTTTTTTTTTTTTTCTTGCTTTAATTCATGCACATAATCTTATTTATTCACTCATTCACAACAACAAATTGTGAACTGTGTATCCTACTAACTAACACAGGATGAAATCCTAATTTGGTACAGGATTTAGTGACGAATAGCTGCGTAATAAGGCTCAGTCTTGGCTTTAAGGTGCTGGTGCATAGCCAATTACACTGACTGACTGCCAAACCTACAGTATATTGCCTACTGACAAACAAACATCAAGAGTGTGATTAAGGTGGGTTGGAGCCCAGAACAGTGTTAACAAAGTTGCAGAGATCAGAAGGAGCCTGAAGCGAACATGATTTTGGCACAGTGACAGTCTCAATCAGACACTCGGACAGATAGCCGACTAACAGGTTGACTAGTAGAAATGATTAATTCTCAAAATGTGATTAAATAATTGAAGGTCATGCATTTGGCTGATTAAATCTATGAAAACAGGCAGCTTAGCTTATGAACAAGTGGTGCAAATAATCCCCTGGATACATGTTAAAACCAACATATTAATTAACCGCACACATTAATTACTGTTTTATTTAGTTGGTCACTAAAAGCAAAGAACAACATCTGAGAGTTGTGTTGATTTGAACACCTGATGCTGATTTTTGCTTTACTTTGAATGAGTCGTGTATGTTGCTTCTTTTCTCATCACACTGCTCGAGTCTGTCAAGTGTTGAACAATCTGAAAAGCTCTGAGGCTCAGCAGTACCCCCACAGTTAGAGAAGTCAAGCATATTTTATTAAAGGAGCCTGAACCTCTCTATGCACTGTATATAATATAGACTAAAAAGTTTACTCAGAAGTAATTTGAGATTGAGACACTTTTTCATTTTACAGTACAGTATTGCACAAAGATCATTTTTGCTTCTCTTACCTTAATCAGCTTTCTACCACTTCTAAAACTCACCAATTACCATGTTATATCTCATTTCATTTGAAACACTGTGCAGGTTTTTAGGCTGCAACTTGGTTGCAATCTCTTCTCCAGGTGAGTGTACGCTGCCCGCATGAATCAATATGCTCATGCTCGCCCAAGTCCTGCCGCAGCAGACAGGAGGGCAGCTGAGGAGGAAGAAAGCACGCAAAGCTGAATGTAAGGGTTCTGTGTCGTATTGTGTGGGTGCCTGCTTTATTGTATGTTTTTTTTTGTTTGACCTATACATTGGTCACTTTATTATCAGTGCGTTTTGGAAGGAGGTGAAAAAGGAAGCAGTTGGGTTGGGACTGTACTGCAGTTATTGCAGTTTTGTTGTCATGTACAGGTCCATCTCTAACAAGATCCTCTCTGTTTTAGTCACCATTGTTTGTAGTACGATAAAAAGAACTTACCCCCAGTGGCGAAGAAGCCCAATATAGTCACACACCCACCACTGACTAGCGGTTTGGTGATGTAACTGCACACACTGTCACATCAGCATACGCTGTAGGCTATGCAAGGTTTCATACTCATACTGTTGGCTCAGTTTACAATAGAAATGGATGCCAAAAATAAGATTTTCCACAAATAAAATCAAGGAGCAAAAAATCAGGTTCAGGTGAGTTTACCCTCCTCAAAATCCCCCAGTGCTGATCTGCATTATTTCATCACATTGAGTGGCAAGTTAACGCAGCCTAATAAAGTTGGGCAGGAACACAAGACTCCCTGCATTTTTGGAAATATGCAAAGTTACGTCGATGAATATGTATAAGGTTCAGTCTGAACCGCAGCAGCACATGTGTAAAGTGAATTCCTCCAGAGACAGACTCTGATGGGTACAACCTCACTCTCACACAAGACGATCTAACAACGACAATCCTCTGAGTGGAAGCGACTGATGCACTTATCTGAGGAAGAGAAAGAGGACGCCGGTAAGAATTTTAAGACAGGGCGAAAAAAATGGGAGGAAAGTTAGGATGCTCTGGGGAAAGTTGGGATGATGGAGGGAGAAAGATAGAAATAAGAGGAGAGAAAGGAAAGAGGAGGGGAGAGAAGAGGACACCTTGAGAAGGTGAAAGAAAAGGAGTAAATGATAGGCAGTGGGGAGAGTGTGGAGGGAATATACAGCCACTCAACTCAGGTCTTCAAGTTTTCAGTGTAGAAGTTAGTTCAACTGTACAGAGCTACAGCTGTGAGGGGAAGGAAAGGGGAAACGTGCGCAAAGACTGAGAGAAAGTTGAAGTGAAAGAGACAGAGAACCGAGTCGTTCTGCTGTGGTAAATATCTGTCAGTTTTTCCGGTAAAACAAAGAAGGCAGCGATGTGTGGCTATGATAGTTCTTGGTGATTTCCCTACTGGTCTCTCTCTCTCACACACACACACAAACACACACACACACACAAATCTTTCAATTGATATTTGGCCAAGTCAGCAACTCCCTCTACTG
>JAUYWH010000024.1:3863047-3881342 GCA_034779795.1 Ctenopoma multispine | reverse complement strand
TTGTTTGTGATTTCGCTAGTTGTCTCTCTCTCTCACACACACACACACACACACACACACACACACACACACACACACACACACACACACCATTGTAAGTGATGACAACACACACTCCTGCCTCGCTTTCAGTCCCTTCAGAGCAACACGGGGGTGATTAAAAAGACCTTTGAACAAATGGCATTTGTTGAGGAATGTCAACACGTTTCAAACCACGCGCGTGTGTGTGCGTGTGTGCATGCTTGTGTGTAAAGTGGTTGGGGATCCTCCAGGCATTTAAAAGCTGAATGTGTCCCTTGTTGTACACACACACACTCACACACACCTCAGTGACTGTTGCACCTCAGGAGGCTGAGGATCTAATCATTTTGGCAGGAAGCTTTTAACATTAGCGCCAGTGTTTTATTCAGCACGCTTGCTCCCATCAGCCCCCCTGCGCGTCAGGACAGAGCCTGACGATAAAACAAACACACCCGCCACGAGTGAGGGGAGCCACAGAAAGAGGTTTTCTTCCCAAATCACACAAAAGCATCGGCAATTTCTTGGCAAACATACATGTCATCATGGTTGTATGAAGCTAACACGTACAAGTATTTTGTATTGAAACAGATCAAATTTTCACCTCTTCCACTTTGGCAGGTTTGGACTCCACAAACCCCATTTGCTTGTCCTCTGGCTTCAGTGAATTTAGATCAAGCTGCCAGGCCATTAAAAACAAATAAGAAACAACTTTCTCTCCAAGTCATTCCAGCAGTTTCCTGTTATCTTGTCTGATGACTCCGTCAGCTCCGTGGGTGTTTAACTGCAACATGCTGTGCAATAAACTCAATCCCTCATGGCGAAGTAAAACAAGAAAATGAGGAGAAACGCTTACAAAAACATTTGAAGAAATACAAAATTAAAAATGTTACCTGCACTGTTGCACGCTAACTAAGTCTCATTTGCCAGACCCACACAAAAAGTAATTTTCTGTGAGCAGAATCGCTTCACTTTAGCAAAATTTTGTTTTTACTGCGTCGTCCCAAACTCCTGAGATAATTACTGTGTCTATAATCCACTGTCTGTGGCCATTTCAGACTCCACTCAAAGCTTATGCAAATGTAGTCATTCCCTAAAAATAATTATCACGGTTTCTGTCAGAATTATGCAGCATTACGAGGCGTTGTGTGCAGGGATACACAGCGTTATGTAACAACCAATCAGAGAGCACTGAATTGGCACAAATAATGCTCTGCAAAGAGAGGAAACCTCATCTGTCACTACGGAGAGCAGATTTCGTTAATGTGACAGCTACACAAACTGGCTTTTCACGTTAAACGACAACATGATGATATTCTCCCTCGCCGGATCATTTTCATAACAAATAAAAACAAATATTGAAGCATGAATCTGTGACTTTCATTATGTTCGAACAGCAAATGTGACAGAGCGCACAGCAATGTTGTTACATCTTGGTTCCGGTCCATTCAAGCATCTTTCATTATTTCGGCTGGGTTCATGCGCAACACAAGTGGTTAAAAGTAACAGAGGCCAAGCAGATCAGTCGCATTTTTGGGGGTCTCGTCACACACGTAGTTACACCACTTAACACACAAACTATGTGGACACAAACCAGTAGTGTCTTGGCAGAATAACTTGCTCAATGAATAAAGTGACTAATGTTTGTAAACCTCTGGCAGCACGCATGTGAACTTTTTATATAAAGTACACAATCACAGTGGAATCTGTCCAAACGAAACTTGAGAGTATAGCTCAACATATAGCCTCTGATCTCATGCAGAGGTGTCCAGTAGTGGAAATGACGCAGCAGTTATAAAATCTGGTGTGGTTTGCTGGACACCGTGGAGAGGCATGCATGTGGACAGGAGTAAACAGTTATGTGTCTCGGCTGTCCACTTATGATCCTAAAAGATACCAGGTGTAAACAGGTGTGGTTTGTAAATAAGGCTCTGTTCGTCATTAACATTAACATTTAGTTTTGGGTTGGCTATGGGTCTGGAGGTAAAGCGGTCATCCACCAATCATGGAGTTGGTGGTTTGATTCTCGGCTTGTGAGTCAATGGGCAAGACACTGAATCACAAGTTGCCCCCAGTGGGTCTGACCATCTGTAGGGCAGCTCCGCCATTAGTGTGTTATTGCATGTTTGAATTGGTGAATGAGAAGCAGAGTGAATACTTTGAGGACCAATAAGGTGAAACAAGTGATATAAAGTGGCAGAGAATTCACTATTAGCAACTATACATTCTTCAATGATTTTGAAGAATGTATAGTGACTAAAGTTACGTCTGTTAATTCAGTTACTAAATAAATTAATTGCCTTCCCCAGAGATTCAGTGGTTCACATTGTCACGTGTGAAACTACAGAGATTTCCGTTGTCTTCTGTCCTTTTTAAACCCCACTCGTTTACCTTTGGCTAAAGCACTTAACTCTGTATCC
This sequence comes from Ctenopoma multispine, assembly GCA_034779795.1. Lineage (NCBI taxonomy): Eukaryota > Metazoa > Chordata > Actinopteri > Anabantiformes > Anabantidae > Ctenopoma > Ctenopoma multispine. The sequence goes on along the minus strand of JAUYWH010000024.1, from coordinate 3,878,904 downwards.
TCCCTCCACAGAGCTGCCAATGCAATGCCAGCAGCAGTTGGGTCAATTGAGTGACTAACCATTAATCTGGCCTATGAGAATGTGAATCTGGTAATACCTAAACAAACATTCACACAGGCGATGCTCACACCCTGCAGCAGATTCCGCTGGCCACTGGTTGGTGCATAATTCAGCCTAAAAGCTTGTTAGGGAGAGCTCGCAAAGAAACCGCAATGAAAGATTGATGATAAAAAAAAAACAGTTTAGTTAGCCGTGTTATGTAAAGCAATAAAGCAGCAGTTCAGAGATGACATGTAAAAGCAGAGACAGAGAGATAGACAGTTGAGAGAAAATATACAGTACAGACAGGACACAGTGAGAAACACACCAGCACAGAGCAAGAATGCGTGACAACAACAAAAAAAAAGAAAAAAAAGATAGAAAACAAAGCAAATCAGCTAGACACAGAATGAGAGGGCATGATCCGAGATGAATTAATGCCGTTCTCCCAGCTAACATCTATGGACGAGACAAAGTTACAACCTCTCCAGACCAAACACAAGTCAGCAGAAGACAGCACAACAGTGCAGAGACAAACAACAGCCTGCAGCACATGGCAGCACAACAACGCATGACACAAACCAGACCAGCAAGCAGCCAAAAATGCTGTTTTATTAAATGACAAATACAGTCAAGTCTGTGTATATCTGGACAATGAAACTACTTTTATCATTTTGACTCTGTACACCAGCACAGTGGATGTGAAATGAAGGAAGTCCAAACTAAACATCCAAACTATTGGATGAGGAATTATAGCTCTTCTTATATACAGACTCCCAGTTTAAGTGGCTCAAAAATATTTTGATGTGCAGCCAAAATAAAGTTTTTAGGTCTGCATCATCTGCTCAGATTCGGGCCTGATGCAAAACTTACTGGATGATGCGTCACGGCATAATGTGAAAGAAACCTAACACTTTTATCAAGGCAAAAATAGCCAATAGTCAAGTGAATCGTCCAGTTAAGCTGCATTTCACTTGCTGAAGTCCAAACTGAAAGCAAAACACCCCCATAAAAAAGTAGGAAGTGAAGACAGCAGCAAGAAGAGCCTGGCAGAGCATCACTAAACCCAGCATCTAGATGTCTGTAGGTTGCAGACATCGGGCAGTCATTTAGCTGACTGCAACGGTTTTACACCCACATGCTAAAACTGACACAATTTACGGTTATGTTACATTGTCCAAACATGTTTGAGCCACTAAAATTGTGGTTCTGTAAATCAAAGTGCCTGCAGTTCCTAAAGGGTTAATGCAACATTTTCAACCAAACCTGATTCTTAAAGCTTAATTAAAATTAGAGGACCGTGAATTCAGCTTTGTTTTTCAGCTGCAGATTTTTGGATGATTTAGTTAGTTTAGATGATTTGTGCTACATTCGGATCAGACTTAACAAGCTGCAGGAAACAAGTCAAACAGAAAAGGAAAACACTCCCATTATTAGTGATATTTATTACGTCTGTGCTTTTGCTCCAGTGGTTGGTCAACGCATCCGCTGTGAAATAGTTTAATTTAATTTAATTTAAGAAATTTCAATGTCTTGAGTTTGAAGAAGAAATCAAAGAAGAAGATTCAAAAAGATGCTTTGAAAAGAAGTTATTATGACAAATTCTCTGATAATGTTATTGTTGGTTACTGTGGTTGCTTCTTCTTTATTTTGTTCCTTATATTCTCCAGCCTCCACTCCCTCCCCCCCTGTCTTAAAGTCAGAGGAAATGAACCATGTATTCCCATTGATCCAGCAACAAGCACATGCATGTGTATGAGGAGGGAAAAAAGCAGGCAGCCTCACACACACACACCTTGCTCCCCTGCGAAGAAGACAAAGCGGGAGGTATATTGTGGTGGACGCAGCCACTGACCCTCTTGTTGAGTTAATGAGCTTTTATTGACTTCAGAACCAGAAGCTGCTGCTGTAACTTATCACTGTTAGCACCTAACTCCCCAGAAGCACAAACACACAGGGGAGCGCACACATACACATGGACAAGCAAATACACATAATGTCTGTTTGTGTCTAAGATCCATGGAGACACAGCAACACACACACAAACCTTCAGCTCACTGTGTGTGGAAACGCACACCGTCTCCTGGGATTCAGAAACACAGAACAACTCACAAACAGGGTTTCAAACACATTTCCTAGTTGGTGCTTTAACTTATGACTAGATGAGTTGTTCAGAGATTACTTGTACTGTACAGTGCCCTACAATATCTTTCAGGCAAAATTGAGTGTCGCATTTTTCTGAAATGTTACTGAAGAAGTTATAAAATATCATAAATATTCTACAAATACGATTTGTAGATCATTAATAATCTTTAACTGCATCATTTCTAGGTTATTTTCCTGTTAACGATGTAGTTCTCTTTAAGCCGCATCTGCTTGTACTATGACTGAATGTGAACCTGCATCCACCTGTATCTTGTCTCAGCTCCTGTTTCTGTAAACCTGACCATCATGTCCTGCGTGTGTTTTCCCCTGAGCTGCCTACCTGTCTTGCCCCACGACACCTGCTTGTCGGCTCTGACTGCTCTCCTGCTGCCAAATAAGCTCGGTCCTCTACCACAGTACTTTAAGTGGCTAGTACCTGCTCAGCCTCAGACGACAGTTACAGTTGCTCTCACGATTCATGTACGAGAGCATCAAATTCAAAAGACAAATAAAAACACATTTGCATCCTCAAAACACTAATCCCTTTTCACTACTGTTAATCATGTACTAGGTCTAATTAAACACAGCTCTCAGTGCAGTAAGTCAGTATTTAACACTTTCCACGTGTCTCAAATCTGATCATTGTTGCAGTATTAAGGAGGCTTGAGTAATTTAATTTCCTTTTATGCTGTAACGCACCCATCTAAATGGTGAACAAAATATTAAAAGCGCCTATCATTTGATCATGTGATCCAAAGACTGACAGCAACATAAACGTGGACAAGTACAAGTAACACAACCGACTATGAAACAAGCTACTCAGTCCGTCCCTGCACTGGTTTTCCAACTTCAAATCCAATTCAGATCCTTCACACATCAGTTTAAATGACGTCATTTTCTGTTATGTATTCCATCCGATGTCATGTCTCAAAAGACAGCAGCTCAGGGTAAGAATGATCTGTTTAAGATTTACAGCATCATGGATGTCGTCATGGAGAAACAAAAATATCTGTGTCTACTTTTACAAGTACAGTTTGAGCATAACATGCATTAAATATGCATTTGAAGTCACATACACAACTTCATGCCTCTGAACCTTCACCTCTATTCCCTTTAGGCTACATACACAAACAGGAAACCAGCAACCTATGGAAAAATACACCACAAACATACACTATATGGGAATCTAATCCTCCACTTCCTGTGCCTGGGGCTGTGTGTTGTTTTGTGTACATACAGAGATGTATATAATGTATGCACGTCTACGTGATTACACAAGGAGAAAGTAGAGCCTCTCAAATTCTGTTACCCACATGTATATTTCAGGAGAGCACCTGTGGCCATTTCACTGACAACAATGGAATTTACGTGATGAATATTTGGTGAGAAATGGTTTGGCGCCATTCAAGAGACTTCAGCAAGTTAAAATGTGCACCAGAGGATACTGCAGTGCTTCAGAGAACTGAGGGTTACCGAGTGTTGAAAAAGTGCAGGGAGGACAAGAAGAAGCTCAAACAAGATTGTGGGAAAATGAATGACCACTAGGTAAAATGCATCAGAGCTCTCTTTTAGACTGGTCCAAATTTCTAAAGCAGTTTTGTGTATGAAATGAAAAGTAAAAGAACTGAGAGTCACAGCTTCAAAGCTTGGTAAAAGTTTAGGTTATGTAGGGGTCATGTGCTGTTAGGTTTCTCTCATCACAAACTGTATGGCTCTAAACATCTGCGTGTAGGTTGACTTGATTATTAACAACTCAAGCAGACAGACAAATGTGTCTCCCTCAACCTTCACATCTTTGATGACTGCGTTTGATTTTCCCACTGGCTTGTTTTTCTCTTCAACTGTGTCTAGTCTATCACAACAGTCTGGTTTCTCAAAGAGTTGCCGGTCGATCGCGTTCTTTCTCAAAAGTCCTCAGCCCTGCAGCCACAAAGCTGGGGTCTATCCACTTCACCTTCTATCCCACAGACACACCGGCGTTCACGCACTCAAATACACGAAAGCAAACACACATAGGGACACAGTGGCGAGAGCATGCGTGCACATGTGCTCATTCGTGGAGGCATGCACATCTTTTTTTAATGCTCAAGTCACTTCATATCCTCGCAGGTTGTGCACATTTATTCGAGCAACTTCCTCTTTTATCTGTCGCACGATGCAGACAAACAAAAACACAAGAAAAAAAAATATATATATATATTTATATTTATATAAAAGCAGTGTTGTTGATTGCAAATCTGTACAAAAGATGCAAAAAGAGCTCAGTACTATGAAAAATACTGTTCTTTGTTTTCAGGAACGATCAGGCTGATCAGTCCCGTTTCTGTGCATCAAGTATGATACCAGAGCAAAGGAAGATCATTCTAACTTAACATTCAGACTAAAGATGGAAATTAGTCTGGATCCAGCAATCTGGAAAACACACCTACTGGCAACCTTTGAAGCTTCATCCGTCTCACCGGGCAAGACAAGGTGAAAGGGACTTTTTCTGAACTCTGGACTACTTCCGCCAATGAGGGTGCTGTTTCTGGGCCAAGCCTTGGCCCATGTGTCAGAAAACCTGCTTCAACTGTGCTTTTCTGGTCTGGCCTGCAGTGGGTGGAGATGATCAAGAAAGAAACAAAAACACCCTTCCAGGACCAGCACACCTAGAATGTAACCCAAAAAAGCAAGTATCTACACACATTCATAATTTACATTACACAGAATGGAGATGAGTGATATTACGTGATATAAGTCTATTACATCCTGATTTGCTCTTTAACACTGATAAGCTCATTATATGTGATTAGACATTTAGACAAACTGCATACTACCAGGAAACAGCGCCCTCTCTGGTGTCGTTCAATACCAGAAGTCTAGAGTCCTAGTGGGCTCGCTGTTTTCCCTGCATTCATTGTTTTTTTTGTATTAGTTCCAGGTTCATTCTGACTTTCACAAGAAAAGACAGATACAATGGGGTCAATTCATGTGATTAAATCACTGCACTGACAACACATCGATAAAGTGCATAAAGAGAAATAAGACATGTTTGAGGGTCAGATGTTCTCGAGGGTTTCTTTTTGTCTAATACTTTATACAGATGGGTTTCGTGGCAGAAAGCTTGACTTTGTAATTAAAGACACGCTCTGAAGCTTGTGCTGTGGAGATTTCTGCTCTCTAACTTTCAAAGAAAACAAAATCAATTATTTCAAGTTCAGATGCAACAATCACAAAAATGCTACATTTGTTTAGAGAAGCAAACAGACAGTTTTTAAGTCAATCTTTTTACGTTAACAATGATTCAACTTATCGTTCGCAGTGTGAAAAGAAGTCGTGTGTAGTGATGAAAGTGATGAAGCCTTTTAGCTGTTTCGGTTTTACAGCCAGCAGAAAAACCAATAACCAAAAACATGTTGAAGAGCTGAAGTGTAATTTAAATTATGTGATGCTGAAACTTCTCCAGAGTGGAAACAGCACACCTGTTATTAGATATTATTCCCTACAATGTCTTATTGGAAGTACACTGTATATCAGTCAAAGCTCTTAGAGTTGGTTGGGAATTAAAAAACTGATCCAGTCACAGATACCTCCTCACTATTACAGTATGGAAATCAAGATATTTTAAACTTGCTTGTTACATCACAGATACTGTTTCTATTCTGAAAATGTTGTGTTCACAGTTCATTCTGCTGCCCCCAAGTGGCCAAAACAGTCAGTTGCTGCAGCTTTAAAACTAAACCAACAAACAGTGCTGTACACTGACACTGATGAGAACATTTACTGGTGAAATGCTGTGGTCACATCCGAAGGCTTTCAGCAACACCAGCTGACTGTAGCATTGCTCTGTAATGCTCTGTCCATCAGGGGATAAGATGACAACATTATCAATCTAAAGATACTACACAATCCAGCCATTCGTTACACTAAAAGGCTTTATCACATTTTCGGCCCATTTAGAGCCTGATTACATTTTGACAAATGGCAACATCATCAGTTGCTACTTGCCCCCTTGTCTCTGCTTACACTGCTAATGTACTCACGTATTACTTGCACCTGTGTGAGAAATAGATTCCCTCCTTGTTCGTCCTTCACAAAACTGCAGGTTTTTCTGTGTCCACTGTCTCCTTCATCTGTTTCTGTCTTTCTGCTTTTCTCTCGTGGGTTTCATTCAACATTTCCAGAGTTGAGGAGCTTTTGCAGGATGTCTTTTTGTTGGTGTCAGATCATATTAAATTGAATTGTCCGGAGGCTCTGGTCAGTGATCCATGATGCTCTGACTTTTTCTGACAGGCTTGATAAATACAGGTCCTGATCTCTATTTCTGCATCTCTATTCCTGTCTCCTTCTCTCCATCCTCTTTAACACTGCCTTTTATTTTTCTTTTATCTACTGTGTTCATATTAACCGCATTGCACAGTGTGTGTGCAGCAGTATAGCGTCTTTAAATAGAGTTGGAGGTTGGTCAGACTGAAAGACAAGCACTCTGCTGCTCCAGGACACCCATTGTTCTCCTCTGTGTCTAAAACCTTCCTATATGCTCTGTGGACACAGGGGAGGTGAACAGTATCTGTGTGTGTATTTAGAGAGGAGACGTTTAGGAGAATGAATGAACACAGACATATACAGTATATGAATATGATTAACATAAAAAAAAACATGCTTCAGACCCACGTTCACTTACATGTCCACACACACACACACACACACACACACACACACACACGACCACGCAGTGAAGACTGGAGATGAATTCAATTAGAGTGATTATAATAGAGGACAGTGACTCCTCTCTACATTATGTGTGTGTGCAGCAGTACAGCGTCTTTAAACTGTGTGCGTGTGTGTGTGTTTTTTTATGTGTACGTGTGTGTGGGAGTATTCATGCTCAGTCTACTTTGGGGGATAAGGAGCAGAGAGTCATGCTCTGTTGGTACTTCATTACTTGGTATTTGTTAAAAGAACCCTGATACCCTCTCTCTTTCTCTTGCTCACACACACACATGCAAACACAGACGGCATGTTTAAAAGGTTTTAATCCAATCCTTCCAGGATGTGCACACACATGTGTACTGTATATATCCTTTGCTTACATGCATGATCACACACAATCTCTCTGCAGGGAAACTAAGAAGTTGAAGATGTAGACAATGTACTCGATTGGCTATCTTTGTGAGGACCAGATAGAGATAAAAAATGGGTTTGATTTGATACAAATCTTTGAACTATGTAGAGTTTCTGTAGGGAAATTTGAAAGAGTGTGTCAGTAACATACAGCAAACAACAGCATGAGGAGAACTTCAATATAAAAAGCTACTGATTCATCAACAACATGAATATAGAAGATCATCTATGGAAAACCCTCGCTCTACAATGAATGAAGAGACATACAAATACTGCGCGCTGCTGAAAAATCTGAATCTGTACCGGAGATCGTAAACTGCTCTAAATGCATTTTTAATGTTGAGACAACCACCTGGGCTGGTTAGCCTCTCACAGTCTAACCTACTAACTACCTTCCTGGGGGAGCAACAATGCGTCTTACTCGTTCTTTTAGATACATTAACTCTCTGATGTGTCGTCAAAGGAGACGGAGAAGGAAGTGATCTGGTTGAAGGTAACATCAACCAAAAAGTACCACACGCGTTTGATGCTGAACAAGACGAGGTGATGGATGGACCACCGACTACACAGGCATCAATGGATGGCAAAAAGAGGAGGTGAAAGTAATAAATCTCAACAATCCTCGGTGCAAACTACTCATTTCTGTGATGTTCCCTCACTTGTGACCCCATGAGATCACATGTCAATCAAACAGTGTAGCTCTTGAGATATGTAAATCTTACTTCAAGAGAATGCTTAAAATCCCTAAATAAAAACAAATACCAGCAAGGAAGCAGCTTTGCTTTGTTTTAAAACGTATGACACGGAAATCTCACCCTCAGAATTAATCATATTTGTGAATCCCTACTGAAAAGGATGGAGGGAGGACAGAGGAGAGCGGAAAAAGGGTAGGAGGACATGATGAGAGCAGGAGGAAAGAAGGAGAGAGATGACAGATAAAGCAAATTTAAAATAAAGAAGAGGCGGGATGGAGGGACAGCATGGAGAGAAAATGACTATGGAGGCAGGAGAAGTAAGAGAAACGAGAATGTTTGTGGTTGGCTGGAAGTAAGGGAAGAAAGAAGGGAGAGAAAGAAGTGCTGTAGGAGGAAAAGGAAAGTAAGGAGAGGTTCAGAAAAAGTGGCGGACACAGCTGCGTGTGCGTGTGTGTGCTCAGCTACAGAGACTGTGATCATGGTGAGTGGGAAAGGGAGAAAGATGGGAGGAAGGAGGGGAAGCACAGGCGATTTTCCACAAGACTTTAGAATGTATTTTAATGAGGAATCTTCCACTTCATGTGCCTGTGCTGCAGTTTGAAAAAAAAAAAAGAAACACCTCAAAACCACTGCAGTCGACCCTCTGAGAGTGAAATGAGAGAGAGAGAGCGAGGTTAGGAAGTGTTTCCCAAGGAGAACAATTAAAAGCCAAATATAATCTCCCTCTCGCCTATGGACTGCTTTTAATGTGATTATTGGGGCGCTGATGACGCAGAGAGGAGACCTGCACCCAGGGGAGCCCTCTCCTTCTCTTTAGCCCCGATTCTCGCAGCTTTTTGAACAGGAACAGAGAAGACAAACAGATATGTGGTAACATAACTGAGGAGTTTGAAAGATGTAGATATTTATGTATTTATGGAGCAGGGAAGGTCTAATGAGAGGAGCGATGGGAATATTTCAGAGCGTGAGTCATACTAGGGACTGAGAGTCAGGATATCAGAGGTTTTTTTACTGTCTCGTGTGAGATCCACACATTTATGCAAATGCAATTATAAAGCGCTGAAGCTGCACTTTAATTTGACCTTTACCCTTCTAACCCAATCCTCTTTGATGAGGACTCACTCACTGCACTTCCTGCAAGACACGGACACAGGAATGCTTTGGGTGCTCAGATAAGATGTTTTCATATGCTGCTGAAGCGATTGTCTTCCAGGGAGACTGGAAAAGACAGGATTAAACTCTGTGTGTGTGTGTTGGTCAGGACAGGAACGGGAGCAGGGATCACCATGCATCTTTACTCCTTAGGCTGTTTACATTGTGTTTTCTTGTTTATTTAGAGACTTTTTTTTCTGAGCACTGCGTTATTGTTGTGTGGGTTTAGTAAAACGTCTCAGCGACTACAGCAAATCAGCAGAGAAGCTGATAACAGGTAGCTGGACCTGGAAAGGGTCAGTGGTAATATATGCTGTATATAATTACACCTGTGCGTTTCCTACTGTAACAATTTTAAATGGCTATTGTTTTACATTTACAGCTCCTTACAACATATTAACTCTACATTTTCCTTATTTTGGTACAAACCTCTTGATGCTGCTGAGTTATGAAATGTCTTCCTCTGCCACTTCCTTCACTCTTTCATGTTCCTTTTAGTGCCTTTTAGTTTTCTTACACAAAAACACTCTGTCTTTCCATTTGAGGCACATTTTAGAAAGACATTAACAGATTTTTTTGCAGATTGTCGTCCAAGTGCGGTGAGATACCTCTCAGCACAGACCTTCATAATTCTGTGTGGAATATTTGAAGATGCAATGTAGAAATGTTCCATAAAATATCCAAAACATGCATTTACTAGATCATCTCTTTCTTTGCACACTTTCCACATGCCTTTCTCTCTCTCTCTCTCTCTCTCTCTGTCTCTCACACACGTGCTGCAGGCACAAAGCAAGCATGTCATGTAAAAATATGATCCCATATTAATTAATACATGATAAACTATGGGACAGTGAGTGACTGACTGCGGGAGATGACAGAGAGCAGCAGCAGCAGCAGAGGAGAGATTCAGTTTCAGATGGGAGGCTGAACTGATTCCCCGGAGACTGGGAGGCACAGGGCCAGTGTGATTCATTCATCATTTATCGCCATCAGTGAGACTTTTGTTTTACTTTTCCTTGACAGTGCCACACTCCCACGAGACCCCGTTCCCCCCCCATCCCCTCCTTCCTGCGGTGGTAGGTGCAAAACACAGCTACAAAAGAAAGAACGCAACGACACTTCACAGTCATACATACAATTAATGCCGGCAGAGTCATTTCCTGGATCTGGATCTGGATCTGTTATATGGCAAAGCCTGACATGTGACCTCAGTCCGGCTGAGCGCTCTGTGATGTCCACACTGAAAGTAAAAACTCAGTTTGTATTTGAGTCCAGAGCAGAGCATCACCAGAACAGATGTGGATCACAGACTTCACACATCGATCAAATGAAAAAATAAGATATCATGACCAAAGATGATCGTTAGACCACCAAGAATGAATGTTTTCTGTTTTTTTGTTTTTTTTTTGGGGGGGGGGGGGGGTTGCACCTACGGGCCTCCGTACATTGTTCAGCAGTTCGGGGCGATGATCACAACTGAGGAACAACTTTTAACATGTAGTTACTTTATGGTGGCTCCAAAGGCAGTAACAACAACCTCTGACACCACACCTGTTAAAATCAGTACTGTTGCTCATTTAAAAGGTTTCATGTCCTCTCTGACGTTTACATTAGCAGGATCATTTGCTTTAATTTCCAAGAGCTTTGACCCTGCTGTGGGACTCACTAAATCACAATTCCCTCAAAGGGATTTTACCCCAAGGAAGGTTCACGGGACAGAAAAAGTATCAGAAACTTTTCAGTAGAAAAACCTTTATTACAGGCTGCAGAGTTTTAGCCAGCCTGGAAAGTAGCCTGCAAGTCTCTCAGGACCTCTCAGCCTCTGTTTCTTTATATTTATCTGACACTTCCGAGTCCCCCTAAGTCCTTGTTAATTTAAACAACATACATCCCCTTAAATTAACTGGTACATTTGGGAATCACAGGAGGAAGATCTACTATGAGTGTGGCATAAAGGATTAAATATAAAGGATTCCCATCAGCTGCCTCTGAACATGACCAGATCACTGCGCTGCTGCCATAAGGTCTAAGTTACCTGACTGATCTAAGGTGTTAAAGGCTGATATTATGTTCCACTCCATGAACCAGCTGTTCATCAGCAGCTGTTTATCATGGCAACCTGAGCTGTAGAGATAAAAAAAAAAAAAACACTCGGTGGGAATCGCGACGGCAGCTGCGCGTAACGACCCTCTGCCTTTACGAGCTCTCCCGGATCTGTCCTGCAGCAGCGACACGTGTTCTTCTTAATAAGACATACATTTACTGTATGTTTTCTCTGCATCTTCACCATCGTAGATCTTACTGGGGCTGCTGGTATCTTGACTGAAAGAAGGAACAGAATGAGGGGCGGACACTGGCTAAAACACCTGGTGAACCTACCAGAGGATCTGAGGGAAGTTACAAGATGAAGCAGCGGGTGAAAAGGAAGCTGAAAAAGCTTTGAAAAGCAGGACACACGTTCTCAACTCGTCGGAGTGTTAGAGCAGTTTTTTCTGCAGTACAGAAGGTAAAAGCTGCAGAGGGACCTAAGCGCTGTCACAGCGATCACAGACCATATCCGGCACAGCTCGCTCTCTGGACATGACCAGGCACGGGACTCCCCAAGGGAGATGCGAAGAAGACCCACGTCTAGAAGTCACAGAGTACAGCAGGTTTTCATAGGAACACACAAAGACCAGTCACCGTAGAGCAGCATTAAGTCCGGATCTGCGTCTTGTGGCATCACTCGCAGCCCAAACTACTTTAAATCCTCCCTGCTGCGGTGGAAGTTGTGCTTTGCTCCCAAATACAAGTTTAAGCAAAATCACTTAGGGTGTTTTTAGTACTTACTCAGAAGCAGGGCAACAGGCATGAAGAGGAGGCACGCAGAGCTCATTAGAGATGCCATGCTGACCCGACAATCTGTCCTCCGACCTCTCCGACTTTCACGTTTGCACAGGAAGTCCCCAAGTTTTCTTTTTTTCGTTTTGTTTGAGTGATTGCACTGGTCCCGCTCCTCAGTGTTGTTTCTCTGCTGTCCTTGGTGCAGCACCGTACTCCAGCGTGAGAGCATCTACAGCCAGCGCGCTCATCCGCGCCGCTGAAGGGGAGGGCGCGTCCGTGCCGTGGAGGAGGAGGAGGAGGAGGAAGAGGAAGGTGTACAGCAGCCCAGAGAATCCCCGACGAGCGCCACAGGACCCAGCTCTGGTCTGGATGGATGCACAGATCCTGATTTTAAGAGTCTAAGAGTTTAAGTGAAGTATTACTGCGGTAATGTGACATGTTCTGTGCATTACATCGTATCAAAGTGTCACATTCAGAGCAGCTTCCTCATTCTCACAGACTGTAATTACCGATTCATCAAAGTTTAAGATTCAGCTTTCTTTATTTGTATTATCGAGCTTGAATAAAGTTTTTCTTAGTTGTACTGTTGTAGCTGACGGTCTTTACCTTTTGACATTAAAACAAATTAAGCCTATAAACAACAAATTCACATTTGAAATGGGACCAAGAGGAAGTTTTTGTACAAGCAACCTTTGTTTTAACATATAACAACAGTATGTTAAATTACTAGAACAATATGTGTTAAATCTTATCATTTCAGGTTAACTGTAGCTGTAGAACAGAAGTAGTTGAGCAAAAAGTACATTTTCATTTGAGGTAGGAAATTGTCCATGGAAAGTTTAAACAGACTGTGAGCAACTAAATGTATCTGAAGAAGCACGAAAAAAGACAACATTTGTAAGTCTTTTTTTTTTTATTCCAAAACGTTGAGGGTAAAATAAACTAAAAGATACAACAGAAACATCCAAGCAGAGGGAAATGAACACAATGAAAAGAAAGAAAACAAATGACAGACACAGCTCCCACTCGAGGTGAAGCAGGAGTCAACCTGTGCTTCGACATGGTTTCTATCGGACAGTCAGGAAACACACCGAGCATTCAGAAATCAGTCGAAAGCAACCGCCGTGAGTCAAATGTTTGCAAGAAAACACACAAGTCCTCCTCTGCCGAGCTGTTTGAGCCTAACCTAAGATCCAACCACGTGTTTGAACGAAATAAAGGCTTGTAAAAGTGAATGGAACTGCTGCGGTACAGTATAATGCCTGAATGCCGGATGTTGTCTAAAGGCCCAACTGGGATCAAACGTCCAAAACAGATAAAATACAGTAAGGCACTTTCTAGACAAATCAAACTCAACAGATTCTAAACGTGGGCGTCAAATGAACACAGCTTTTTTTTTTTATTTTACAATCAGCTAAATAGTGTTGTCACCCTGTAGATAAACACTGTGTGTAAGTGGACTGTACACTAATCATCATACACTTTCAATACACTTTAAAGATGAACAAATCCTAAAGGCAGACTTTTCACTGTCTGGTAAAACAGATACAGGAGAGCAGGAATGATTTCTGAATTCAAAACCGAAATGACAAGTGGAGGGATGTCTGCAGTCCAACTAAGTACTGCCTCCTAGAGTCTAAGAGAAGTAACTGCACAAGATAACGAACCTTATTTGGAATATCCTGATAAAATAATATAAGCAGTTAACAATTATGTTTAGGAAGTGTCTTTATTATGTTGTATAACTAGTCTGACAACTCTTAAAGCAAGTATACAAGTCTTTCAAATACTAAATGCTGTTATAAAAAAGGGACTGATAGAAGAAAACATGTGGAGCAGTCTGATTAATTTACAGGACAGAGCTGTACACGTGGACGGCCGCCAGCCTTGATGCTGGGCTCCAAACATTTCAGATTATAAAGGAGGATTCTTTTTTTTCCAGCCTGGAGGACCTTCGCAAATAATTGTTAGAATCTAAAATGTTTCTTTAATCCTATTTGTTTCCTTCAGAAACCCTCATTAGAACGATTTGTGAAAACAAGGCCAGATAGAAAAGACATAATGAGCTTCCAATGCACAAACGTGTTTTATTAACTTTCAGTAAACCAACTTAATGTGTTGGTCCACACTGAAAAACATTTGGCCTGGAAAGGTTGTTGCCTCCAACCTATTAAAGAAATAACTGAAAGGAAATAAGCCACCAACATGAATTGGCTTTTGGTGTTCCAAGCTTCTGGTTGCTAGGATTAGCTTGATTTAATAAAAAAATAATAATAACTGAGCTGAGGCTGTGTAATCCTGTGGCAACTGAATTCCAAGTTAGCTTTAGCGAGGATGAAGAAAAGAAATGTGTCCAGGCCTGATGTTTGTTCCTAAGGCGAAGACACAAGGCATACTTTTGTTCCTCCTGTTGCTCAGGCGCAGCCTCCTCATCACAACTTCTCCCAGAACTCAACAAGTCCGACTGACAGGTCAGAGGAACACAGCAGAACAACAGAAACAGCGACCTCTGGTCTCGGATGAACATTCTTTGAGTCTTATGCATATTTCAATTAAACGACTGTCGGGCATTGTGTGTCTGGGAGACGAGGACGACCACAATGATGGAGCTCTCCGTTTGTTTCTGAGACACTCTTTAGTTTCTTAATAAGGATAAAACGATGAGTAGAATGCCTGGAGAAGAAGAAGCAATAACAAAGGTCTGGAAGAATCTACAGTGAACATAATAGTCTATGTTCTAACAGAAGTATTGTCTTTCACTGAAGGTATGTCTAGAAAAAAAAAATCTATCTATCTCCTAATTTGACACATGGAAGAATGGGAAGAAATGATCGAGGGAAGAAAAAGCTGGATTTAGGATTGTGTGGGACATTCTTCAACCATGTGAGAGGTTTCATCTTCCATCTCCAAACAACAACACGTCTCATCCAGCAGCTCCAAGAAACTGCTCAAAGTGGGTTGAAGTTGTCCCAAAAATGGACTTGTGATGTGTGTCTAAGAGGAAAAGACTCCCCCAGCACCAGGCTTTAAATCAGAGACTAGTGGTTGACGAGGCCCTGCAGCATCATCATCAGGCGCCGTGCCCTCTTGCTGACCGGGCTGTGGGGGTCCTGCTGCAGGAAGGCAAATAGCTTCGGTCTGACCTGCGCCAACACAGACGACATGTGGTCTCTCGTCAGGGGGTCGCTGTGGTCCAGATTCATCACTGCGTCCTCAAGGTAGCTGCACAGGGACACAGAGAGACAGAGGTCTTAGAGAAAAAAAACTTAACATTAAGACTGAAAACTTGAGTCAGACAGGAGGAACTTGAGATGTAAGATGCTGTTATCCTTTTTGTTTACAGGTGCAGTGTGAACCTCCAAATCCCAGCCTTCATTCATTCAGATATAAAAACAGCACAAGGATAAACTTGCACAGACTTTGTGTTTTGACCCTTGGAACAGCTGCAGGGGACAGAGAGAAAGGTCAGTTCAACCAGTGCCTCCACCGTCTTTCACAGTTCGGACGTCAGCCTCCGTCCTTCATCACCTTCCTGGCTGCCGGCCTGTTTTGTGAATACGTACCGTGTGTGTTCGCTCATATATCACAGCAGAAATTTAGTCTGGCTCGTTCTCACCTGCGTCCTGTCCTCACACTGAGGCTACGCGGCAGTTAACTGTTCAGTTAATGATTTTAGACATCTGGTGGTTCGCCTGTCCAGCACTGCTCTCCCATCCTAAAAGTCTTTACAGTTTCAATGAGCATTCATTTGTGTATCCAGAGCATTACTGGATCTCACTGTAACATATCACATCGGCTGGCCTTCAGCCACAGTTCCTCATGTGAGAGAGACACACACACACACACACACACACACACACACACACACACACACACACACACACACACACACACACACAC
>JAUYWH010000024.1:3818794-3862947 GCA_034779795.1 Ctenopoma multispine | reverse complement strand
ACACACACACACACACACACACACACACACACACACACACACACACACACACACACACACACACACACACCTCTATCAAAACCCCATCACTGTACCATCGCACTCTTTAAAGGAGACATTTCATGCCACTGCACAGACACTGAACACACTTTTACAGTAAACGTCTTCTTCAATTCATATTACTCTCCTGTGAAAGGCTCCTTTGTCACCTGCAAAGCCTCAGGTGTGCATCACATTTTGGTTGCAACATTTGCTCGTGAGAGCACGGAGGTCTCCAGCACATACTGAATGCAATTAGACACTAAATTGGGCAAAGATGTCACAAGATGTTCAGTTTTGAGGTTTATGTTGTATGAATGTCATCCTATCACCCAACTATGACCGTTTCTGTCCTAATAGTTCTTCTGACTGAACTTCTACTTTACTTCTACCCTCGTCTCTCTCTCCAGATGGCACAGAGTGGCACCAGAGGGCTGCATCAGCAGCAGCAGGCAGGTGATCCAGACAAACAGCTGTACTGTAAAGGGACTCCGATAGAGAATGAGGGGTAAAAAGAATGAGAGGAGATGGGGCGTAAAGGTTGAGAAGTAAAGCGGGGCGGGGCCTTACTGTTAGAACACATTCAACATGAACTACAAAAAAGGAGAACAGGACAAAGACGAGAGAACAGAGAGGTAGAGGTTCTGAAAAGCTGCAATGTTTCACACGGGATCATACAAGCTCCCTGGACAGCTGTGCAGCAGGGCTACAGACAGGGCAGGGTACTGAGGTCAGCAGTGTAGCACCATTTAACGCAGGAGATGAGGAATAATGAACGTACAGTGCACATCAGATTGGTGGCAAACGCTTAGTTAAAGACTGGGTCCAGATTGTGTGGTATGAAAAAAGGGCAATGCAATTCAGGACCCTGCTATATTTGTGAGGAAATTAACTTCAAATTAAGAGATTTGGGGAATTAACTAAAACTATTACTATAAACAGTTGACAGGTGTAAAATATGTTGCATTGCAAATAGGTCTTACATCAAACTACAGTGGTGTGAGTGCTGTAATATTTTGTTTCTCACCTGATTTTGAGCTCAGGGCGGGTTGAGAGGTTGGAGGAGAGCTGCTGGATGAGCGACAGCAGCACAGGCTGGCTGAGGGGGCAGGGGTGCTGACCAAACACCTGCTGAGAGTCGATGGTCTCACACACATACAAAACCAAGTTCAGATCTGTCGCTGACAGAGCCTGGGGAGACAGAGAGAGAGGAGCTTCATTCACAGTGATCCGATTTCATGACCACCAGCTACCTGTTTTTTACTCATAAAATGTTACTTCTAAAACTGGGCAGTAGAGATATTAGCCACATTTCAGTAAAAAACCTTAAAGGCTATGGGCGGTCTGCGCGTGTAAACATGACAAGACCTGCAGAGGGTCTAGTGTCCATTTAGATTAGGTATGAAATTACTTAGGGCAGAAACCCACATGCATAAGATGTGCACGCAGCACAACTAATGCACTAGTGGGACCTGCAGGGACAGTGTGGAGCTGTTGCTGTATATTGGCTTTCTGGACCTTTACAGTCCTCATGGGCCTTTTGTGTGTGTGTGTGTCTAAGTGTATTTGTGGATAACAGGTTTTGTGAGGGTGTTTAACATGCACATTCATTATCAAGTGAAAAATACCAGTCAGCTTCACAATGCTACACTTAGTTTGTTTAGTGTGTGCGTGCATGCGTTACCTGCTGGAAAGCCTGGTTGAGCTGGCCCTGCTGGAGGAGCTGCAGGATGTTGGCCTGCTGTGCCTGGTAGTCTAGGTGAGCTGTGGGGACTGGCGTCCCGGCTGCTGACCTCATCGCCTGCATGATGCTGGAGGTGACCGCTGCCTGCTGCTCTTTCATTGCCAGGCTCACCTCCCCTTTGACAATTCGCTGTACATGACTAAGAATAGACTCCTGCAAACTGGGCAGAAAAAAAGACAGAAAAAGAAAGGTGAGGAAAAGAGTTATCCCACACACACACACATACCACTATGCTGCACTGTGACAGACTGGCTAACACCAAGCAGTGTATTTTTGGGATTGGTTTGTTTTTGTTTTTGTTTGATGTGCTTACCATACAAGTTAACACCTTTCATTTCAGAATATAAAAACATCTACATCATCATTGTCATTTTCTTTTCAAGATTTGAAAGTTTTAGTTGGCCAACTACTTTCAACTACTTTCACTCTGCCACACCCCTGCAAATCTATAAACTCTAGAGGCCATGAAATTAATTGCAGAGGGAACAAGAGACTCAATCGAATTTATGTTCTTACAATAGCCCCAGGATTAAGCTTTGCTTGTTTCTAGTCTCCAACCCATTACACACCTGCTTAATAGGCAGTGAATTAAAGGCCAGGACTGCTGGCACAGGTTGATATGCATATCCTGATGTCAATCAGTGCTTTTAGATCAATCACTGCAAGTAATATCAGACCACAGCAAGATACTTTTAAAGTATGTCAGTATTTATTTTTATTTATTTCATTACACACAATCTCAAGTGACTAACTGTGATTGATGTGGGCATCGATACATACTTTCCCACCATCATCTGGATCTGCTGCTGGACCTCTGCCCGGACAGTCGTTGTGATGTTATTGGCCAGCTGATCAGTGGAGCTTTGGAAGCTGTCGATCATTTGCTGGAGCTGGCCGATCATGGGGTCTCGTGTCTCCTGATCTCTCTGCTTTCTGTTCTTCATGTGAGTCTCAAGCTGCTGGATGTCTGCAAAGATGAAAGTCAGATGAAAAACATATCTTCCCACACACAAGCAAACTCACCTTAAATGTAGTCAAAGCTCTGCTGAGTAATTAGTTTTTATATTAACACAGACTCAAATGACTCAGTGTAATGAGAGTTTAGCTGTCAATCAGAACTAGTATAATTACACTGACAGTGAAAGCAGATATTTACATTGTTCTTCTGACAGATGAAGGTAATCGTGTGTCTGGGAGATGAGTAACTGTGGAAGCTATTCACTCTCAGTACACTTGTCTGAAATTTGTTAAGAAAAGCTTCAGATAAGAAACGGCATTAGTGCTCCTATCCACATCTAAAATGCTGGTCTTAAAAACAGTTACATACTTAATTAATTCCCTAGGGGAATTTTTTTGTGGACAGGCTGCCCCCTTTGAGGCGCCAACAGTTTGGGGTTCAGTGTCTGGTCAAGGAGGAACCAGGAACCAAACCATCAACCCTGGGGTTGGCAGACTACTGCCAACTGCCCTTCAAACTGAACCAGAGTTGCCTCAAAGTATGCAGCCAGCTTGTCTGTTCTCTTCTGGCAGTTAGGAAGAATTGTCACATTAGCGGTATAGCAATGTGAAATTTGCCCATTTGTCTTTCAACTGCTTTATAGGCTATTTACAGTTTCAGAAAAGCCAAATTGCATTTTTCAATAGCTCAATAAACGTATTATGTTTCATGAGTAATCATATACTATGATTTTTGACATACTCAAGCAGCCCTAGTATCTAGGTGGGTGTGCAGATGTTTATGCAGCAAGAGCGCGCACACACACACCTGCTTATCAACCTATCAGTGCCCTAGCTCAGTCTGATATGCTGCCCCTGAGCTTTTAGAAAGAAATGGTTCATTAAACATACACCATGCACACACACAGTTTTAGGGTTTGATCATGTTGCCTTACATTCTTGTGTTCCTTGCTTGAAGCTGTCATTGATTTGCTGAAACATGGACTGGCAGCCTCTCTCAAAAACAGGCAGCACAATGCTCTGAAAGGCATCTTTATATGCTGCCTGGATGGGACCCTGCATTGCTTCAGCTGCTGCTCGACCAATCGCATCAGTTGTGTTCTGGATATAGAAACAGATGATTTGTGTAAAAAAGGATTCAAAGGTTATCAACCACAAAATTCCAGAAAAATGAAAACAGGTGTTGAAGTGTGCCTGCTACTACCTTAGATTTGACCAACTTAGTGACACTGTCCTTCAGAGTGACCTCCACAGCAGTCAGTTTAACAGCAATTGTGTTGTTCAGTTGACCCGTCACAGGCTCCAGACTCTTAGAGATTGCTAGAGAGAGAGAGGAGAAAGAATCAGCAAGAACTCTGCTACAATTCAGCATGTGAGCAAGACAGGAGGAAAAACACTCGCTTGATTTTACACTAAGATTTGTTAGAGTACAGTCTGGTATGTACTTAATAAGGAATCCAGTGATAATTACAATATCACACACAGTAACATGGTAAAGCTTTTAAATGTATTATAAACACTGGATCAGTGCATCCTTCATTTAGATTAGAATTACATGTATATTTAGGACTTCAGGGAGGATCTGCAGTTTTAAATGGGCACAAAGATGATAACTTAATATATAAGATATTCTGGTCATTATACCTTACTTCTGCTTTGCTGCATAAAAAAAGAGGTTCCAATAACTGAAACAATTCAAGACAAGACTTAGCGCATCACTCAGAAATGCTGTTTAATTACAGATACAAAACTTACAGGATTTACGCTGTCTCCTCTTTAATGACCTTTCAGAATATCGTCCTCACAATACAGTCTAGTAATAAACACCAAACACTGTGCGTAGGGCTGGGCGATATATCGAGATTTTAAAATGATCTATATACATTTTTAATGCGATATGAAATGAGAGTCTTTTTGTAATTACTTTATGGGATCAAAAATATTGAGATATATCATCGAGATATGAGTTTTGGTCCATATCGTCCAGCCCTAACTGTGCGTGTGTGTCCTTACTTGGTGGGACTGTTTTCTTCATTTCCTCTCGCAGCACTTTGTCCATTCTGTTGGTGAGGGCCGAGCTGAGGGCGTGGCTGAGCTGCTGGCTGAGTTGTTCCTGGAGCTGCTGCTGGTGATTCTGACTCTCTGCCAGAACTCGCTCCAGTCTGCGCTCTGAGGTCATTGATGGTCAGGGCTCAAAACAATGTGTCATGAAAAGATCACTATCAAGACAAACATGTGGTGACCCTGAGAGGGTCCTCTGCCTGCTTTTAGAGGACTGATGCTGATAAATTAATTTTTACTACCATTCTGGACCAAGTAGTCTCTACATGTATTAAATGATTTTTAGAATCTAATCCTAATTCTCCTCTTATTTGTAATGGAGTTAAAGTAAAAACTCCACTAAAGTACAAGTACCTCAAAACAGTACTTAAGTACAGTACTTGGCATCTCTGTAATGGCTCATCTGAAGCACAACATGTTAGCTGTCATTAATCTATTTGGAAAACCAATAAAGTTCTGAAAAAAAAGAAAAGCAGGTGAACAACGATGATGGTGTTTTCTCTTGAAGGATAGGAATGAGTTATATATAAGGGTGAGGGTTAGCTTTAGGTGCTCCAATTAACACCAGACATCAGGCGGTGGGACTAAAGAAAAACCCAATGTGGCTACTGCGTATGGTTTCAGAAAGAAATGGTGGAAAATAAAGAAGAACACACTACTAAAAAATGTTCAATGAGTAAGACCAAAAGATACGTTCTTGCTCTTGGTGGTTGGTCAGGACGTGCTCCACCTGGGACATAATGGAGCTCTGCATGGCTTCAATCTGTCTGCGCAGGTCAGTCAACTCCCTCTGCTGGCTACGCAGGAGCATCAACAACTCGTCCTGTACGTCTGCATTCAGCTGTGAGCAGGAGGAGAGAGTGAGAATGTAAAAGTGCTGCTTCAACTGGAATAGCCAACATTTCTGAGTTAAACACTTAATGAAGTTAACAGATTAGAGGAGTAGCTTGGTAATGGTGGATAAGTATTAGTCAGCTCGTGCTGACATTTTCTAGCATCAATTTGTTGCTCAAGAGAAACTCTAAATGGCCATACATTTACACATACAACATACGAACAGGTTTCTTTGCAATTACCTTACCTGACTAGAGTCCATTTGTCTGGACTGAGACAACTCACTAAAAAGAAATTAAAAAACAACAATTTCAGAAACAAAACATTTACAATATTTAACATAAAATTAACAAAACTAACAAGACACTAAATTACAGTCAAACGACTGAGTATTATACAGTATAGACACATTTTTAGCTTGGTTTTTCTATTTTTACACTTAATGAGTGAGAGCAGGTCAAGTCGTTTCTCTCCATACTCCCCACACGACTCCATTGATATGAAACATCTGAAATACCCGTCATCTTTCTTGCTCTTCCTCCTGAGTTTCGGCGATCCTCGTGGTGAGGTCTTCCAGTCCTTAACTGGGATTCTATGAGAAGAGCGAGAGCCACAATTCCCTGTGGAAGATGCCAGGCTGGCCACCTCATCATCAGGATCACTGTGTGCACAGACACCATTGACACAAGCCACAAAGTAAGACAGCTGCTGTTGCCTTTGAAGCAAACTGTGCACACTTTATTTTCTAAAATGTTCTGTCTTAGAAGTGTGTGTTTATGTGCATAAACAATGTATTGAGAGTCTACGTTACCTCTGCTCTGCAACAGCGTCTTGACTGTCATTCTGTGTGAGGTGATACGAGCGTCGGTGGTATGGTGAGCTCATGTGTCTGTCGTTCGACTCTTCTCTAGAACTATGAAACAGCAATTTTTTTGAAAAATGTTTATCACTGCTTTATAATTAGACTAAAAAAGAAATTTATTAAATATTTGATCAGTTTTACTATACTGATATATGTTTTAACATCTGGAGATCAATAAAGCAAATCAATATTATGATGATTATTTTTACATTATATTACGAATAAGCTGATCTTGTCATATTGTATATGGCACTCCATATCTATGTTACTATTTCTCCATGTTTACATGTTCCATACACTTTTGCAAATCATCAGAAATGTATTCACCAGTTAATCCACCAGTAACTGTAACAATCTGTAACAATCCTCACTAGAAAAACCGTAAGAGCCATATTTCCCCAAAGTAGTGAGATTTTAGCACTTAACTGTCAAATGTATATCTGTGTGGGAACTCTTACCAGTCTCCAAGACCGTTGTCTCTTAGACTGTTCCTGGTTTCTCTAGTGATATCGGGTGCAGCTGGCCAAGGTGTGTGGCTGACACTACCATCTGAGGACCCTCCTCCCACCCCAGGGTTCTCCTGCGATAAGGCATTCTCAAGCAGAGACGGAGTGTGGCTGAGTCTAGGTTCGGACTCCAGTGCCCCACCCACTGCCCCATCTGCACCTCCGAGCTCAAGGGGCAACAAGCTGAGTAAGGAAATACAGTACTTTGATTATGGAACCACACAGGAGTATTTGCAAGTGTTAACTCTGACAAATTATGTATGCTTTTCATTACTCTTCATTAATGACCATTTTTAAATGCATGCCTGTTTTTGAATCCATGTTTATATGTTGCTGACAGCTTCAGGTTTTTATTGATTTTGTACAGTACAATCATTTAGCAGTTTCTATAACCTATTGACTATGTGCCCCATCACAGCAAGTATCAAGTCTGCATTTTCAACACACCTGCTGTTGTTGGCTGTGCGTGGCGAGGTGAGCAGGTGCAGAGCAGACGCAGCAGAGGCCATGCTGTCTGTCTGGAGAGCAGAAAGGGTTAATGGTTCCAAACCACGCTGAAGCTGCAGGGTCTGGGATGCGATCTCTGGCATGTCCTGGGACATGGCTGTGGAGGCTGAGGAGATGACATCAGGGGAGCGGGCCCTGGTCGGAGAGGCCAGGGGTGGCAGGAGGGGAGAGTCCAGCACCTGAGGGCTGTCAAGTGCTAGAGGACTGCCAGGGGAAACCAAAGCCTGGGAATAGAGAGGAAGACGGCATTTAAAATAAAGAAAATTGAATAACAAAAAACACACCCAGCTGTCATAAGTATGAATAATAAACATATGAATAATAAACAACAAACAGTGTCAGCTGCTACCTGTAGGTTTTCCAGTCCAGGCAGGAGCACAGCAGAGGCAGCTCTTGGGCTGGTGGCAGAGGCAGAAAGAGAGATACTACAACTGCTGTTGTTCTCTGGTCTGTTTGGACTCTGACTAACATCATCTGCAGTTCTGCACAGAGACATACTGTAATCAGTCATGTATGTGTACATGTCCTCATGTATGACCTGACAACTAAACACAAGCAAAGCAGGTGAATATGTTGGTCTAATCTCAGTAATATTAAGTGCCTGTGTTTAAAATGTGTAGATGATGATCAGTGAAAGTGCTACTGATGCTACAATGTACAGCATTGAAAAGTAAACAAGTATTATCACAATTATGTACTTATTACACTGGAACACTAGTACATACACGATGCAATTTCAGATAGATAACTGTACATCTGAGCCAGTAGTCACTAATAATCACTTTCACTCCTCCTAACTAAACCGTATGAATAAACTCACCTGTTTGTTGAGTCAGAGTTACTGCTGATAGCTGTTACAATGGTCAGACTGCTGGCGCTGCTGCCAGGAGATGCTGGTACCTGCAAGGAGACAGAAAAGTCAACGGGCAGCAAATAAAAGACGGAGGAGCTGGGAAGTCACTTTAGAAAAACACATTTTTATCCTGCCTTATTTTCCTTACAACGTTTGACAGCAAACAAAACCGAAGCACCATGCAGATAAGTGGAATGGGTCAAATCACAGCTAAATTCCCTTTTTTCTTGGCCAAGTCATTATCTTCCCGCCTCTCACTTCACACGTGAAAATGTTTGAGTTGCACCTTAATGTAAACTCAAACAGCCAAAATAAAGTTCAGTAGAATTCAGTTCGTTTAGACTGTGTATTAAGAGAGTTTTGGGTTTGAATCTGTAGATGCCAGCAGCAGCACTTTACCAGTATGTGGGTGGAAGTGCTATTCAAGGGGTGAGATGTTGCTAGGTGACAAAAACATAGACACATTAATTTACTGAAGCTAAAGTGTTCTGATGTTACCAAATACATACTGGACTGAAACTCAGACATCCAGACAGTCAATCATGTTTGTTACTAAAAGGTGCAGTGCTTATGAGTGTTCGTACAGAACTCGGTGTCATGAAAGCGTCAGGAGTCATCAGCTTGGGCATCGGCCCACTACCAGTGACAGAGTTTGACAGGAAATCAGCAGGAGCAGGAAGACATGGGATCTTCCTTAGGTCGGTCTGGGAGCCACTTGTTGACTCCTTGTCAGAGCTCTGGTCAGTGAGATGGTCTGAAAACCCGGCTGGAAAATACAAAATGTAAACAGTGCCTTAGCTGTATAGCAATATTTGACAAACAATACATTATGTGAATGCAGTGCAAAGAAATCAAGTATTTTCACAGTATCTTTTGCAATTTACATGATTTCTTAATTTTGCATTTTTCATAAAATGTAAATTTAAGGTGAATGCAAAGAAAAGGATGGAGGAGAAGTGGCGAAATGAAACTGAAGAAAAAATCTAATGTTCTCCTTGACGGTCACCGATACTTAATTTGTCCACTCTTCAAGAAACCAATGACCAAGTTAAACTTTTAACAAGCTGGATGAGGCTGATATTTGGTTATGTGCCAATTTCTGACTGATTATGATAACTTACCTAAACCATCTTGAGAATCAGAATGGGGCAGGAAGACTGCAGAGCTGGAACCCACATTGGGCTGGAACCAGATCTGGACATCCTGCAGGCTCCTGAAACACACACACAGTCATTTAATTAAAGACTAGTTATAATTATTATTCTTTGTTAATATTGGCTGCCTATAAGACAATTTGTTCCTTGAGGGCATTAAAGTTTTATTCTGTTCTACGCAGTCCATTGCGAGAAGACATCATATTGTCAGAGTCTTACTTGGTGTGAACACAGTAGAGTTTAATCTGGATTCCAGACTTGGACTCTGTCGGTCCTTGAGTGCCTTCTGGAAGATAACAAACAGGAAAAGAAATTCTGTGTTACTTAGGATCAAAAAGATTATTAAGAGTAATTCACATTTTGTGATGTCAGTGTGTGTCTACATATGCACCTGTGGTCATGCTCTCGCTCTCCTCTTCTGCAGGAAGGACCTCAGTGTGTCGCAATCGGCTGTGCGTGACATCCCGGACACCAAAGCTGAGCACGGGGTGGGTCAGTAAGAACTCTGACACAGCAGTAAAAGTGGCCTTGCCTTTTTCCAGGTCCTGTCGCAGCTCCATAACATACAGAACCTGGCAATGAGTAACATCAACGGAGTGTGAAATCAGGTTTGGGAACAAAAGGAAAGGTGGGCAACAAGAAAATGGTTTAGTTTCATGGATAGACTGAACCATAACTAGCACGATCTTTCCAAACAATTAACTAAAACAATGTCCTCAAGCTGTAGGTCAGTGGTTTCACAGATAGAAAGGTGAACATTTACATCACTATGAAGAAGAAGTGTTTGTGTAGTATTATTTCTTTAAACAACTATTGCTCAAACTCCAACAGCTGACAACACTGTGCTGACCTTCCTCTGCACGTCAGTGAGAATGAGATACTCAGCAGAAAGGTCCAGACTGGCCTTCAAACTTGGCAGAGACGATGAGTTGAATGGATCTGGAGAAAACCTATAAAGGAAGACAATCTGTCATTATTATTCTCAAAGTTAATTAACGGTACAAGCTTCAGATAACTGAATTAATCATCACTAAACTTCCTCACCCGAGAACTCAATTCTGCCCTGGTCTGAAATTCCAATTTGATGGGTAATACAGTACTATATGGGCAAGAGTGGATGACTAATTTAAATGTTATATTATGAACTTAAAGAATAACCTGATGGTCTGTAAACAGGTCCAGGAAACAGTGCACCACATCTTCAACTCCTGATTCTGATCTGCTCCAGTTATCAGGAACCGCCAGAAAGGAACCCTGCAAAGACGAGAGAATGAGGTCTAGTAGAGGAAAAGGCAAATGAAGTAAAAGTCATACAGCAACGACTTTAGATTAATGTTAATATATATACACACGTTGTATGTTACAATTTTAACCAAAAGCTTTGCGTGTGCTCTCATGTCTACTTACTCTGGGTCCTGCCTCTTGTGGTTGTCACAGAAAAGAAGGCAGGATAGGGGGCGTCCTCCGTGAGGCCGTAATTCGTGAAGGCACCTGGACAACAGAGAGTGAAGATGAGGAAAAACCAAACAATTGAAAAGGGTCAAACACACATTCTACATATTTAAACCAGAGCCTCCGTGCTTACCTGGGTTTGTCCTGTCCCCCTTCTATATATATCTGCCAGAACTTAATGTACCCATCATGGCTGGCTGTGGCTAACACGGTTCCATCTGGAGAAAGAGCCCCTTCACTGACCCGCTAAAGAGACGAACATCAAACAATGCAGAGTGTCATCACATTAAGAAATATATGCATTCTAGCCAACATAATAACAGCAGAGCAGTTTTCTAATGTCTTGATACTGCAATCAGTTTTTTATGATGAGACATTTTACTCTTGATATGTGATAGTAATGAGAACAGTTGCACGTATCCTGTCCAGACTTAACTGTACTGTGTTTACTCAATTAACAATCTTTAGTGTTTGATAACGACTCTCACTTGTGTATGTCCCTTGACTGTGATGAGACCTTCTTTCAGTTCTGTGGCATCGACCGGCCAACTGCTGTTGTTTGCTCTCAAGACTTCAAGATCCCACACCTCAGCCTAGAAGAGGAGGACAAAATAAAAATGTAAAGATGCAACATCTCTATTTGTATTCTATTTGCGCAAATTACAATTTTAGTCAAGAGTTAGAAAACCGCATTGTTATAATTCACTAAAACAGAGTCTACAAAACAATACTGAATGTTTTCTCTGTTCATAAAATTTGTTTTAGTGAAAAATGCTACTAGAACAAAGATTTGTTCCATTTGCAGAGTCTGCAGCATCTCTATCCTGCTGAGACAAACATTTTTCTGTGAAAGTTCTGATACCCTGTCTTCATGCAGAAGGGCCAAGGTTTGGCTGGTGTCATCTTGGTTCTCCTCATTGTCATCCAGGATGAATGGACACCAGATGAGACGTCGGTGAGAGTTGAGTGGAGTGTCATCTGGTCGTCTGATATGAACCACTATCTGATCACTGTAGGGAACTTGAGTTAAGGAAGTGGGAGAGAACAATTCTTGAAGCATCTGTTTTTTAAGTTTAACAAGGGCAAGGGGCTGAAAATTTTGAGGTTTTTGCAAAATCACAAAGCAGATATAACTGCAGTTTTATTTTGCTGATTACTGTGAATATAATACATACACAGTGCAAAGACAAGCAGTAAACTCCAGTCTACTCAGACAACACACATCCTTCCACACACTCCTCTTCAATTACTACCACATGTCAGGATACATTATCTTGCTTTCACTGCAGGTGAGCTGCCATACCATCAGGTTGCCTGCTTCATCTACACAACCCAACAGGGAGGAGTCGAGGTGAGCAAACGCCAGATCTGTGACGGCCCCTGTGAACCCCTTCAGCAGGGAGCGCTCAGCAAAACCCGGACTCAGGACCCGAATCATAGCATGGTTATTGGCTCCTGAAGGAAGAGGATTTTTATACAAAAATATTAGTTTAACTAGATGGATGCAAAATACGTTAAGGTAATTTATTGATACCATAAAATGTTGTGATCTGTACCAACCAATTCCAATCACAGCCTTAACGTTATTGGTGCAGAGGCACCAAATATCAGACACAAATACCAGATCTTAAAAACTGGACAAATAGAAACCTCATCTATCTAAATACCAAAACACATTAAATGAGAAATACTGTATACTGTATGTAATTCTTAATGTACTTGAACTATGCTCTGTGTAGTTCTGATTTCTAGATCTGAACAGTATTTTGAATTTGATGAATGTGTACAATGTAAATTCATGGTCACTGTTTTAACTGGACCACCCAGATTTTTTATAAATAAATCCTTGATCCAAAAGTCAATGTGTTACAAAAAAGACATTTGTGCCATGTTAACAGTAGAAGTCATTAACAATTACTTTGGGGATTCTCACCTCTGATTGCATAAGCCAAAAAGGAGTTGGACACAGCTATCAGTCTGCCATAATAATACTTGTGTTCCCAGTCGTACTTGGCAACAGGCTGAATTTTCACCTGAATGAAAAACAAATTCACTATTCAACATTTGTACCAGATCATAGCAACATTTTTAACAGGTCCACAAAAGAAAAATGTGCAGAGCTCTATATCTTCTATATCTATTTATAAATTAGATTAGAATAAATTTAGATCGATATGAAAGTGACCTTTTCAGGTACACAGAAGTTTGACTATCTTAACTTGCTGGTGATGTAAGTGATCAAATATGTGATTTATAAATTTAAATGATAATGCTATGTTGTAGCTCTTGATTTAAAGTGTTACCTTGTTGCTGCCTCGAGCTTTGCTGTTAATGCTGGAGTCTTGACTCGCCACTATCTCCACATTGTTAGAGATGATGGGGATACAGGTGGACCCATCATCACCAGAAAGGCAGCTGAAATTGCAGCACATAGATTTAGGTATAAATAAGAATTTATAGTGTCTACGAATATTACTCTGCCACGGTGGTTAGGTGACAGACTCTATGAAGCCACTCACATGATCTGACTCTCCTGAGCAGTGCTGATGTCTGTAGAGATGGGTCTAGTAGATTCTGACATGGTTGACCGATCAGTGTTTCCTAGAAGGTCTGCTCCCAATAGCCCATTCAGCTCTCCATTAAAAGACGGTTTTCTTGGACTGTCACTTGATTGTGCATCTGAGGAAAGAACTTCAGGCTTTCAATACACTGATCCACCGTTTAATTTTGCTAAATCAGGACTTGTCTTGAATCAACAGTTAATACTGAAGTTAATCATGGCATCAACAAATATTCCCACCCCCAAAAAGGGCAGTATTAGATCCATTTCTAGCATAGATTAGTATTATTATTTGTATGATTTGTGTTTTATTTTACTGTATTTTAAGTTGCTAAGGCTACCTGGCTCTACACCTTTATTTTGAAACTTTTATTTGGGACTCATAATTGTGACTATCAGCTACGCCTTGTGATTGGTTGGAAATGTAATAGACCGGTTTAATTTCTTTGATCTACTTTAGAAGGAGCTTTGGAGCCTGGGGAGCACATTAGTTTTTGACCGTGTTCGTGCTAATGCTTCACCATGTAACCACCATGTTCAATTCAGATAACCACCTTGTAGCTTATTAATTTGTATTGTTTTTTTCCTTTTCTATCTCAAGCAAGCTTGAGTAAAACATCAAATGGAAAACATGTTTTTTCTTTTATTATTTGGAATGAAGCACACGTCAACTATATGCTTGGGCTCCATAGTATAAGTGGATTTTTTTATAGAACAGACGGACCCACGGTAACAGACAAGGTGGGTTATAAAATATTTCCTCTGAGATTCAAATTATAGAGGTGATTCTGAACTGCACGACAGCATGAAGTAAAATCATATCACTCCCTGCCGTTTCAAATTCTTTCCTTACAAACAGCTATTAATCATTTTACTGTATCATAATATTGCTTCACAGATATTTGTAAATGCCAAAATATACAAATGGACTGCATACAATTTATGTTTGATATATTTAATGTCCTGTCAATATTCACAGATGTAACATACTGGGAAACGTTGATGAAACAGAAACTAAATTACTGTATCTCATCACACGTGCTTCAAGATAATAAAAAAAAACAGATCCATTATGTCCAAATGAGCTGACATTAAATAAACTAAATAGCTGATTTTAACTTTACTTACACAATGAGGGGAATACAGTGGTGTGAAAAATATTTGCCCTCTTCCTGATTTATTAATTTTTTAATATTTCTCACACTTGAGAATCAGATCAAACTAATTTTAATACTGCACAAAGATAATCCAAGTAAATACAAAATGCAGTGGTTAAACCTGTCTGGCCCTATGCAAAAAAGTAATCATCCTACCCACTTGCTAAATCATGAATGAACTGTGATTAACTACATTTAGTAAGTCAAGTTCAATTTCACTTGCCACACAAAGGCCTGATAATTACCAGACCTGTTCAATCAAGGAATCACGTAAATAAAAGCTGTCTGACAAAGTGCTCACTAGAAGATCTCAAAAAGCAACATATCATGTTACGATCTAAGGAAATTCAAGAACAGATGAGTAACAAAGTAATTCACATGAATCAGTCGGGAAAGGGTAACAAAGCCGTTTCTAGAGCCTTGGGACGTCAGCAAACCCTTGTAGTAGCCTTTTTCCACAAATGGAGAAAACTTGGAAATGTGGTGAACCTTTCCAGTGTTATGAGTGGTGTCAAACCTACACAGCATTTCATAAAATTGTATTTATCTTTTTATGAAATGCTGTTTGACTGTTCTTTATGGTGGTAGTGTGAGGAGTTTTCAGTGGTAGTATGATGATCTGGGGCTACTTGGCAGGGAGCAATTACTTTTTCACATAGTGTCAGGCAGGTTTGTACGGAGCCCGGGAGGTGCCACTGAAGAGAATAAAAACATAGGGTGAAGAAAAGAAAAGTAAATCATGCGCACGGATTACTAACGGGAGAGCACGGTTTACAAAGTAAAGGCTTTAAAGCTCAGTCTGTTCCTCTCTGGCAGCTTAAATAGCCACCTAAATCATCATAGTTTACAGGTGAACTGTTTCTGCTCACTGGACAACGTCTGACCGTCAGACCTGCTCTGCTCTCCACTCTTCTTTACTCTATTTTAACGCCTTCTACTCTATTGAGACACTTTACATTTCCATAAACGTTACGGCAGCATTACAGTCACAACAACACATCCCAAATTGCAAGTGCTAGTCTAAACTAACTATACAGTGTTTTCATTCACATGATGTTGTAGGAGAAATCTGCTACCTGGATGTCTGTCATGAATTAGGAACATGACCAGTTGTGTTGGTGACGTTTAATTCAGACACGAGAGCAGATCATCACAAAACACGGGTCGGTAATAACGTTGTTAAACTGAATGAAGTTCGGTGCACACTTCATCCAGTGCAAACGATTTAGTTTGTTTTGGTTTTTTTCACCCTGTTTTTTCTCTTCCGTGGCACCTCTCGGGCTCCGTAGGTTTGGACAGGTTTTATCCTTTAATAAATTGAATGATAAAACAAAAAACTGCATTTTGTATTTACTCAGGTTACCTATTTGTTTGATACTCTGAATCATTTAAGTGTGGCAAAAAATATAAAAATAGGGGGAAATACTCTACATGTATTTATTGTATGTATTTAAATATTTCAGCTAATACATACTCTATATATACGCATTTCTAAAAAAGGCTAAACAGCCTTTAATCACCCATGTGTTTTGATTTTAGGTGTTATTAGGAAGAATGTGAAAATTGTACTTCACAAACTACCGGAATTTTCTGCTCCTAACTGCTCCGAGAGTTTTATCGTGATTTATTTTACCCCAACTTTTCCAAAACCCGTGACAATGTCTTTATTATAATAAAATCTGTTATAGGCTGTATCTTAAAAATGTTTGAATACTACGAATAATGTACAGTTGCATCAAACAAAGCTGACATTGGTTTTGAGAAATTAGTCAAGAAAACAGAGCTTCGTACGCTGCTTGGAGGCTCAAGCTAATACTCGATGGCAATAAAATTTCAGCTAAGCGCGATAACAAAACTACGACTGCATTTAAATCACTGGATGCAAATATTTGCAGGTGATACAAATATTCTTCTTCTAACACACGCACAAAATGCCTCCTTTTTAGTAGTCTGGCAGCAAATAACACAGCTATCCTAGACCAGAAAATAGATAGAGACATAAGCTAGCTCACAGCGCTGCTAACACAACGACAAAATACTAGTGACTTTTGCGACGCAGTTAGCGCTTTAACATAACGACGACCCTGGACACAATCCTTGCTCCGAATACATTACTAATTAATTTACATTCAAATTGTGCTTTCACAAGGGGTGTCTTCCGTTAGCAGGGAGTGAAACTGCTATTACATCAACTTATCTCCAGTACAACAACGCGCTAATCTAATTCAAGTTAGCTAGGTGTCCGTTTAGCTACCTAGCATTCCATTAGCCTCTGCGGCCTAGCTAGCGCAGGCGCTTTTCATTCCCGGCTCAACTTACCGGTGCTGTTCCCGGGACAGTCGAGCTTGAGGATATCCCGGAGATGCTGGGTGGCACCCTCAATATCTATATTAGAATTGGACGCCATGGGTAAGGGAAAGGGAGACTGGGTTACTTTAAGGGGAGATAATGAATTCTTGTATGATGCGATGCTGTCAGTGTTCACTTCACCCACAGCAACCGTCTAAACTTCCGCTGTGTCCGCGCTGCAAGTTCCGACTCGTCAGTGCTTCAGGTCATCGGTTCCTACCTCACTTTCTGATGAGGTTCACAAAAATTGTAGTATACACTACAAGGCACTGTGTCGCCCTCCACGGTCAGACAGTGCAACTTTCTGTTTTTTTGTCCAGCCTTTACACCCCTGCACACACCACACTGCAACACATACACTAAAGAGCTGGTAGCCACTGTTCTCTAAATAGTATCTGCCAAAATATCAGAATCAAGCAGGTAAGCAAGCATACAAACATTTCGACGTTAGATCCTCAAATGCAACATGATATAATATGAATTTTAAAAACTAATTAATGCCACAGAGCAAAATAGTATTAAGATAAATAATACACAATGTGAGAGGGACATTGTGAAACTGGAATGCGGTACATATATATTTAAGTATTTGTGTACATGAATTAGTATTAGTTTAAAACTAATATAAAGTATTATATTGTTGAACTTGCCTATGTTATTGTTAAACCTATGAATTACCCCGACAATGTTCATATAGAAGTTACCTGATTTACACTAGCAAATAAGATCTCATTTGTTCTTCTGAATGTAGAAATTCTCCTCAATCAGGCCTCTTTGAGTCTTTACACTGTTACACACTCTCTGTATGCACCTCACTTTTACACTTATTAGCCTGCTTAGCTTTAACGATACAGTACATTTAGGCAGACTTCTGAAAATCACGTGCTCATCAGGTGTTACTGTTGCAGCCTGTCATCCAAATGGATATTTCTGACTATTCAAGAGATTCATGTGCCTGTGACTGCACATTTTGAGGAAGTGATGTGTTCCATGAAGAGATGATCACTTGCTATTTCAAAAAAAAAAAATTCTTACTGATTTTTATACTACTGAAAAATATTACTGCTGCATACAATACCTTTGACCTGGGTAATATAATCTGTAACAATACCTTTGTGGTGCCACTTGTTGTGCAACACTTGAAGAGACAAAACAACTGCAAAAAAATGCTGTAAAATGACATGGTGTATTCTTGCAAAATCACTAGAGTATTTGGTTACAGTTATGGGTGAGCACAATTTATTTTTCTGAATTCCTCAACTGATTCAATCTATGTGGAGATGAAGTGAAGAGATAACTGTAAAAGTATGAAAACAGCAAGTCAAAGACATTGATATGGAGAAACAAGGCCACACTATTAAGAAAAAAGTCCGGGTTTTATTGTGTATCGTGGCTGTAGTCCATGTTAACTGTCAGACGTTTGTGAAAGAGAAAGACAGAGACTGAGATAGATAGACCGCTAGAGAGAGAAAAAAAAGAGATCTTATGACAGATCCAAATCAATCACACAGCAAGGTCAAACTTTATGTCCTGCATGATTCTTTGGTTTGCAAGAGCAAAACCTGGCATGAGAATGAATCATGGCAGGGTTAAAAATTGTGTAAAAGGAAGATAAAATGCAGTTTAACACGCTAAGGCAAGCTAAAGTCAACACACAAGTGGCATCTAAAAACAAATTACAACACAAGAAGTTGGAACTGAAGAGGCCGACTCTGAACCTGAACAAGAATCTACAAACCAGTCAACAGCAGTGCTAACAGAACTGAGTTGACACCAGCGGAGTCAACAATAGAGTAGAAGGAGTTAGAATAGAGTAAAGAAGGGTGGAGAGCAGAGCAGAGTATGAGTTAATGGCGTCGGTCAGCTGTTTGTCTTTCTTGTGGCTTGAGTGTAAATATTGTAATGAAGGGGCTCCCAGCGTCATGCAGATCAGCGGAGTGGCAGACAGGGGCATCTGATTGGTCGACCGGCTCTCAGCAAAGAAACATGTTGCAGTTCTACTAGTTGGGGTGGTCTGAAAACCCACCTGGATGAGGTTCAGTGATTGACATCTAGAATCCGGTGTCAAATGAGACAGCAGGAGGGAGGGTTGAGTGTTCTCTCCATCCTTAACTCCTCTCCCCCCTCCCTCCCTACTTCCTCACAAACGGTACCCTTCCCTATGGCCGCCCCTGCCCACCAGAGTGGGGAGGGGGGTTAGCCAAAGTTGTGAATGGCCAGCCTGAACATGTCATTGGTGCATACCCATGCATCGTTAATGTTCTTCAGGATGAAACTCTGATGGAAACCCATGACGGGGTCGTCATCTGCCTGCAGACACACAAACAAACAAAGGATTCAGTGTGAGCGGGACGCTGGAGATAATGCAAAGAACAGTACTTTGATCCCGATATGATGATTTGATTGTACGGTGGCAAAAATGACTTAAAAGTTGCTTCAGAAAGCTTTCACACGCCTTTGATTTCTGCACATTATACATTTTATTAATTGTTAAATTGAAAACAAAAAAACAACAACACTATTTTGCCCATCAGTCTAAACACAATAATCCACAATGACAAATGAAAGCATTTTTTTTTTACATTTTGCAAATTCATTATGAATTGAAAACATCTCTCTTTTACAAAATTATTTATTCCCTTAGTTGTAGCTGTCCAAAGTCTTGTCAGGTGCATTCTGTTTGCTTTCATTTCACCAGAGATATGTCTAGGATTTCACAGAAGTCCTACAGACCTCCCCATTAACATCTTATGTTGAGGATAAGTGTATAAAACCACTTCTAAAGTGACTACTAATTGTGAAATGAAAGAAGTATAGAACCAGCGGGACTCTTTCCTAGAGCTAGAACAAGAATAACCAGACAAGAAGGGCCTAAGAGTGTTTAGGTGAGAGTGCCTGAGTGGATAACACCTCAGACTGTGACGACTATTCCTCTGTTTGCAACAATAAAGAGAAGCAAACAGCCAAGACAAGCCATTTCCCTTACAGACACTTTCCACCCAATCCAATACAGTTTGAGAGGATCTGACGGGCAGAATGGGATAACCTGTTCCAATTATGTGTGAAGCCCTGAAGACTAGAAGTCAAAACTGCTGCCAAAGGAGCTTCTACAATGTTCTAAATGAAGAATCTAGATATTTCCATAATAAAATTTTAACAAAAGATTTGATTTACGTTTTTGCAAATGTGTTTTCACTTTGTCATTATGGGTTATAGTGTGTAGGCTGAAAAACTGCAGTTTTCCCTCTCTAATAAAAAAAATTAACAACACAGTATAATGTGCAAAAAGTGAGACGTTTCTGAAGAGACTGTATAAATAACCATATTTATATTAAAACCTAGTAAGGATGTAGTGATAGTGCTGCTTACTTTTAGCTGTCCTACAACCATACTCAAGATGCAGCAGTCTGGAGTCGGCTGGTGGTCCTGCGCTGTTATACTATGCGCTATTTTTGTGAAGGGGAGACTCTAGCACACACGTGCACGTGCACGCGCGCACACACACACACACACACACACACACACACACACACACACACACACAGGAGAAAAACACACAGGTGTAAGATTGACACAGGCATTTAAACATTTGACATTTAAAGTTGAAAATGAATCAAAACAATAACCAAAACAGTGGGGACCACCCACTACCTGTTACATGTTGAAGTTAGGTTGCCAGACAAACTCACAGTTAGTTTCTCAACAATTGCTCTTTTTCCCTGGAACTGCTGTCCTTCCCATGTAAGGCATGACGCGTCGATCTGCAGCAGAGAGAGGGAGATTGGGAGAATACTCCTGTGATGCACCTGTGAGTCTACATGTACGTTTCTTTCCAGATTCAGTCAAAATGGAGCAAGACTATTTAATATCTTCAAACTTATATAGCACCTGCATATATAGTTTATACAAGTTTATATTTTGATGAAATGTCCTATTGATGATGATGATTGGACTTCGTCTAAAATCTTTAGGGCATGATGCCCAAGTTATCAACAAGTATCTTTCTCTGGACATAAACTTCAGAAAAACCTCCCTTGGTATTAGCACCTATGGAATTAAACTACAAATTTAAATATTACAGAACTGTTGCAGAGGATTCAGTTATTTTTATTCGCTGCCGTAAAATTAAGTTCTTCATTCACGATTGACAACGGCGCCTCTTTAAGTTGGTGATGCAGGTTATCCAGGGTGAATGATGAATCTTAAGCGAGGTGAACACATCATCGCCATGTGTTAAGACACTTGGAAA
Source organism: Ctenopoma multispine (assembly GCA_034779795.1). Lineage (NCBI taxonomy): Eukaryota > Metazoa > Chordata > Actinopteri > Anabantiformes > Anabantidae > Ctenopoma > Ctenopoma multispine. The sequence continues at coordinate 3,841,663 of JAUYWH010000024.1, read as the reverse complement.
CACGGTTCTGTCACACTCACATATATGGATCCAAGTTGTGATCTGTCAGAGTCAAACATCTGATAGTAATGCTGCACGAAGCTGGATCCTATCTGCTCCCACAGAGGCTGGTCTACCATCCTGAATCACCCTGCAACACACACTGGGAAGATGAGAGAGAGATAAGAGAGAGTATCATATTGTCCACCTCACAGTAAAATATTAATTATTACAAACACCTCTTTAAAACAGCTTCATCCTGTATATATATGGCATCTTTTGATCTGTACATATTGAAAATATTTATACTTACACAGTAATCAACAATGACAAAGAAAAAAATGTTTTGACAAATGTCTAAAAAAAAAAAAAAAAAGTACAGTTCAACGAACTGAGAATGAATCCAGCAGCCACTGTACCAGAGACACAGAAGTCTTATACACAAAGAACCTAGCAGAAGGACAACCAGCTCAGCAGCACTTAATCAATCAGACCTTATGGTGGAGTGTTTAGACGGAAGACACAGCCCATTTTAAGTTTACTAAACAACATTTTAAGGACGTTAAAGAACTTAACTAGCTAATCATCAGAAGCATGGTAGGTACAGGGGATCATCTCCACAACAAAAATTACACTAAGGTTGAATGCAGCCAAATACAGAGAGTTACTAGAAAAAACTTGTTCCATAGTGCACCCGATGTGAGACTGGGGCGACAAGTCACCTATCAGCTCATCAATGATACAAAGCATACAGCCAATATGAGGCTAAAAAGTGTCTTAAAGACAAGTCTGTAACTGTCCTTGGGAGTCATTTAAGCCCAGATCCTGTTAAACATCTGTACAGATCCTCTCAGAAGATGGCGCCTCCCAGTCACTTCCCATCCAATCTTGGGAAGTGCCCAAAATGGCAAAATCCAGGTGTGCAAAGCTTCCACAGACATACTCAAGGTAAAGAAACGATTGCTGTCAAAGGGTCTCTAATAGTTTTCTAACACTGAATGAGGGCTCTAGACACTGTTGTACATGGTAGATTTCAGTCTGGACAATGTTTTGATTTGCACAACATTTTTGCTTTGTCATTGTGTTTTACTGTAATTGTGTATTACTGAGTGCACAGTTGAGCAAAAATGTCCGTTTGTCTAATGTCTAATGTAAAGCTAATTTCCAGCACAATAAAGTGCGCAAAATGTAAGAGGGGCTTTTTTTGTTTTTGAAGCATGTAGCAATTTTGACACTATCCACACCACAAGCCAGTTCATACCATCAAAGACATCCATTTGAATTTCTTCACATTTCTTCACATGGCTATTTTAGGTAAATGTAATTAGTTCTATAATGCCGACTACAATTTCAAAATAACTATCAGACTTACTACCAGCTAGCAGAAATACTACCACGCTGGAAAAAGAAAAACATTAGAGCAGCTTCAAATCAAATGGCCAGACGTGTTTTGCTGATTACGCCGGTTACTGGCCTCTCCACTTGTGTGACACTGACAGCACAAGTCATGTGCTCCCACATAGCCACACACTGTTGTTACTGGAACAATCTTACAGCTCTGAAAATGAGTAAAGTCTGAGCAACATGACACAGTTACCGACAGGACATTAATAGTTCTGAGCCCGCGTAAACCTCACGTTAGTTCAGGCTAAAGAGACTGTGAAATAGGCGTCTTTAATAACTTCGATGAATTAAAAAAACTCATTTATAGCTAGTTATCGCTGGCCAACTAGCCGCTAGTAGCTTGTGTTTGCTAACGTTAACTTAGCCTGCGTTGTAGCGACAGTTCATATACCTAGCATACCTCCCCGTCAGCTAATGTTAGACGTCAGACACTTTAGTTATATTTCCAAGCATTAGCTGGCTGGCTGGCTGACGCTGGCCTTTTCACCGGTTGCTAAAAATACCTCGTCTCCTCCAAGTGTTGATGCTTTCTCGGGGCCCGCGCATACTGCCTGCAACCCCTGATCAGCTACCCTACATAGGCGTGCCCAACGTTAGCCCTTAACAGGACAGGAGCAGCCAAATTAAGTACTTATACTACCTTATGTTTGTCAGACTGAACTTACGCTCTTTGTTTTCGCACGTTCCCATTCACTGTGCTATAAGACGGTTTCCTAAACATAAGTAATGAAACTTACCTCTAACCAACGCCAGGCCGGCTACGATCGCACAGTGCAGTGTCTGCTTCGCTACGAGGGGCTTGTAACGCTGTGGAGTGCCACAGCGTTACAAGCCCAGTGCATTGTGGGAATCGTAGTCTTAATATAGGAACAATTTTCGACATATGTGTATGTGCTTGTCTGTTGGTACCTGCCACATACAACTTCTTTGTTGTAGTGGTAGAAAGTCCAGAATATTATATAAATTCACTTACTATACGAAAGTACATGGAAAGTTACAGCTTCAAAATGCGAAAAAAAAGCTTTAACTGTTACTGTGTTACTATCACTGCCCTACATATATCATCATAATGACGCATAAGTTATTCCAGCTAAGCATGTAATTTTAATGTTAATTCAGTAAGTCCGTCTGTGCTTGATGTGTATCTACATTAGGAAATGTTTATTGTAATTACTAACAACTGTATCAATTATCAGTTGAGAGCAAACTCAGAGCTGAGTTTAAGAGAGCATCATAGTGTGGCCCTCTATGTGAAGAGTCACTTCCTGCTGGCCCAGAGTGACACCTGCTGCCTCAGCTGCCTGTCAGGTTTTTGAAGTTGCTTTCTCATACATAAAGCAACCCGAGGCCCTCTGGTTCTGCAAGGGGGAGATCCATATTTCTTTTTCAGAGTGAAGTAACCACTGACGACAACAGGATACGGACTGTGCACTGAGTATCTAAGTATTTTGAATACTTGTGTTTCAGTTATATTGCTACTACATTCTGTGATGTCAGTAAACAACTCACAGTAAGTAAATAATTATAAGCTATGTGCTTAATTCTCCTTACTTTTCACTATGAAAGCAATGATGGTGATATACGTATAACTACACTAACGCCATGAATCTGCAGTCATGTAGGTCCACAACTTCAGACCAGACTGAAACATTTGGGATTTAATGCCATGAAAATTGTGAAAACCTAATTAAAACCAACATTTCCAGTACTTAACCAGAACACAGTAAGAAATGAAGCAGGCGGCGAAGCTGCTGCGAGACCCACACAGACAGTGTCAGAGCTACACAAGGAAAGAACATGAGCGAAATCTGGCAGAAATCTATGTGCATGTAAATGACAAGAACCAGGAAAGACATGAACAGCCATCTCTGCACACAAAGACCAGAAACAACACAAAGAGCATGTTCTCAAGACACAACAGGACAAGAGTCAGGAGAGGGAAAGGAGGGCTCAGTAATGTTGACAGTAACAGACTAGTGTGCATGTCTGCGAAATAGCTTATCTGGGTTTGCCATTTTATCAGTAACAGACAATGTACTTAGCAATTAGCCGGGCAGGATCCCTTACTTTCCTCTTGCAGATACTGCCATATGTGCCATCTGCACTGTTATCAGCTCAAGCTGTAACACTTTCTTTCATCTGTTTCCTTTAGGTGTTGCCACAGCAGATCATCAGCCTCCATCTCACTCTATCCCTAGCATCCTGCTCCGTCACACCAACCATCTGCATGTCCTCCTTCAGCTGCTGCAGGTCAGCTCTCCCATCTCTAGATCTCTTTACAATAAGAGATGTAGGACCAGAGCCACCAGTATTATGAAGGACTCATCCCACCCCAGCAACAGCCGGTTTCAGCTTCTGAAATCAGGGAAGAAGCATCATAGCCAGGAGTGAGAGACTCAGGAGGAGCTTCTATCCTCAGGCCATAAGGCTCTTGAATCAGGATATGCCACCACACCATACACTCATATACAGTATATACTAATACTAATATACTGTGTGTATACTAATACCGAACATCCTTCGTTTTAATTCAATTTAATTGTCGCAGGGACAAAGGTAATTATTAAGAGAACAATTAACACGATGAGATTAAGTGAAAACATCTCAATCAGTGACCATGAACAGTTAGTTTTCTTCGTGTAGTTGATGGTTGGTGTAACAGAGCAGGATGCTGGGGATAGGGTGAGACGGAGGCAGATGATCTGCTGTGGAGAGAAGCCGGAAGAACAACAAGTATATTCACTGAGCGGTACATTCAGGTCATGGAGGTCACGATCAGCTTCTCTAAACTTTAACCAGCGTCGTTTGAAAAGCAAACAGTCAATTGAAAACATGAAGACAGTTCTAATTATCTGGTATTTTAAAAATGATCTGTCCACAGAGTGTAAAAGCTATTTTTTTTACTCCTTTTTTTCCAAGTTGAGACTCAGGTTAAATCGTTTTACTGTGTAGCACAAAGAATAGTTTTTCCTCCGGATAGTTAGAAGAGTCCCCACAAAAAATCTTGTCATACTTGACAAGCAATATCAAAACCTAGAAGAGCATCAGTTACATTTTTCACATTTTGAAACTGAAAGTGTAGCAACACTGAATAAATAAACTGATAAGCAAAAAAAGGGAAAAATGAAACGATCTTTTTTAAGTTTAGCATTTGAGGTTTTGTTTTTTTTACTTGCTTAAAAAGTTAATTAATTTTTTTAATTTGAGTCTTTGCAGCTCTACTGAATTGACTCCACACAGGGGGATAAGAAAGAAGTAAGCTGTCCTTCATTCATTCATTATTAGAAAACAAATTAACTTTTGAACTATTGAATGCCAGTACATGCATATTCAATCACTAAATGTCTTTAAAAGACACAGTTTTATCAATCCAGAAAATCACCTCATTATACACTTAGTTTATTAAACTGCTGAGGAGAATATAGATTGCTTATATTAATCCCATTGATTCTCAGAAATAACAACTACATACAGTATATACGTCACTTTTCCAAACATATTTATGAAATGACAGATATAAAATGCAGATAAGGTTTTTGCAGTCAAACATAACTAAGAAAGAATGACAGAAAGACATAAATGTATGATAAACATCTATTAAAAACTACATGTTTATCTTTATGTTTTTACTTTACACATGACACATGAGATGAGTTAATCAGTCCCATGGAGATAAGATTCCTCCCTAACCTTAAACCCTAATAGTGATTAAACACATACCCACCTATGTTGAATTAAGGCCAAACAGAACAGACAAAACAGAAAATATTACAGCATCAAAGCAAATATCTAACAAATGATAGATCTGCACCCCTCAAAATGTTATGTTGTTAACTGGATAAATCACCATTTGGGTTTTTGTTGTGACAGAAATTCAACCTATTTTTGCTTTTGCTCCTTTATAATGAACACAAAGTCCAGCTAAGAGAGGCTGAGTGAACGTGGTCCGGACTCTGTGGAGGAGAGTCACAGTTTCAGAGATGCTGTGGAAGGACAGAATACCTGCACTGTGAGCCAGGAACACTCCTATTGTGAAGGCCTGAGGGCCTGTGACAGTAACTTTCTCACTGTCATGTTTGAATGTATATTTATCAGTACCTGAACACTCTAATACCCAAGACTTGTTATTGTTTCCAAACCCACTTTCATCTCCTGTTCTACTAATGTCCTTGTATGCGACTGCTATTGAAATTCCTAATCCACTCCACTCCACTTCCCAGTAACAACGGCCAGTTAGATGTTCTCGACCTAGAACCTGAACCTTGTTCAGGAATCTGTCTAGGTGATCAGGATATGACTCTTGGTTATTCCCTGAGGTTGCTTTTGTGTTCCCTTCAGATAATAACAGCTGTGTGTTCACTGTATTTGGATCCAGTGTGACTGAACGTTTATATCGTGCTAATTCATCTCTTTTCTTGGGGTATTGTGGCAGTAAAACATCTGCTTCAAACACTGTCTTTGAGATCTTGTTCCATTCCTTAGTACAAATGTCCATTAGTTTATGTCTGGCCTCTGAAACGGCTGTTGTCACATCTTTAAAGTACAGCAGAGGACGGGTTTTGTCTGACTCGACAAAACTCAATTTTGTAGATTTACTCAAGTTCGGGCAATTTAGCAGATATAGAGTTTCATTCGTTGTGTACGAGAGCGTCTCCAATTCAGTTTCTCTCCTCCTCAGCTCTACGAGCTCCTTCTTCATCTTTTCCTGAAGCTCTTTGACTCGTCTCACTTCCATTTCCTGCTGGGATATGATTTTCCTCCTCACATGAGCACTTTTCGTCTCAATGAGTTGGATAAGTTCAGTGGACGTTTTCTCACTGTCCTTTAATGCTGTCTCAGCAGAACAGTTGATAGCATCCACCTCCTGTTTAAGCACCTTCATACTTTTTTCTATGTTCTGGATATTTTGTTTGACATGTTGCTGAGTCACTCTGGCCTTGTTCTGCCTCTATGCCATTTCTGCTTTAGCTGAGATTGTCATGTGACCTTTGTGCTCATCCACGGAGCAGAGATAACAGATACACATCTGATCGGTGTGACAGAAAACCTTTTTGATCTCATCATGACGAGAACAGAATATCTCCTGAAGGTTTGTAGAAGCTTCAAGCAGCTTGTGTTTCTTTAATGGAATTACTTCATAGTGAGGCTGGAGGTGTTCTTCACAGGAGTAGGCCCGACACTGCAGACAGAACTTGTTGGCTTTCCGTTTTCTTCCAGTGCAGAAGTCACAGGTCACATCTCCAGACCTGGCAGAGCAGTGACCAGCTGGAGCAGCTTGAGATCCTCTCGTCTCCTGGTCCTCTACTGCTTCTGCCAACATTGTGTTTTTCACCAAAACAAATATCTTTTTAAAGCTACAGTGTCTGTAGTTAGGACAGTGGTAGATTTTCTTCTAATCCTTTCAACCCTAGCAGCGTTCAGTACAGTCCATACAGTAGCTGTGCAAACAGGAAATAATTACAGGATTCTTCAGTAGATCCAAATAGATTGAAAAACAGTCAAGCTGATCTCCTCCGTGGAAGCCACGATGTCTCCACCAGTCGCATTAACAGTATGAAGCTGCTCTCTGAAAGGTTTTAGTGTGAATAGAAAGTGAAACAGTCCTCGGTCTTTAAATAAGAGAGGCTAGTTAAATTCAGGTGTGCTGCTTCATGGACACATGGTTGCTTCCTGTGTTTTAAGAAATCGAAACAGATAATCTGAGCCTGCAGGGACATCTGGTGGTAAAGGTGTACCAGTGGCCTTTATTAACATCTGCTTCACAGGCTGCACTACCTTTTTTAGTCAATCTTCTGTTTCACGTAGAGGTAAGTTTGCAGTGAGGTGATATTAAGACCATCATATCAATTTGCAGTTAGCAAAGGTGCATTTGTATTAACACTATATTAAAATAATTCATATCGAGTTTCAGTGGGCTTTGCAGTCAGTGAAATGGCAACAACCCTTGGCCTCTTGTTCATTATTTCAATTGAAGTCATGTGTTCATTCTTAGGACTCATGCAGACCACAGAGGCAAATCGAGACTGTTCAGAGTACAGAGGTGTTTATTGCTTGTGTATTGTAGTACTGGTTGTAACACTGGTGGAGCTGAGGACATTGTAAAATGTTAGCAGGTCACAGAAGAGTGATCCTACAGCAGGTACAGTTAGAATGACGTAGGTAACTATGTATTGGTTTAAATAAGTAGTTCACTACAACACTATATTCAGGCTATATTAAGGTTAGCATCCACCTCCTGTTTAAGCACCTTCATACTTTCCTCTATGTTCTGGATATTTTGTTTGACATGTTGCTGAGTCACTCTGGCCTTGTTCTGCCTCTTTGCCATTTCTGCTTTAGCTGAGATTGTTTAGCTACATTACAAGATTAAGGTAAATTGTAAATACATCACTTCATAAACACAAAATTTCAAAAAACAATCAAAAGCCTTCTAAATCTGCACAATAATTATAATAAGTAAATTTAAAGGAGGAGTGTTGCTGAAAACAAGTAGGTCATAGAACAGCAACAAAAATAAGGCAAAAAAAGTGTCGGGATGAGCATGAGGTAGGAAAAAGCTGCCAGATAACTAGTCAAACCTCAGCATTAAACACAAACACAATCGCAATGAAGTGTTGGTGATGGGAATCTTGACATGAAAACTAAATTCTCTTAGAATTAGTGGATGAACAGACATGTTTTGACATGTTTCCAGACACCAGGAAAGAGATTGAGAATGACTCAACAAAATTTCAGCAATGACTGAACAAGGACTGTGAACTTATAGCAGATGCAGATCAGCTGAGTGTGGGAGAACTGAGTGGTTCAGGTAATAGAAGAGAGAAAGCAGGAAAAAGGATGGGGCAGGACTGAGTGTGCGGAGAGACTAGACAACAGTGTTGTTACATTAGTTGGAGCGTTTGGCTGCAAATGTTTCTGTATGTAGTTCTGTAGAACAATTTCACCCCAAACTCAAGTCCTGCAGCGGTTCCAAAAACCCTCCTGTACTGCTTGCTTTCCAGCTATGCCAGCCGTACCCACTGCTGCGTAACCGCATCAAGGTGAGTTCAGCCAGTCAGAAGCTGGAAGATACCATCTCATATGAGGGTGAAGCCTGTTCCAGCCTGTGATTGACGGAACACACCTGATCCAGGTACACAGCAGTGAGTAGTTGGGTAGAAGACAATCATCTGAACCAGATTTCAATTTAGGAACCTCTACAGCTGGTGTATTTTTAAAAATAATTATTCTTCTTTACCACTGGTGCTGCTTTGTAAAACTGCTTGTTCAATACCTCATGTCTCATATAGCCTCAAATATTTCCATATAATTGTGTGGCCCCTATTTATCTAATACTGTCTTTGACAAACATGCAGTAACTCCTGGAAGGAACCAAAATAATTCACACACAGAAGTCGCAGAAGAAGATCATTCACATTAACAGAATAATGATTTCATCTTTGTGGCACTTTCCTGACCACATTAACAAAGTGACAGGGACATAAGGGGAGGTTTTTAACTCTGATGAAACCTGCACAATGAAAACGAAGAGCAGACAATAGTTACATTTACACTGAAAAAACTAATTTTGAGGTATAGTAAAATATATTGGATTTACTGTCATAATTATTACATTGCAATATTACAATTCATTGCGAATTAAAATTTCTATGTAAAATTTTAAATAAATACACAATTAATTCATGTATAAAATGAACTCAGAGGGAATAGTAAATTGTATTATATATATTCTCATATAATTTAACTGTTTTAAAGTCATTACACATAAAGCTAATGATACTGAGTTAATTTTAATCTAAAATCTTAACACCTTCACCTCTGCGTGACCGGAAAGAAGAAGATCCACGATTCCGCCTGACTAAATCACATGCCCGCGTTTTTGACTAGAGATAGACGGTTGCCACAGATGTGGATGCAAAGTTAGTGTGTAGGGTAAGTTATTGCCTTTTTTTTTGTAATTTATGACAATTTTAGATGTTCGATTGACTTTGTTGTATAACTGTAGTAATGTTAACTCTAGGTTACATTAACCTAGGCCTGCGTTTTCCACTGCTGTCCATGAAGCACCCTCATGCAGAAGTCAGTTTAAAACCAAATAAATTCGTGCTAGTGAATTTGTTTAAGGGTGTATGAATCGCATTATCTTGCGGCATTAAATCATTTGTAGACTGTAAGTATTTCGTTAGAACACGTAAAACATGATTCGCGGACAAACGTGATGCGTCGAGAAGGTGCAGTGTTCACACACGTCTGGTCGGATGAATGTACAAGTGATTTAACGTGATAAACAATCACTGGGAGGATGACGGACCCGCTTAGTATTCGTCATGTAATTTTCTCCTCTGTCACAGAAATATACAGCGGTCAACGACACAGGATCTACTTCCTGTATTTACTTTTGTTGTTCCCGCGGCAGACACGTCTGACCAATAAGCAGAGAGACAGTTCTCGCGTGATTTAAAGTGACGCATTTTGGTGACTATAGCACGACTTTTTGAAAAACGTATTTGATTTGACTGTTTCAATGTCCTGCAGCCTTATTTCTAATTTGTTTTAAACGTGTATTAATTTCCATAAATTGATTGTGATTTTGAGCCGAAATCGTATTTGATCTTGTCTTCTTTAATCAGGTCTTTTTCTTTATTTTTCTTGCAGTTATGTTTGCCCAAGTCTCTGATAATGTCTGACTGCACTCAACTACGTGTTATCATTGATGAGACTACAGTTCATAAATTAACCCTTCCACATGGATTCCCTGGAACTGTAGATGAACTTTTGACAGTTACACAGGATTGTTTTCAACTCCAGGGAGATTTCACTGTTATGTATATGGACAAAGATTTTCATAATCAGTTCTTCACTCTTACATCAACAGACCTGTTAAAGGACAAAGACACAATCAAACTAGTTAAAACAGAACCTTCTGTTATTCTCACATTGACTCCTGTCAATGAAGCTGCTGATCCATCCCCTTCAGTGTCACTCAGTCAGTCTTTCCAGGATGACAGTTCCTCAGCTAGTTCATCGGACACCATTATTTTACAACAGCCTCCAGAGTATCGATCAGAAGCTTGGCCAACTAATTTCGTGATACCAAGCTTTTCATATAATGTCCAAATTCTCCTTCAGAAAGCAAATGAGGAATTTAGAAGTGATGGAACACTTCTTAATAATCCAAGCATTACCTCTGGTGTGCTTGAGAAGCTTGCAGAAGAAATATTCCGCTACACTGCCTATCCTACTGGGTTTCAAATTGAGGTGGTTGTAGAAGCTCTGTTAAAGAAACATCCTTGTCTGAGGGAGCCTGGTACCTCATGTTCAGGTATGTATGGGTGGCAGCAGCGTCTTAGTATAAGATGGCCAATTACCGATCTAAATTGAGAAAGATTGAAGTACCTTGTCCCGAGCTTGACGTCAACTCCTTAAAAAGGAAATTACCTGGTGAGAAAACTCCGGCAAAGAACTGCAAAAAACCGAATGGAGCGGAAGTAAACTTCCTACCCCCACATCCAAATGGAGAAAATGTTGATAGCCTTGAAATGGAGAGGCAGGAGCTTCTTGATGAACAACCATAAAGTGATAAAAGAAAAAATGGCAAAAACATTTGTCTGTGGTAGTCCAGCTGCTGAAGACTTCAAGGAGAGATGGCCAGCCTTATTTTGTGAAGCTGAGGTATGTAAATGTATTCCCTTTCTTAAGCCCTCTTGTTTGGCCAGAAACAATAATTTAAAAGTATTATTTAAATATTGATCTCTTGTCATTTCAGATAAAAGAAGAATTTAGGATATTAACTACAATTTCCCTGGAACAGAGCTTCATGAACAGGCTTGACACCTACACACCAAAAATGATTACCATAATGAAGCTCAAGGGAGGTGTCGTGGGCACCAAGCTGAGGCCGTACATGGACATACTGAGTCAGGTGTGTTTATGTTAAATTTTGGTCTTCACTCAAATCACTGCTCATATGCCATTGTATTATCACTTGGTAGTTTGTTTTCTATGGATATTGGTTATGTATTGAAAATAATAATGTTCACAGAACCAAAACATTGAGATGAGGCGTGAAGCTGTTATCAGGAGCCTCATACTGTACCTTGGCGAGAAGGAAGAGGAACTGTTTGAAGATTGCCAGGTAAAGTGTTTTTTGTTCAATGTCGTTTTAAAATGTTAAAATTGTATTACCATAACATACACCAGGGGTGGGGAACCTATGCTCCTGGAGGGTCTGTGTCCCGCTGAGGTTAAATCCAACCTTAATCAAATACACCTGATCCAGGTAATCAAGGTCTACTAGAAACTTCAAAGCATGTTTGTTGGAGCTGGTTGGGGCTAACCTCTGCAGGACACTGACCCTCCAGGACCAGGGTTCCCCACCCCTGATGTAAAGGTTAGCCCTAAAGCAGAGGTGTCCAAATTCTGTTCTGGAGGGCCACTGTCATGCAGAGTTTAACTCCAACTGGCCTCAACGTACCACAGTCAAGTAGTACATTTATAGCTAAGGGTAACATTATTTGGCTGTAGTGGCTCTTATGTCATGTTCGACTAATGTTTAACTAAACCTGGCTCGCTGTAAAATAGGCTTGACTCAGTTAAGCGTAATCTATACTCTATTACTTCAGTTTACATTTTTCAGTACAATCGAAGTAATTTATTTTGTGTAAATTGTGCAGGAGGACAACCACAGTGACACAACGCTACACAACCTCAAGATTCTGGTTGTCCATGGAGCTGATGGAAAGGATCCAGTGGACGTATCCATTATTCTTGAAGGGAAGGAGATCTTGCCGGAATGCCACAATACTGCTGAAGCTTGTGCACTGCTTATGGGACTCATTTATGCCCTCAACCTCGCATACCCCAGAGCATTGCGTTACACTTTCAAGGTGTTTCAGAAAGTTTTTCTAGAATTGGATGGAATTAAGCTGTCTCCAAAAGTACAAGCTTTAAAGTCGAAGTTGCTTTCTTACTTGCTTTTGCCATTGCAAGTACTGCACGTTTTTAGATGCCAGTATACTCCCCAACTAACTTTTAAATCTTCCAGGTTGTATTGGACCTTTTGGACAGACAAAATGTTTTGCTTTTGAATTTAGTTTCACCATTGTGAACAGTGATGGGAAGACACTTGCCTATTAGAACTGTTTTCAGCTTTGTGCCAACTAAGGCATCTGGTCTTTTTTTTTTTTTCTTTGACATGTTTGGAGCACTAGTCTAGAGTGCCATGTTAAATTGTTGAAACTGCTTTGTTTTAGACTATTTTAAGTCTAACTGAATTCGTAAAAGCACATCTTTAATTGTTTATTAAAATGTTTTATGCATTGTTTTATATTTTATGCATTTAATGTTGTAATGCAGAGTGCTATGTTGAATGTTGAAACTGCACTATTCGAGAGGATTGTAACTTTTATTGAATTTTGAAAAAAAATTGATATCCATGCATCCATGGTTGTTTAAAACTCATCCCATGTTTTTGTATTCCTCTTGGGGTTAAAACACATCCTTTCTGATTTTGAAAAATGTTGTTTTCAGGACTCCAATCCCTAGGGAAACAGTTGTCATCCAAAAAAACTGAGGTTTTGCTTTATGTAACTTTAAAAAGCATACATTTGTGTGACTGAGTCATTGTTTAATGTTGGAACAAAATAAATGTTAATTGTCTATGCTGTGTGTGGGTTTATTTAAATGCAGACAAAATTACTCTATATTTAGAAATATTGAATAAAAGTTACCTTATAACAGTAAATAAAATTTACTATTTTAAGTACAGCTGTGTGTTTATATTTAAAAAAAACACAGATTTTATCTAAATGCTTTGAATAAATATAGTTTATACATTAAATAGAATTAAGTAATATTTACTTAATATTTTAACACATTTTAAGTCATAGTAATACATAGATTTTACTTGATTCTGGTAAGTGCATTTTATTTAAAATTATAGTAGTAAATTTTACTTAAACATTGTTAGTGCAAATTGTTACGAGGACTTTATTAAGTAAATGTTACATGTTATTTTTTTCAGTGTACAAATGGATATAGATGTTTGTATTCAGTGTCCGTCCATTTGAAAAACTAATTAAGATCACACAACTCGGCTGTAGATCCAAAATAATCAACACAAAGTCCGGCGTAGAGAGGCTGAGTGAACGTGGTCTGGACTCTGTGGAGCAGAGTCACAGTTTCAGAGACGCTGTGGAAGGACAGAATACCTGCCCCGTGATCCAGATACACTCCTACTCTGGAGGACTGAGGGCCTGTGATGGAAGTTGTGATTTTGTCATGTCTCGAATGATAATTACCACTAAAGGAACAATCCAATGCCCAAGACTTGTCATTGTTTCCAAATCTGCTGTCCTCTCCTGTTCTGTTTATATTCTTATATGCGACTGCTATTGAAACTCCTCCTCCACTCAACTCTACCTCCCAATAACAACGTCTGGTCAGACTCTCGTTACTCAGGACCTGAAACACATCAGCGAATCTGTCTGGGTGACTAGGATATAACTGAGACACTTCCATATTGGTTGCTTTTCTGTTCCCCTCAGATAATGACACCTCAGTGTTTGCTGTGTTCAGATCCAGTGTGATTTGATGCACATATCGTAAGAATTCAGCTCTGGTCTTGGGCTCTGCTTGTGGAAGTAAAAAATCTATTTCAGTCTCCATCGTTGAGATCTTGGACCATCCCTCACTGAGAAAGTCCTGTAGTTTATCTCTGACCTCAGAACCAGCTGCAGTCACAACCTCGAAGTAATGCAGAGCGTGGATTCTAATGGCGTGTGAGTCTGGAGATTCAGCGAGATTTGACAGAGAGGGGTAATTATGGAACACCCAAGCGCAGTCCTCTGTGTGTGAGAGCTGCTCCAACTCAGCATCTTTCCTCCTCAGCTCAGTGAGCTCCTGCTGCAGCTTCTTCTGGAGCTCTTTGACTCGATTCGCTTCCGTTTTCTGTCGAGATCTGATCTGCTGCTTCATGTAAGAGCTTCTCTTCCTGATACCGCTGATCAGTTCGTTGAAGATCTTCTCACTGCTCTTCACAGCTTTATCAGCAGAGCGGCTGATAGTTTCTAACTGTTGCTGGAGCATCTTCAAATCTTTCTCTCTGTCCTGAATTCTCTGCTGGATTTTTTGCCAACTTGCCCCAAACTCTTTCTGCCTCTCTGCCATTTCTTTTTCAGCCGAGACTGTGTCATGGCCTTTATGTTCATTCATTAAGCAGAGATAACAGATACATTGCTGATCAGTGCGACAGAAAATCTTCATCACCTCGTTGTGATGAGAGCACATCTTCTCCTGAATATTTGCAGATGTTTCGAGCAGCTTGTGCTTCTTTAATGGAGCAATGTCATAGTGAGGCTGGAGGTGGAGTTCGCAGGAGGACACCTGACACTGCAGGCAGGACTTTGTAGCCTTTCGCTTTCTTCCAGTACAGAAATCACAGGCCACATCTCCAGGTCCAGCGTAGCAGTGATGAGCTGCAGCTGCCTGGAGTCCTGTCTTCTTCAGCTCCTCCACTAAATCTACTAACATGGTATTTTTTACCACAGCAGGCCTCAGTGTGAAGATCTGTCTGCACTGCGGACAGCTGTATCGTTTTTCCTGATCCTCTTTATCCCAAAAGCTTGTAATACAGTTCATGCAGTAGCTGTGCCCACATGGAATAGTCACTGGATCCTTTAGTAGATCCAGACAGATTGAACAGCAGAGTTTTTCTTGGTCTAGCTGAATTCCGTGCTGCGCCATTTCCTCTGAGACAATGAAAACTGTCAGGGAGGAGGGCGTGGTTTATCAGGAGGGCTTTTAAAGAGCATGTCCTTGAGCAGTTGTTTACAGCGGAACCTCTGTAATATGAGAAGAATGGTAGAAACAAGCTTCCACTTTATTTTCAGCTCAGTTTTCTGACAGTAAATAATTAGCATTTTACCACTTTAAATACCTCTATAGGACCAGTCTAACCAGTAAAAACCTGTAAACTATGATAATATTTGGTTCTCTTTTGTTTACTTTGAAATATTTTCATTCATTAGTCTGAATTTTCACTCTGGAGATCCATCATTTTACAGAATAAATGATTTATCAGAAAAAGTCGACTGTAGACTTGATGTTTCAGCCCTGACAGTCTAAATATCAGTTTCAGACAGTCTCAATATCAAAAAGTTAAGTTAAATAAAAATATGTTTCTAAAACTAATGAAGTGTGTGATAATGTTAAGAAAATATATAAAACGCGTTTATCAGAAGTTTTAGTTAAGTGAACATATAATCTAATGTAGTCTAATGAGTTTTTAGCTAGTGGACAGTTTTTCAGTCTCTTTCTTCGTTAGAACAGGATTAACTTAAAATTTTAAATCTCCTCTAAATGACAATTACACGTAACAGAAATGTTATAGTGGATATAATAGTGGATCAAAAGGAAGAATATTTCCCTCTCACCTGTCATAAAATTGGGATATTTAGGAGAAGACTCAGAAAGGAAAAGACAATCCATGGAGGGAATATCAACCATGTTTGTCATGGGCATGTCGATTTCTGTCCAGATTCCATAGGTACCAAACTTGGTGGAAAACCAGGCAGTAAGCCAGGTGGTAAAAAGCCCTTCAAACCATATAACAAAGATAAGAAGACCAGACTGTGTAAGGACAGAGATGGTGGCAGGAATGAAAACTAATTAGCTTTCTCCAAAGGTGGGACGGGGCGGAGAAAGAGAAAACTGCCAGCTAAAGATGAAGAAGAAGAGGATGAAAAAAAACATACTTTCAGAAGCTGAACAGAACATTTTCACCCGTTTCTGATCATTCATCTGTCTGTGTTGACACAGCCTGAGCATGTGTCAGTAAAGTAAGAATGACACTGAGTCATATAGCTGCTTTCTAAATAAATGAGGTGAACTCGTGAGACAGGGTGTTGAAAGAAAACAGGTCCTGTCACTAGAAGAAGAAGAAGAAGAAGTAACAACAGAACAGGCAGCAGAGAGAAAGGACATGTTCCAGATCATCTGCCAGGCCAAAAAAGTGTGGGGAGACCTCAGGAGGTAAACACACACACACACACACAACATCATAATGAATGAATATTACAACAGATTACAGGATAACAATAACAATCTGTAGCCAAAAGTGTAGAAAAGACTAAGATTAAGATGATGTTGTCATCAGTACGAGACAAATGCTGTACATCTCTGGCATCATGGAAAGTCAAGCTGAAGTGCAGGTGTGCATGTTTAAAGCGTGGATAGAGCCTTGTGTTGGATGAGATCTGGATGCTATGGTGGCTTCGTAAAGAATTGTTATTTACAAAAACATGTTTTGTAAATAACAAAATGAAAACGCGATTTTGTTTGCAAATGAATTAAAAATCAAAAACTGGCACAAAAGAATTCAGACCCTTAGTTCAGCACTGTGTAGAAGCTCCTTTGGCTGTGTCACTCTGGCCCATGGTTCTTGATTTTGACACCTGTGTTATGGGGTTTAACTCTGGGCTTAGATGGGGTCAGTTAAGGACAGTCTGCTACAGGCTCCTGTTTGTCCTATAGCCACTGCAGTGGTGTTTCGACTGTACGCTTCTGGAATACTTTTTAACATTTAATTAAGTTTAGATTGATGGGGGACATGCAGTTTATTCCATTTCCATTTCAATTTGCTACACAAAAAGGTATGAATAGTTTCTGAAGCCTCTGTATGTGATCTGTAAAGTGTGATCAGTATGTGTGTGACCTGCAGAGGTCATCACTGACAGCTCATTAACTCTGCATGGGGCTCATCTACTGATACATTAAACAACACACTGTAATACCATTTTCAAAATAGGGTAGGGGACCATCAAAAGATGATAGATGAAGATGATACTGAGCTTTCTATTGATGCAGCATAACCAGAGAGGATGTTTTTTTAATGTGTGCAGTCTTCATCCTTCAAGCCTAGCACCTACCTTAGTGGTCCACTGATTGATCTTTCACATTTCTAATTAATTGACTTTGGAAGATGCCTGGGCTCATGCCAGATTAATGAAGAAAAAACATCTGCAGACACATCTGCAGCCTACTCTGCAAGCATTTCACACACAGATGCTAGTGAAAATTGACATAGCTGTCTTTCTTGTCATCAAGAAAATTCATCAAACCATGAATTCGTACTTAGTGAAGTTTGCCACGGTGAGTTCTCAGGGCTGCTCTCTTCATTCAGTAACACTGACTATATACTCATAATAATGATCTCTTCGTTTTTGCTAAGCAGCAATGTACAGTATATCATAGTCTGTTGGGTTTTAACAGGTTGTGTTGAAACTGTACATGTGAATTGGTTTTGTTACCTTCTACAGTGTCTTGATCATTTTAGTTCTTTGTGTTTGTATGAAGCAGAACATTTATTCACAATGGTTGTTTAAAAAAGATAATGCATTTCAGTGAGGAACTCAAGTACTTTTTATTTACATATTACATACATGTATATTACATATTTTAAAGATGTAATGAAGTGCAAGACAGATCCAGGTCTGGAAAAAAATTTAGTTATTTATATTGTGATAAGTTGCATTTGGCAAGATGACATTAGACCACTTACAATGTAGATGAATGGCATTTCTTTTATTTGGGTGAGTTACAGCAGGCAATTATACCATGTCAATAATCTATAATTCAAGTAGTAAGTTAAGAATAACAAGCAGGAAAATTAACACTACAACATTATATTATTCGCTGGCTGGAACGTGATGTGACGCAGCATTTTCTTCTGATTCATCAAGAGTTGGAGGTAAGGCTGCTACACCTAATTCTGCAAGCTGGTGAAGCATTAAAGTAAAATGGTCTTAGAAACTAAGAAGGCTACTCAGAGTCGTTATCATATATTTAAAGACACAGACGTTAAATTGCTTCACTATAATGACCACAATGGTCTATCCTGAAAAGACAGTGAAACCTCTGCTGTTACGTACCAGGCTGTGCAGCCTCTGGGAGGACATGGCGTCATCGCTGCTGTCTGGATCACTTTGAGCTGAGGCCACAAGTTCATCTATTTCCTCTTGTGACTTCAGAGGGAGTGCTCTCCTCAGGGCCGTCCTAGACATCCACACATATACACAAAACACAGTGTTCACAGAGAAAAAGAGTTATCTTCAAAGACTGTGAAAAACTGTAAGACAAATGTGTATTTTGGGCTGTATGGATTAAACTGACTTTCATATAGCGTGTGTGTGTGTGTGTGTGTGTGTGTGTGTGTGTGTGTCACCTAAACTCCTGGGCAGTGACTGTGCCACTCTCAGAGGTACTGGAGTTGACCCTCTCTTTAAGTTGGCTGGACTTATTCTGGCTTTGCCTTTGAGACACATGCTCATCCATCTCAGTAAAAAAAACAACAAAACAGCATTTTAAAGGAATAGTTTGGGTGAGAGTTATATGCAGATTGATACCGTTCTCGTATGTATCTATCCAATATAAAGCTAGAAGGCAGAGGGAAGCAGTTTGGTTCCATTGGTCTGAAGTTACCACCTTTTTCCAGCTTCACGTTGAAGAAACACTGACTTATTCAAACAAATCAGTGCGCACTGACTGTTACTTTTAGGAACTTTAAAGGCTCTCTGACTGTTACAAACACACATTATTAGCATATACACTGATGCACATTCACAAGATTGCCTTTACACTAAAATGTGG
Source organism: Ctenopoma multispine (assembly GCA_034779795.1). NCBI lineage: Eukaryota > Metazoa > Chordata > Actinopteri > Anabantiformes > Anabantidae > Ctenopoma > Ctenopoma multispine. Next base: position 3,822,634 of record JAUYWH010000024.1, on the reverse strand, counting down.
AGAAACCCAATCCCACACAAACTCACCACATCATAATGTAACTACTAATGTAGTGTATATTACTGTGTATTGTACTGCACCTGCACAGTTGTGTAGTTTTGTATCTCATCGTGCACTGTGCCTTTTTTATGGAGCTCCAGAAGTGTGTCATATTCACACTTCAACTGATCAAAGTCACCCTGCAGTGTCGTCAACTGAACAACAAAGTAGAAAAATACAATTAAAATGGTGAAGTATCTGTGTATGTGTACAGTCGTGGCCAAAAGTTTTGAGAATGACACAAATATTTTTCCCTGAGTCACTTAGTTATCACTTTTGCCTTATGGCACGGTGCTCCATTGGTGTTTTGGTATCATTCTTTATTCATGGCCGTGTTTTTGGGCAATCCTGAGCAAGCTCTGCACTGGTGGCACTCACAATTTTGCCCAAAAACACGGCCATGAATAAAGAATAGTACCAAAACACCATCCAACAGCAACATCTTCCAACAATCCAACAACAGTTTGGTGAAGAACAATGCATTTTCCAGCACGATGGAGCACCGTGCCATAAGGCAAAAGTGAAAGTAAAAGGCAAAACGTATGAAGTGCTTGTAATTATATTTCAGTACATCACAGAAACAACTGAAACAAAGATCTAAAAGCAGTTTAGCAGCAAACTTTGTGAAAACTAATATTTGTGTCATTCTCAAAACTTTTGGCCACGACTGTACATGCATGCGTTTATGTGAAGTGTCTAAGTAGTTCACCTGCAGAAGAGTCTGTTTGTGTGTTTGTTCCAGGATGTCCCAGTTCCGTCGAGGCACAACATCCCAGTACTCTGCCCTCATCCTGTTGAGCTGCTCCTGAGTTTTAGTCAGGTCTTCCCGACATACTTTCAGAGTGAGCTGCAGCTCCACTGGGTCCTTTGCCTCTTCTTTCACAATGGAAACAAACATCAGAGTACAACACACATGTACACATGTAATTTGCTTGTGTCTCCTTGTAAGTCGCTTTGGGTAAAAGCGTCTGCCAAATGAACTAAAGTAAAGTAAAGTAAAGTAAAATGTACACAGTGATTTAAAATATTTGCATGTTAGATATTTGACTTAGTGCTTTAAATTGCATGAGAGACTTAATTTTTTGAATTGGCATTTATACACAAATTTACACAGTTTTGTTATTTTGTAGCAGGAGTCAGATGGACCATCTCTTGGCCAGACACACTGACTTCAGGCCAAGAAACAGTCCAACCACATCTCTTTATTTAAACAAACTAATTAAAATGTTCTAATTTAGAAGCTGGTAGGTGGAGATTTAAATTTTAGATATAGCTGAGGCTAGCTGTGTTTAGTCTTTATGCTGGGCTTTGCTGCACAATTAATCAGCTAATTGAATGATTGCAGCTCTACCTGTATCTTCATAGGCAGCATGCTCCTCCTTCACAGGCCCTCTTGTTTGGTCACTAAGCTGCCAGATCAGCAGTTTGCGGGCATCATGCTCCTCCCTGTACTGCAGATACTGCTTAGACAGCTCAGACTGCAGATGGTCCACCTAGAGAGGAGTTAAGGTAGAGGGTGGTGGGGTGGGGTAAGTCAAGATAGTGATAATCTACTTTACTATCTGCACAGATTCTCTGATGATCAAACAAAACATTATTTGGATAATGGAATCTCCAGCTTTGACTGCATGTATATATAAAAGTTAAAGAATTCATGTGAATATTAACTGCACTAAGATGTATCCGAAGTTACACAAATGAATAAATAAAATACATCACATACCACTGCCTGCATGGCCTTTTCTTTCTCCCTCATGGTCTCAATATTCCCTTGCAGTTGCTGCTTCTCCCTTTTCAAGGCTCCAATCTCAGCCTGCTCCTCTTTCCAGCGAGCTTGAATCTTTCTGTCACATTCCTCTGTCACCACCCTCAGATGAGATCGAAACGGTTCCAATTCTCGGATTTTGTCCTGCTGATATGCTGAACAGATGTATAATGCATGATAAAGGAGCTATTATTAAACCACAGGGCTGAAATTATTATTGATGACAATTCTGACAGTTACTTTTTCAAATAAGTTCTTTAATGGGTTTCACCAGCTCAACTCCCCTAAGGCTTTCTGCCTTTGGCTTTGGGGTCTGAGAACTTAAAGATTTTATAGGGTAAATGGCTAATTGATGGCTGTAATTTGTGTTGCTGTTTGACAAAGCTGTACAGCATTATAGAGAGATATCTGTCTGTTATTTAGCCTAGCCTCGCTGATGTAAATTTGTAACTGTTTTTTAAGAAATATGCAGATTTTTTTTTACAGTTTAAAGCATACAGTTCTGAAGTGTGCAAATTTGCATTTGCCCTTTTCAGGTCTCTCCACAGATTGTTGGTTTTATCCTCCTTTCAATTCTGACCTATGTCTCTGTCCCTGCTGTTGAGAAGTCCCCACCATAGCATGATAGGAAGAGTCCTGATGGTTCTAGACTTCTTCAATATGACTATTATTGAGGGCACTGTGCTTCTGGAATATTAGGAGCTTTAAAATGATGTTATAGCCTTGTCCTGAGCTGTGTCTCACCAGAAAATGTTACTGTGGATGTTTACAGAGATTTGGACTTCATGTCTTGGTTTTTGTCCGAGGTTTTTGCAGACAATTGTGGGATCTTATCTGCACAGGTGTGTATCTTTCTAAACTATGTTGCTGTCTGTAAATTGAGTTTGCTCCAAGTGGGCAGCTTCTAGACACGCAAAGGGAAAATAAGGCAAACTGTAATGATCAAATGATCAGACAAGCTGACTTACAGAGCTACTGACCTAAAGTGTTTTCATATTCCCTTTTGATGGCAGAAAGAAGGGGTTGATAGGTTTGGAACTGTTTGATGAAATTCCCAAAGACTTTGCGGTAGATCTGTGGCCAAAACAGATACTGTATAAGTACTCTGATGAAGAAATGGGTATACAGCTTTTACTTTGTATTCACTGTAAAGCAACAACAACAGAAACCAAAATACAGCACCTGTAGTTTCAACTCCTGACTTTTTGGCTCACAGGGGTTGATTGTTTGTAGCTCCTTCTTCACATAGCTCTCCAGATGCAACAGGAGTTGGGGCTTTCTCCCTGGGCTTGCATAAATGTAATTGCTTCCTTTCCAATGCAACTTTATCGATCACCCCACACACACAAAGAAAAATGGGCATCATGACCAATTATATGTACAGAAATCATAATATTTTAGAGGTTTATATTAAAGCGAAGTTTCTATGAGTGAAATTCTGCTAGGTTTAATGAAACTATAGCTGGTTTGCTTACCTTTCTCGCTGCAGGAGGCTGGACAGAAACAGCATTTTCGCTTCCTCCTTCTTGCCCTCCTTCTGACGTCTCGATTGTTTCATTTTGTACAATATGGTGATATGTAACTCTAAAATTCAAAAAGAACAGAGCTGAGTTAGTTTGAACACTGCCATTTAGTTAACAAGTTAACGTTACACTATATGTACTTTTAATTCAGAATATAGTTGGTTCGCAGAATGCTTGCCTTTGTTTTTGTGACGGCGTTAAAGGCGGAAATTTAATATCTTTGTGTGGTGACATATTTAAAGATTAAATAAAAGCTAAATAAAAGAATAAAAAGCTTCTGCTCTTTTTTAACTTCGTGACTATCTTTACTTCAGCGCGGACTTTAACGTCACAGACCACACTATTGTAGCAGCGTTTCCATGGTAACGAGAACGGAATACGCAGCAAGACCCATATAGTAGTCCACGGCGCGCCTACTTTTAAAGTAGTGTCATAAAAAATAGATAGATAGATAGATAGATAGATAGATAGATAGATAGATAGATAGATAGATAGATAGATAGATAGATAGAT
>JAUYWH010000024.1:3801380-3818694 GCA_034779795.1 Ctenopoma multispine | reverse complement strand
TAGATAGATAGATAGATAGATAGATAGATAGATAGATAGATAGATAGATAGATAGATAGATAGATAGATAGACTTTATAGCCACAGTGAAGTATGGAGCCCTCATCTTTTAACTAGTGATGGTAACAAACAAATGATAAATAATAATGATAATATACGAATAACCCACTTTATAAAATCACAGAAAACTGCAACTTCCAATAATTACAAAGTAATATAATAATGAGCTGCGTATCCTGTGAAACAAGGTTGTCTTACAAACATTACACTTTGTTTTACTATTTTTTATTTAATGTATGCAATTAAATGACGATAACATTTCACAATGTTTTACTTTGTCTTTAATTTGATTCCGAAAAACTACACTTCCTAGCTACCTTTGTCAGCGGAAATCCTAAACCAGGATGCCGTAGTGGAGCTGTGTAGTCATTTCTAGAGACATAAGCACAAAAGCGGGCGTGCAGCTGGACTACAGTACCCACACGGCAGTGGTTCAGCCTACAGTACATTCTGCTGCTTATCCGGGGATTGTCACATTGCTATTTTCTCTCCTCAGTCCCTCTCACTCTCAGCCTACAGCTCCCGCGGACTGACACGGGGCTTTGGATAGAAAGAAACGAACAATAAGATACAAGACAGAGGCCAAAAATGGCAGAGCTTGGAGCGGGAAGCCTGTCGTTAGGGGATCCTGCTTTTAATTACCAGGAGCACGAACTGAACGAGCGGCTGAAACGTCTCTACCCGGCTGTTAACGAGGAAGAGACCCCTTTACCCCGATCCTGGAGCCCCAAGGATAAATACAGCTACATTGGGCTGTCACAGAACAACCTGCGGGTCCATTACAAAGGTTAGACAGCTGACACAGCCCTGATGGGTCTGAACAAGTAGTCATAGCAGCAGAAGGTCTCAAACCTGTCACTGTGTTGTTGCGGAGGGGGTCTCTCTCTCTCTCTCTCTCTCTCTCACACACACACACACACAGTATGCGATTATGTTGACTGTGTATGTGTGTGTGCAGTCCTGGTAAATCTAGTCTGAGCTGCCTCTCCTGTCCTATAACCTTGCTTTGTTTCACAAATGAGCAGAGGAATGCCCAAATGGGTGACAATGAACTCGCTAACCCTGACAGTTGGTCTCATTACCACACTGAAATTCACCTTCAACAACACGGCTCTTCTTTTGTTTATTTGCCGTTTGTGACGTTGTTTGTTTGCAGTAAACTGTTCATCTCACGGTCTCCATAGTTTGTACTGGAAGGGGCCATCGGCAGCAATAACGACGCATAGACAGGGGTACGCCAGTAAGCTAACAAATGACATTTAACAAACAGGCGCTAGCTAACAGCACGCTATCTCTTAAGCAAATACAATAGTTAGCCTTACGGCTAATTAGCTAACGTTAGCTAACCTAGCTGTTCCTTGTTACCAACATTGTATTGGAAACAGCAGGGTAAGCCTGCTGCGTGATGGACACTAGCCAAACTTGCTAACCTTTTACAATGTAGAGTATGATGCTGCAGTTGTTTAGTATTTCACAACAGCAAGCAACAAAATAGAAGAAATTTTGCATTGTTGTGTTTTCTCGCGTGATTTCAGAGGCACTGTTAATAGGGAGGCTATCTTTTCCAGAATCCACAAATCTTTTGCTTCCAGCCTGGAAACAGCCGGTTCAACTCCATCCATATCTGTAAATGCCCCGAACACCACAACAGTCTCATATCCGACCCATAACGAAGAGGCAGTCAGCTCGCTCTTGACAGCTGCTGTGAGGCCTCTGCGCATTACAAAGGCCAAATGTACCAACATTGTACTAAATCTATTGTTTCGCTATACATTTTTCACAATATCAACAACACTGGTTGTCAGGCGGTGCAGTCACTCGTGTATTCGAAGAGCTAAATCCTGTCAGTACGCTCTGTCATGATTTTACGTGTGCGCCTCCTAAATCAAAACAAGGTGACATCTGTGCGAAGTCCTGTTGTCTGTTTTGGTTTTTTTTTTGCCTGCTCTGTTATTTTTCTTCAGGCGACCCCCCTCCCTCCTCTCCCCCCCAGAAGCAGCATAGCTAGTCCCGCATGTCAGGCTCAAGCTATGAGAAATGTCCACAGAGGCATTGCAAGGCCACTTTGGGGCCTGTTGGCTGTTTACGTTAGTGAAGCATGCAGAGGATGCAGGCAGGCTGTGTAACCCATTTTGAAAACCTTATTTGGCACATACGTTGTAATTGTTTTTGAGAGAAGGCTCTTCATTTGTCTAAATCAAGACTACTAGGCAGATATAGCCCACAGATTATTTGAATAGGTAATTCAAAAGTTATGTGCTATCATACAAATAGGTAAGATTTTATATATTTATCACTGATGTAGCCATGTCTGTAATGCAGGATTTATGTACACTGTTGTATGTTGATATCTGTTGGGACAAAGGTTGATTAATTTTACCTTTCATAATCTGTTTTATTGAAATCCTTGCAATCTGTCTAGAATTAACTATGAACTTTCAATATCATTGGCACAAAATAATGAATGGATGCCCTGCATTTCTTACTACAAGACATGCCAATTCATGTTTGGGTTATGTAGAGCATGTCTATGACATGCTTACAGGTTCAGTGACACTGCACAATTGTTCAGGGTTGACATATAAATAGGTCTATTCTGAAGTGTGTAGGATAATTTCTAGCTCCTGCTCTGTTCCTTCACCCTTGTGGTTTGGATGCTATTTTGACCAGTGTGCCAATTTTCTCTGTTCAAGGCCACACAGCATCTACCTAGCCTGTTGTGCGAACACACATATTAATCAGAGTTTTAGGAGATACGTAGATACTGCAATGCATAAAAACAACATTTTGAATAGACCTGACTATAAGAAGATTTAAGACTGTTGTAAAAATAAAAATATTATGCAATATATAGTGCTGTGACAAAGTACTTAAAACACAAGTAAATAAAAGAAATTTATTAAGGGAAAAGCTGTACAAATTTTCCTTGGCCCTATGTGACTAAGTAATGAACTGTGATTAACCACATTTTTTGGAAAGCTGAGTTTAATTTCACTTACCACACCCAGACTTGATAACTGCCAGACCTGTTGCATCAGGAAATCACTTAATTAGAGGCTGTTTGACAAAGTGAAACATGCACTATGCACTAATATGAACATTTTAAAGACGTTCAAGAACAGATGAGAAACAAAGTAATTTGCATGCATCAGTATGGAAAGGGCTACAGAGTCATTTCTAAGGCTTTGGACTCCAGTGAACCACAGTGAGAGACATTATCCACAAATGAAGAAAACTTGAAACACCTGCTAAGCTGCATTGCAGCTTTAGGACCTGGATGAAGTGAACCCTGCAATGTGGTTTAAATATAACAATTCTGTAAAAAACAGTGGGCCAAAATTCCAACACAGCAATGTGAACGACTTATTCCAAGTTATTGGAAACGCTTCACTGTTGCTGTTGCCGCCAAGGGTGGCACAACCAGTTATTAGGTTTAGGGGGCAATTACTTCACTTAACTGTCACATAGGACCAAGCAGGTTTAAACAGCATTTAATATTTGCATGTTTTATTTACTTGGGTTATCTTTGTGTAATATTAAAATTAGTTTTAGGATGTGAATCATTTAAGTGTGACAAATATGCCAAAAAAATAAGGAAGGGGCACAGTACTGTATTTGAAAAAACAGAATAAATGAAAATGTGAAAAAAAGGACCATCTTTCTGGCCACAAATCACAGCAGACAATCTGTTGATCTGTGATTAAAAAAAGCAACAAAAAACAGACACCATCTCAAACTAAACTAAGTCAATGAAAAAGCTAAAAAAACAATATGATTACGATATACGATATGATATTGTAACTTGGGACCAATTTTTATGTATTTATTTATTTTTGTTTGTTTGATTACTTTGATTTGTTGTTGAATAATTTCCAGACCACAGATGAAGGTCCTATTTTGTGTTTGTATACATATAGGAGAAACCTGCATCACGCATCTATATTACCAGTATCACAAGACAGATTTCTGTCACAACAAATCATTACAATGTATTGTGGATTAAACTTAACGACACAGCCCTGATTTTGCCTATAAATATCCTATATGAGTGACTATATTTTTTTTCTCTCTCTCTTTGTGTATTGGCCAGTAGTACATATTTGATTGATCTGTCAGTGACTGAGTTTGGATATACAGTTCAAATAGTGAAGGTGAATCGTAGACATTCATTTTTATTTCAATAATTAGAGGGTAGACACCATCACTTATGTGGAACAGTACAACAAATGGAAATGGTAGTGTGTCAGTGCATACATGGATGGACCCAGGCAGTCAGCGTGAACCCTCATACTGGCAGATGATGAAATTTAGTTCATGCTGATCATGGCAATTAGGCAGTTGTGGAAATTATGATGTGCATTTAGCCTCCTAAATACTAAGACAATCAGTGCTCTGGAAGACCCACCTGTATGTTACTAGCACCAAACAACTGATAGACAAAGCTAGTAACTCGCTAGTGAGCACACTGAAGAATTTAGCAAAATAGTGAATAAACAAGTAAACGTATGCATCGGATTTGAGAATAATCACATAGCTAGTCAAGACCTAAGTTATGTTATGTTAATGTTAATACACATTTTTTAAGTTTACAACTTCTTGCACTTCTCCCAAGTGGCTAGAAAAAAAGCAGCTTTAAGCTTCCACATTTGTGGCAGCTCCTCACTTCTAATTCACCGGGGTATAACATACCTTCTTCTGACATGAACCATAAGGTGCTGACTGCTTTGCACCCAGCAGCAAAAAAAAGTGATGTAGCTCACAGACTGACAAAGCTACCAGAAAAACATCACATGCAGTCCTGAGGTCCACTGCGGACATCCTCCAGTCCTGGGCTGTGCCTTGAAAGTCTGTCCTTGAAAAGCACAAACATAATACTGTAGATGACAAAGCACAAGCTCAGTGGAGTGAGAAAATCTGACAAAGTGCCAAGCTTGAAGACAAAAGCTTTGGGTCCAGTTATACAAGGACCTCATAGTAACAGCCCTGGAAGCTCAAAGTGTCAGAGATGCCTTGTCAGGACACCTTTGACTGGTAAAACTTCATCAGGTATACTAACTTAAGTTCCAGCTTACTCATGATTTTCAGACATTTGTATTGCACTTTTATCCACTGAGACTAATGTATGTGGAGTGCTTTTATTTTTTTGATTCATTTGATTGTTTAAAACATTATTATTATTAGAAGGCAGAAATAGGACTAGAAACACCAATTTATTTAGCTACAGCAACTAATTTATTATATTCAGAGGCTAATGTCACTGTACAGCATTAGCTGTTGAATTGGCACCCGTGTGTCCTGTCCAAATATGCTTAATTCCAAACGTAATAATGTGTTTATGTGATGAAATCTGAAATTCAAATACGTTAGATCTCCTTTGAGTCCTTAAAACATTTATTTAAGGCATGTCTGTCAGTGTTTTCACAGATCAGTCAGGAGCTCTCAGTTCATCCTACATAGCCACACGTACTAACACGGAGGGCAGCTGTGGCTTAGGAGCTAGAGTGTGGTGTAGTGTGTCACAGAATTGTCGGTTCAGTCCCTGGCTTCACCTGTCCACATGTAGAAGCGTCCTGAGGGTCAGAGAATATCAGTAGCTCCCAGTCAGGCTCAAATGTTCCAGTTTACAAGGAGGTGCTAATGGGAAGTAGGAACAACGTGTTCCACAATGTAACCTAACTTTGTTTAATTATCTGCCGTCTAATATGTTAAAGTAGGAACTTGAGGAACCTTTGATCATTTGAGAACCCATACCTGGTGTTAAACTGTATTCTGTGACTATGAGTTTGCCTCTAGGTGTAAAACCTTCACAGTTTATTTAATTAATATTCACTGAATTATTATAAATAAAAATGAATACTCTTTTGACTTGACTTGAAATGCAGAAAAAGCAACGCTAAATTGGGACAGGGTTAATAAATGTCACAGAGCAATGACTATAATAAGCAGTGAAAGTCCTACTACTCTTCAGCACAACACTGTGTCCTTGGGTTTTATTCTCATAGATCTTTATATTATTATGTCATTCTATAAAAATATGTCTCTTGATAAGTATATAAATAAGCAAAAACAGACTAAATGTTTATCCATGTACACCAGCTGCTGGTTACTTTCAGACTAGAAAGGTGTACTGTACATTTGGTTTATTTGAGCTTGTGTGCCTGGAGCGTCTGCCCACGATGGGGGTAGGACAATACAACCTATGCTATTTCTTTTTGTCTCTATGTGGATTATTTATTAGTTGTTCTAACTCACACTTGACACTGTTGTTTGATGGGCCTACCACATTTCTATACCAAACAATGGGTCTTTTTCACAGCAGACCTTTTTGAATTACTTTTCGAGCCCCAACATTTACAGTGGCTCTGCTCTATTAAATTGTCCCAGTAAGCCATGATGCACAAAATCTGGACCCATAACTGCAGCACACTGGCATTATAATTTTCGCGATTGCATCTGTCCTTGTTTTGTAAAACTATGATGTGATAAAATGTGGAGTGTGAGGAAGGTATTGTGCAAGTTAAACTGACTGAATAAAAACTGAATGGTAGTGATTCTGCTGAAACACACTGATGTTACGGTTTTTAACCACTACTGTGCTCTGCTGCATCAAATATCCAGTAACTCCTCTGAGGTATTTTAATGATATGCTACACCTTACATGCAATCTTCGTAGCCACTATATTTTTGTCCTCTAATTCCTCCAGGATCTTTTTTTACATCATTACTGACATAGCACTATTCACTCTTCAGCTGCTGCTGTAAACGGGGTGAGGTGAGCAACTGGTGCTGTGGCCTTTGTTGTACTTGTTATTGAACTGATAGATTTAGCACCTTCTCCTGCTTGCAGATCAAGGTTTCCTAATAAGCAATTAAAGGGTGACTTCACAGTTTTTCAACTTTCTTCCTATGGTTCTAGTTTGGGGAGTATGTGTATAAAAAGCAATTTAACTTCCTGACGGCAAAGGGAAGTTTAACACCATTCATATACATGCATTCCCCAAACTAGAACCATAGGAAGCAAGCTGAAAATCAGTGAAGTTGCCCTTTAACGCCAAACCGAACCACTGGAGGAAGACAATTTTGTGACATTAACCCTCGCACTCTGTTGGAGAGGTTTGATGTCACGCAGCAGCTGAAATGTGTGACGGGCTAGTACCAGTTTTGTCTACTTACTTTAAACATCGTGTCTTTCAAAACTTTGAACAGTTTCTGCTACTCGTCTGAATTTTTCTTTCTGATGACGTCTCATGTTAAATTTTTGACTTTGATTTGTCATTTAGGTGGCAGCATGGTGAGGTGGGGCTGTTAAATGTAGTTTCCCATTTCCCATCTATGCAGACCTGTAGGCCTACTGTGGACTCGTTTTCACGAGAAGCAGCTAAAAATAGAAGCAACCACAGAAGTTGCCACAACCATCGGGTCAGACAATCACACAGACACACACGTGAACAAGCATGCTGGTCAATTGAATTAATACATAATGATGGTTGGGTGCACATCTGAGAGCACAATTGGATGTTATTGCGAATCATGAGCTCCTAGTCTAGTTTGTATTTGTTTCAGTTTCACCAATGAATTTTGTCCTACAAGACTTTGAGTTCATGTGTATATTTCATATTAATGAGCATCTCCAAAACCAAATTTACTTTAGTTTGAGATCAGTCATAATCTTGACTAATGTTTTTTTCACAAAATATTATTTGCACATGATGTGATGAGTTCATGAATTGGGAAATCACAAGTATAAATGTTACGCTAAAATAAAAAAAAGTACTCAATGTCATAGTTAATTACAGACATGAACATTAAGCTCAGATTCGGTTGACCGTCATACTTGATCATTACCACGGTGTGTGTTCCCAGCTGTAGCTTCTATGGTCTGTCTGTCTCTGATACACACACACAAACAGCAACGGCCTCAAGGTGTCTGTTAACAGCCAGCTGCTTCGTTTAAGGTTACAGCCCATCTACATTTCCTACATACTCGTACACATACAAATACAAACAGAGCTCACAATGACTCGGTATGTGTCGTGACTTGGTGAGTAAATGTAACAGAAAGAGACGCACATGCTTACTGTTGAAGCTAGATTGCAGTTATACAACACACTACTGAACACTGTAGTCTCTCTCTCTCATGACCCGAGGGATTGCATAAGCAGCCATCTGAATATAGAATGACAGAAAGTAATGACTGTTGTGCTTGAATATAATTGGTCCAGATTTAGTACACAAGCTCTTTGACCCGGTTGTATACATCTTTGTCACAGATTCTGTTATCTTTAACATACACAGACACACACACACAGATTAAATCAATGCCATGTATAATTTTATTATAGAGGAGTTTCACTGTAGGCCCCAGTCCATCAAGTCAGAGTTAAATGTGACTGTCTGATTTATGGATTATTAAGATGTCTCAGAAAGGTAGAAAAACAGTAATGACAAAGAGGGCTTTTTTAATTAAACACCAACTTTGGTAAATGTGGGCTAAAAAGAACTAAAATTGGAGAAGAGTACAGTAGTTCAGTAAAGTCATAGCCCTAACATAACAATGTCACATGGCTGACAAGTGATCCCCACCAGTGTTGCAATGTGCTTTGGCTTGAAGACAGAGCAGTCAGGCTCTTGTCGGCTGGCAGACTGTGTTTTGTTTGCTTGTTAACTTCGCCACTGGACCAGATTTAACAAATCTGATATGAGGTTTACATTTTTACTCTGCTCCTCTACTGTAATAATTTTGGAGGATTTACAATTCCAAAAGCTGCTTATATTTCTTATAATGGGCCTTTGTGCAGTAGCTCTTTTCACCTCCTGTCTGAAATGTTTCATTTTATGTCCTGTTTCTTTAAGACCCTCCTTACCCGGCCCACTCCATTTTGATTGGCCTGCTAAACTGAATAGGTGGGAGCAACTGTGTCAGTGTGGGCGTGTTGACCCAAAACAGTGGTCTGTTCACTGACGAACAGCATTTCTACGTAGGGTCCAGAGATAGCCCCGTCAAGGAGTCGACAGAGTTTTTGTGCGATTTCTTCTGTGTACGTTAACCTCACGTTTGAGTACTTGTTGTTTAAACTGTCAACACTGAACTTACAATTAAAAGGACGATAAAGCATAAAATACCCCTTTTAAATTTACGTTTTGGAAATTGAGAAAATGCATAAGATGTATCATGCCCATTTAAGAAAATATAATCACGTAGAAGATGCTAAACACCCACTAGTGCCATTATAAACAAATCCAAGTGTACGTGAACAGTAGAATGAACAAATGTTGGATTTTCACGAGTACTTTACAGCTGGCGTTGCCTCTTCTGGTTTGGGAATTAAGCTTATCCAACTTTTGAGTGAAACTGTTGACCTGCTGTACCAGCTTTGGCACAGCAGGTCCAATGTTATTCTAAAGCTTCATTTGCTGCTTAAAAAATGGAAGTGACTAGCTAATATCGGTTAAATGTTGGTTTAGCTCAACTCAGTGAAACTCTGTGCCACAACAAAATTACACAGTGCATTTTCCAGCTAGTTGAAATATGCTTTGTTGATACAGCAAAACCTAAATTCATACATTAACACTTTGCTTTTCTCCAATTTGCAGGCCATGGTAAGAATCACAAGGATGCAGCATCAGTGAGAGCCACACACCCAATCCCTGCTGCCTGTGGGATCTACTACTTTGAAGTAAAGATTGTCAGTAAAGGTCGAGATGGGTAAGTCAGTAGAACTCAGTGTTCTGTGTGTGTGTGTGTGTGTGTGTGTGTGTGTGTGTGTGTGTGTGTGTGTGTGTGTGTCCTATGGTACTATATTATCCTCAGATCAGTCAGTCAGTTTTTTGCTCATAGTCATTGTGCACAAACTAAACTAAAACTGCATTAACTGTGGTGTCAGCTTCCTGTTCAGGTGCATGGATCACTGCACTTGCATTTTTCGGAGAATATTATCAAGAGAGTCAATCTCATGAGAACAAAATCCTAATCAAGCAAGGTTTTACCTGTTCTATCTCACACTGATTCTTAGGGCTGTTGTAAGACACCAAAACAACCGCATGAGACCCTGAAAAAAAGGTGGTCTCAGTCCAAATCATTTAGGGAATGGTGCAGTCCTCATAAAAAAGCACACCAACCCAAAAGGCAGGACCAAAAGCTATGAATTGCACAATTTGAGGGCATTGAGTTATATGTAGATTAAAAATTTATTTTTTTGATATGCACAAAACATGCTGCAGGATTAATTGCGGACAAATGTGGAGTCATGTGGAGGTGTAGTGCCTCACAGACATTTGGTTGTGTGACTGTGCAAGTGATGTAACCTAATAAACAATCACCTGGGGGATGACCTACCCACGTTAGATACATACATCATGTAATTGTCTCTCCCATATCAAAGAAACATGCAGTAGTCAACAATAGTTTAATAGAGTTTCCAGAATGTGTAAAACCTAAAACTTAAAAACGTATGATAGGAGAGTATTATCTCTGCTTTTCTTTGTTTCTTTAGATTGTTCTGGTAGTGTCAGAAGTGCCTGGGTCACTGGTAGGATACAAATGACAAAGCAGCATTTCTCTCACCTTGAGTCTGTACAGAAACAGCAAACTTTATACCACTTGGTCCAGTATCGCTGCCAAACACAACAGTTCCTCCAAAAATGTCACTGACAACATCCATTAATGTGTTGTTGCCAATATCAGCATCAGCTGTCCTGCTCTCCAAATGTTTCAGCCTCAGAGGAATCAGCAGTAGTAGACATTTGAAACTCTGTTTAATTGCCATCTCAGTAAAAACAGACTTATCCCGAGAATCTCCACAAGGATCTGAAAGTTTAATGAAAGTACTGCATTAATGAGAAATGCCACCAACCTGTAGTTTAGAAAAGTGAAATATTTAAAGAGTAGAAAATGAATAAGAGTAACTAATAGTGTAAGTAACTAAACAGCTGGGAGTGATGGCAGTGTTGATCAGAACCTGTTCAAGTATAACAAGTGTAAATACTTTGCCAGATGTTTGGTTCCTGGTTTTCTAAATTCACCTTTTGACCTGTATTCTGCACTGGAACCCAAATCCTCCTCTGTCCTTCCCAGGAAAAGTTTCAGGTTACATAATATACTATCAATACTCCCTAGTTCCAGTTGAGTGGCTTGGTAGGAATTTAACATAATAGTAAGGAGCTGTAAACGACAACTGCAATGTGGGAGTGTCAGTGTGCGTAACAAATGCCTCAACTGTAAACAGGAAAGCCTTCCTAGTCAAGTTAGCTGCTTGAGTTGAAACAGCAGACTGCCGTGCTATTGCTATGAATTTATATTTAAGTTACAACATAAGATGAGATGATACACAATGCATCATAAAGGCTGCACCATGGACATTCTTGTCATTCTTACACTGCAGATAGAAGCAGTATGTCAGGAAATACTTCCATGACATTCCACCATAATAACATGTACTGTGTGTGAATTTCTCGGTATTACCACTGAAACTGGGCTATGAGCTGAAACCCAAAATAAACCCAAATATGATACAGACTTCCAAAAGCAAATGCAGTCTCAGTAGAATGACTACAGCTCACAGCCAGTTTGACTTAATCTGTAGTGGTATACTGTAGCTAATGTGCACATTTTTAAAAAAATTCACCTGTTGCCATTTTTGATGCTTAGACTCTCCATCGGAGGCAGTTCACACTGCAATAAGCAGTTCACACATTTAGAACATGAAGGGAGATCAAAGACATCGTGTTCAAAGTTACCTTTGCCTGACACTCGTCAAAAGTTGATTCAGAACTTTATCTGAATATTTAGTTAAGTTAAATGACTGCTAAATCAGAAGGATTGAATGATTGCACTTATGTTTAAATGGATAAAAGTCACATATCGTGTTTAAAATCCACTGATGCTTCAAATCCACTGATGTTTCAATTTTCTTTCTCATGTGTGAAGGTACATGGGCATCGGCCTATCTGCCCAGGGAGTCAACATGAACAGGCTGCCTGGTGAGTACCGTGAACGATATTGCTATAACATAAACACTTTAGGGATTGGACAGATGACAACTGTTAGACAGATCGATGCCAAAATTAATTTAAGGACATTACAATGGGCTGGTGGACATCAGAATTTATTGATGCTGGGATGACTCTATTTTTCTGTGGTTGGAGCAATCAACGAGATGGGAAAAAATAAAGATTCCCAAGGTTAGTCAACATGGATAGAGTGTATAGCAAGTACTTGATCACGCTAACGTTCAGCATTAACATTGGCTGGCTGGACCAGAGCCAGAATATCAGCCACTTAGCAGTCAGTTCGGACCAGCTCTTTGGCAGGATAGGAAGAAAAACATTCTGCTGTGCTCCCTTCTTTTGTTCAGTTGTGGTTACATGCAGGACAGGGTGGACAGAACAAATAAGCAGCTCTGGAGGGCCTGAACCTTTCTAATTACTTACTGGCCCTGGGTTCTGGCCCTCTGACTCCATTGGCTCCGATTGCAATCAAACTATGACAATACTGTGCACGGTTGGTTTACTTTACACTTTACATTACAGAATAGGAAGGTTTGTTATCAACATTGTAAACACTGGAAAAGGCTTGGATATTAGCACATTAGTCATTGTTTTTCATTCAGACTGTAGGTATTTTTGGAGCTGGAGTACTGAGAGAGAGAGAGAGAGAGAGAGAGAGAGAGAGAGAGAGAGAGAGAGAGAGAGAGAGAGAGAGAGAGAGAGAGAGAGCGCGCGATGGTGTGGAGGGATGATAGTTTGCTGGTTGCATGTATGGGGTTTGTGCAGGATATATAAAGTAGATGAAAGGAAAGAAGAAAGTGACAAGAAGTGGATTTTGAGGATATGTGGAAATAGCTGGAGATGTGCCATCTTTTATGGGATTTGAGGATGAAAGCAGGAGTAGAGGAGGATGTGTGGCATTGCTCTAGTAATTGGACGTGGTTTGTGTCTGAACAGTTTGACATCTGCAGAAAGAACATGCCGGGACATGTCAGTGAGCAGTCATATGGATCAGTGACAGATGATGACTTGGGCTTGTGGTCTGACCTCAGACTAAACTAATTTACTTTGCTTCTCACTTTGTACTATTTAAACTGTTTTTTTTATATTTTGAGTCTTTCCAACACCCAATTAAATGAATATTATATACAGGACGTTTTTGCTAATGTGTTTTCCACAAACAGACATGCTGCTAGACCGGCTTCAGTGCGCCTTGGCATTGATAATGCAATGATTTGAACTCTACTGAAGGGATGTAGCACCACTCTTCCAAACGATATTCCCTCATTGGGTGTTTGATGAAATTATTGGAGAGTGATGTGTTACACAGCGCTCTAAAACCTCCCATTGGTGATGAATTGGGTTGACGTGTGGAGACTGTGAAGGCCATAGCACTGCTTCCATCAGGATAGAAATTTTTCATCGTAGGATAAAAGTGATCACCTCAGAAGTTTGTATTGATTTGTAGCGTCCCTTCTCTCTCAGGGGATAAGTGTTCCCAAACGATGCCAGCAAAAAGACCCCCCACAGCATAACAGAGCCACCAGATTGCACAAGGCTTTCAGGGTTTTTCCTTTGTCACCTATATGTGTGTATAGTGAGATTTCAAACTGGATTAGCGAGAGCTTGTCATTATCTTAACAGTGAGTAACTTAGCCCCAGCTCATGTCTCTCATGTATTACATACATTTGAGTCATAGTGCTTCTGTGGCTTCTGTGGCTACCCCACAAACATTTTCTAACTCCATAGAGTCATTAGAGAGTCAAGACTCACCCTATTTCAGAATCTTTATAAAGTCTGTTAGGTGGTGAGAGTCAAAACAATCTGGTTCTGTCCTAGAAAAGTATATTTTTAGTCTGTTTCTCTCCAATTCTCCGTGGAGAAGACAATTTCTTTCCACAAAAACAAAGAAGGTTACAGGAAATTATGTTGTCATTCAAAGATGGAAAATGTTTTTGCTTCAGAATTTGGGTGGGTGTTGTAAAATGACTATACTATTCTATCCCCCTGTACTGATTTATTGCTTTACTGCTTTACTGGGTATCCAGACAGTTGGCAGTGTAACTTAAGTGGACTTAAGTAACTTTAGCCATAACACATAACTATGCAAAATATATTGTTAGATTTGAAAAAACAATTCAGCACTTACTATGTCACTTATATTTTTAGATACACATCCTTTCCCAGGGAGTTTGTGAGAATAAATGGATTCACCATGGCTGAATTCTGACCGTGGGCCAGTTTACTGCCTGGGTTCAGAAAACAAAGGCACCACTGTAAATATATAAGGAGAAACAGAACCATTGAGGCTTTTGTCTACTCACACTTAAACATGTATTGTTTTTTCTGCACTTGCTACTCTTTGCCAACAAAATGGCTGTGACATGAGTACGTCCTTACAGTCTTCTAGCAAACACACACGTGCACACAATGACATCTGTGAATGGTTCAGCAATCTCAGATGACATAGGAGGAAGTGTGGTAGCCACATAGCAGACAGCAGCCTGTTCTAAAGCCCCTTGCCTCTCTCAACCAATCAGACCACTTCTTTGCTCTGACCAATCACAGTGTGGAGTTTTCTGGCCTGTCTGGGGCCATTTGACCTGCTTATTGACTAGTCAAGATCTGTCCGGTGGCTGACGTTTGTGGAATGCTGTGGACACTGGGGCAGCCAGTTCAGCAGACTCTATATACACACACACACACACACACACACACACACACACACACACACACACACACACACACACATACACACACAAAGATCATTCTTTCCCCTCTCTTCTTGATTTGCGTGTCAAATGTCACACAAAGGGAGGAACAGCGTGGAACAGTGTTGCATTGATGGTCCTGTTTTCCAAACCAGCTCACACACAACTTATGACAATATTTATGGTTGCTAGGAATCCACTACAGATGCAGGGTGTACAGTCTATAGCCCTGGTAGACAGATTACTGACCATTGCCTTAACTCTGACTGACTCAGTGTGTTTGTGTGCCAGTGTGTGTTTGTCCCGAACTCTGTGGATTTATATGTCTGTGTGTGTGTGTGTGTGCGTCCTGGACTGACCGGGTACATCTCTCATTTGTGTCATGTCCCCATGTCTCTTCTGGAAATTGAAGTGTTTCCACTCACTTTTATCTTCATCAGATGAACTTACACATTCATTTGTGTGTGTGTATGTATATACTTTATATGTGTTTGCCTCTTAATAGTACAATGTTCTCCACTGCTGACCTCTGTGTCTGATCCTACTGTGGAGGCCTGCCCATTTCATTAGCATGTTGGAGCAGTGAGCCTGGCTTTAGAGGCAATATCTCTGTCAGCAGATTAATCTAATACCTTACAACACACACACACACACACATACATACAGACACATATATACATATAACACAAACAAACGCACAGAGGGGCAGAGAACAGTATGAGCTGAAGTTTAAAGAAACCTGATGCTCAGTGCACATACTGTAAATGACAGCACAATTAGAAATGCACATGCATTTGGCTTAGGTTAATACTTAATTACACGCTCACAGATACGCACATACAAGTACACATCTAATATCTCAGCTCACTCACGACCTAGTTTCACTAACCCCGCTTTGCTTTTTGGCAACGACAGACAAGCTGTGATTGAGGAGAGACACTGACGGAGCTGCAGTTTGCAACACTTTCAGGTTCTTGTGCCTTTCAGCTCGGTCAGTTCTTCGAATCTCTGTTGTTCCCTCCTGTTGCAGACCTCAAAAGCTATTTCCTCTGTCAGATCTTGTTGTTTGCACAGAAATCCCAGTGTTATGATGTCTTTGAAGATATATCACTTCATCTGTTTATTAGACATGACACATCCCGTTGATTTCACTACACTGAAGTAACAAAAATGTTCTTTTCGTGGTTAGACAGCTGAAAGTTATCTCACTATACATTTCTGCTGATGGATTTTCTGCGCTGTATTTTACCTTTGGGGAACATATTGCAATATGTCTTATGTCAGCCCACTACTGATGTATATATTTCTCTTGTATAGGCTGAATACAGTGCACATTCAACTCTGCAGGAAATGCTTTACGGCATCTTTATACACTATATAAATATATCAAGGTTATCTGAGGTAAGGCTATGCTTCCTTTTGGCTGCACTTTTCATCTTACAGCTAGTGCAGAGCTTCTTTCTCCTCTTTATCGTTAGAAAAGATTGATATTTTAAGTCCTCATGACGCTCTGTATCTAAATTGAAAATATACATGTTTTATCTTTTGTTGGCAAATTTCCACAGTCCTGTTGTGGACATTTTCTTTCAGTTCAGCTGTTCTTTGTGTTTAATGCTAATTAGAAAATCTTAGCATGCTAACACGACAAAGGTTATAATGGTAAACTCTATATCTGCTAAACAGCAGCATGCCAGCACTGTCGCTGAGCATGTTAGCATGTTAGCATAATGACATTAATATTTAGCTCAGAACACAGACCTGTTAGTATGAGTAGACTCTTACGCAATGTCCCAAATCCATAGGACATACTAATTAAAAGACAGTTTTAGTGTCTGTCTGTATATACCATAAAAAAAACTAAGATAAATATTATCAATTAATGGATTCTCCTTCCCACAATGCATTGCACCAGGAAATGGAGAAACTGCTCACAGCTGCAAAAACATATATAAATAAATTGTGGGTGGTGGTAAAACAGAAGATATTGAAAAACTTGCATTCATTCACATTTTCTTTTGCTCATTACATCTCGCTGGGCCACTTATAGAGCAGAGCAATGGAGCAGAGCCATAGTTAATGTTTTACCTTTAGTAACACCTCTGCAGTCAAAATGTCTGCAGGGGAAAAAGCCTATTTTGTACTGTCTCTGTTGCCATTTGTAACAAATGCCGTAGTCCTTATCTGAAAACTTCTTTTGAAATTACCTACAGAGTGATAAAATGAGGCATTAACAAATATACTGATCAGTATAGCTTCTTATTCTACAGCTGCAGTAATAAGCAAATGTCTGGCTCAAAAAACAGCTCAGAATTCCTCCAGCAGAAACAAGAAATTAGGCAAATCATGACATCCTCTTCTCCCCTCTGTACTCTCCTGATTCAACCTTCTGCTGTTCCTGTTGTCAGTGACTCACCAGTTTCTTTACATAGACGAGATCCACCTGCTGGTCACTGGGTTCACTGCACCACATGCCAGAGAGTCAAAAGGTGTGTGTGTGTGTGTGTGTGTGTGTGTGTGTGTGTGTGTGTGTGTGTGTGTGTGTGTGTGTGTGTGTGTGT
>JAUYWH010000024.1:3783673-3801280 GCA_034779795.1 Ctenopoma multispine | reverse complement strand
GTGTGTGTGTGTGTGTGTGTGTGTGTGTGTGTGTGTGTGTGTGTGTGTGTGTGTGTGTGTGTGTGTGTGTGATTGAATTTTCATAAGAGGCCCTGCAGGCAGTGGTAGTCAGATGGGAAAAACTGAGCAGCAGAAGTGAATGAGTAACTGTCTCCCTTTCTTTCAGCAGCTTATGTTAAGAGCAATCTCAAGCAAGTCACTTCACCTTAAATGCACTAATGGAATCAAAAAAGTTTTCACACTGAGCTGCTCCCACTTGATGTGTGCAGTATTAAAAAACATGCATATTTCATCAACCTTTTCCAGTAATAATCATAGAGGTTTGACTAACAACACATTTTTCATAAGGGGCCACGTATGAAACAAAACTAATCCTAATCCTTGTCCTATTTTAGGATGGGACAAGCACTCATACGGTTACCATGGAGATGACGGCCACTCCTTCTGCTCCTCTGGGACTGGCCAACCATACGGCCCGACATTCACCACGGGGGACGTGATTGGCTGCTGCGTTAACCTCATCAACAACACTTGCTTTTACACCAAAAATGGCATCAGTTTAGGTTGGTGAGCGTGTTGTGTATTGTGCACGTATGTTTGTAAATTAAATGACGTAAATAAATTGATACTGTTAATTGATTGATTGTCTTTTTTCCTTTAGGTGTAGCCTTCACAGACCTCCCTGTAAGTATTCATGATTAAGTATCCCCTAACGTCCTTTATTTAACTGATTATTTTTTATCATCCTCCAATTGTTTTTAGAAAAATCATTTTTCTACACATTAAACTCATCTTGCAATACCAATCCACATCACCATTATTATAACATTCCTGCAACTGTATGACTGGAAATCAACCATCCGTATCTAAATACAGATTATGTTAGCAGTTGGCTTGGAAACTCAATTTTTTTTGTCTAGTGGCTGCAGTAACTTTAACCTTTCCTCAAAAAATAAACTGCCGCTTTAATGGTTTTTCCAACCACAATGGTTTTAAGAATAGCACAGGAAGTGAAAATAACAGTAGGCACCTGACCACAGTGGCTACCAGAGCAGATGGAGTTACCAACCACTGTCAAACCTAAACAGCATTCAACTGGGTGTTAATTTTATATCCTGTTAGTGGTTACACCATCTGACACATTAGAATATGTAAAACTGCACCCAGTAATCTAAAGGCAGACTAATAATCATCTTGTAGTGTTTACAGTTTGTTTGTTTTTTACAGGAATGTAATAACTTGTAGCTACCTAATTAAAAAGATGGCTACAGTTTTTAGTGTACTGGTGTGGTGAGCGGTGTAGTAGGACAGCAAATATACAACTACCTTGATACTGTAATCAACGATTTAATATACGACTATAAACAGTACAGTGCACTGCACCTAATGTGGTATTCAGTATATTAAAATCTTAATAATGAGAAATAATAAAGTGCTGATTGATCTTGATTGCTTTCTGTTTTTAACATCTACCAGCCCAACCTGTACCCCACTGTGGGGCTCCAGACGCCAGGCGAGATCGTAGACGCTAACTTCGGCCAGCAGCCATTTGTGTTCGACATCGAGGACTACATGAGCGAATGGCGGGCCAAGATCCATGGCATGATTGCACGTTTCCCCATAGGAGAGAGGCTAGGAGAGTGGCAGGCAGTTCTGCAGAAGTAAGATTTAGTACCAGAACCAGTGTTTGTGGCACTATACTTTAACAGTACAGATCTGGCTCCAATACGAGAAGATGACAGTGTGCAGCACCTCAATGAGCCACTGGTCAGGAGAGCGTTACAGAAAATGTAACTTTACACTTTACACAGAATTACACTGTTCTGTATTAGCATATAGATCAGACTACCTACCTCTGTTGTAAGTGGAGATGGGGGGTGACTAATGAGCACCACAAATGTATGATTATGTTTTTATACCTTACAAAAGCACTCCTGCAATCAAGTATTTCCATATAGTCTTAGCACTGATGGAAAAAATAATGGCCCAAACAAGGAGTGAGATATCTTGACTTTTAGTCCCCATTACACAGTAGGATAAGCTTCAAAACACTAATGATCCCACATTTCACATAATGTCATGGCAACACGTCTTTTTTAACTCTACACGCGTCCCTTGTTTGCCACTCAGGTTTTTCAGTAAAAGTCTCAAGCCAAAGGTGAGAAAACCATCTGTTATTACAGTCTGGCTGAACTCTAATGAATGTAAATGCATAGTGAGGTTGGTGGAATGTCTCAAATGGGAAAAAAAACAAACTTGAAATCAGTTTTGTAAAATAACTATATTTACAGTATTTCTTTGCAGTTCCCTGTTTATGCCATACATCTGCAAACAATTCAGCCAATGTTTTTACCACTAGCACTGTGGACTGTCAACTTCAGGTGCACTGCAGTGTTTGTTTGTTTTGTGAGAGAACATTCTTTGGTATGTATGGCAAAAAAAAGAGCCGCATACCAACATGTCGTGGTGAAGTATGGTGAAGGGAGCATCATGGTTTGTTGTTGCTTTGCTTCCTCTGGACCTGGAGAGGTTACAATTGTGGAAGGGAGAATGAATTCCAAGGTTTATCATGGTATCCTGTCTTAATGTCAGAGTAGCTGTCTGCAGCTGAAGCTCAGTAGAACCGGTAGTGATGCAGCAGGTCAACAGCTCTAAACATCAAAGTACATTTACTAAAGAATGACTACAGAGACAAAAAAAAACAGCATTTTTTCATGTTTTGTTTCCCGTTCAGCATGGTGTCCAGCTACCTGGTGCACCATGGGTACTGTGCAACTGCAACAGCCTTCGCCAGAGCCACAGAGACCATGATACAAGAGGACCAGACATCTATAAAGAATAGGCAGAGTGAGCGAACAAGACAGCTAGATGCACTGATCCACATTTTTATTTGACTTGTCGCAGATGTTACATAAAGTCTTTAGACATTTCACTGCATGTTCCAGGCTTTGTGTTGTTGTAAACCTAAACTAGCTGAGATGTAGAACCAGAATAATTCTAGTACTCACTTATACTGGAATAATGGATTTCTGCATTCATCTTGATCAATGTACTGTAAATATCATTTTGATTGTTTTGTATAATAGGAATACAGAAGCTGGTGCTGGCAGGACGGGTGGGTGAAGCCATAGAAGCTACTCAGCAGCTTTATCCCGGCCTGTTAGAACACAACCCCAACCTACTGTTCATGTTAAAGTAAGCTGGCATTTTCAGATGCGGGACAGACATGGTACAAGAATAAATGATCTTGAAGCTCAGTATTGATTGTCTGTTGTGGAAGTGAGATTTGCTGTGATATTTCTTTTGGTTTAGATGAGTAAATTCTCAGGAATAACCACCAGTATGCTCTGCACTGTAGGTGTCGTCAGTTTGTGGAGATGGTGAACGGTACAGACAGTGAAGTTCGCTGCTTGAATATTCGCTCCCCCAAGTCCCAGGACAGTTACTCCGGCTCACCCACCCTCAGCCCCCGCCACGGAGCAGGCAACACACACCTGCACACTGGAGGTACGAATGCAGGAAGAGCCTAATACAGAAACCTGAAGATGGAAATGCCTCACAACACCCACCAAAAACAATGATTCACAGCCATCTTAAATAACATGCGTCTTTGTTTTCCTTCCACCTCACCACCATCACCCATCCTCAGGAGCAGACAGCCCTACCTGCAGTAACGGGGTGACTCCCTCCAACAAATCAAAGAGACACGCCGCCACCGGCAGCAGCAGCCTCAAATACCCCAGCGCGTCCTCCTCCGCCTCTTCCTCCACCTCCTCCTCACCCTCCTCTGTAAACTACTCTGAGTCCAACTCCTCTGACTCCACCAAGAGCCAGCCACACAGCACCAACAGCACCCAGGAAACAAGGTGAGAAGGCCTGTCAGTCTGTATAGCAGGAAACCCAACACTTGGGGGTGAGAGGTTTCGGTACAGTTAATATATAACAGCTATGGTGCAGGATGTAGGTACTGGCTGTAAAAAGTCTTTTCGGATAATAAGCTCAATCCAGCATCACGTAAAGTCACTGTCAGTTTTTGGACCACTTGTGAAGTCCAAATGAACCAATGGCCAAGAGCTTTGTTAACAATTTGTTTATATTGTTATTTTGTGAAAGTTCATGTGTGCCTGCTCTGTATCTGTTTGTGTCTGTGCATGTGTGCGTGTGTATGCAGTGACAGTGAGATGGAGATAGAAGCAGAGCACTATACCAATGGGGTTGTTGAGGGCTCCTCAGCACGAATCATGAATGGCACATACAAACACGAAGAGATCCTTCAGCCAGATGACAACAGCATCGGCAACGGGGTCACAGGTACGCACGCAAACCACAACGTAACGCGCTCCTCTCTTCGACTCTCATTTTCATATGATTAGTATTCTTCGCCTCTGGTTTCTCTTAATTTCCTTCTGTTTCTTATGTTCAGCTTTTCTTGTTTATACTGTATGTACTTTAACTCTGTGTGTGTGTGTGTGTGTTGCCAGCAGATGACGCCTGTAGTAACGGCAAACAGCTTTGTGGTGGGAACCAGGCGGCTACAGAAAGGATGATCCAGTTTGGACGTGAGCTGCAGGCGCTCAACGAACAGCTGTGCCACGAGTACGGCAAGAACGCCACACACAAGAAGATGCTACAGGTATACACGCGTAACTGCAGATGCACACAGGCTGGAGCTCAGTGAACAACTGTGCAGCAGCAGTTAAACTCCTGGTCTATGTCTGGTTTAGACGCTCTAGGAAAGGGAGCGCTGTTTGGTTTAAGATGGGCTGTAATAAAACAGATGGAGCTACCTTATAACAAGCAGGCCAGTTGTTTCACTTCGCCAGCGTACAGGAGAAGGCTCAGTTTAGGCTGTCTCTGGAAAACTGTAGACACTGCATTATTGTGATAGTCGTTTTTATTAGTTACAGCCAGTTTTTTAACATCATAAATTGTACAGTTATTGAAAAATAATTGACATTTTTGTCACCACCAGGGGGCAGAAGCTAATATGGAATGTCGTACAGTTTTCATGTTGGCCTCTGTCTGTCCCTCTGACTACGCAGGATGCATTCAGCCTGTTAGCCTACTCAGACCCGTGGAACTGCCCTGTTGGCCAGCAACTGGACCCCACGCAGAGAGAATCGCTCTGCTCCGCACTCAACAGCGCCATACTGGGTAAAGAGCAAACACAGACATAACTTGACCTGTATTAATAATCATACTAATGCATTAGCAAGGACGTTACATCCACGAAATTATTCATGCAGTTTAAGTAAGTTCACAGCTTCCTGTTTGTAGACACTGTCGCTGTTTCCAGTTAAAGTGTCAAACAGGAGTTCAGATCAGCGCATGTTAATTCCATGATTTAAACTGACAGGCTGACAAGCCTGTTGATAAGTTGTTGATATTCAGTTCCTTTGTAATAATAGTTGGCACAGTTAGTTTTAATATATGTCACATACTGTAGATTGTTTTTTTGTCATTTTGCAGGATAACATAGTGAAAACAGATGTGAAAACTACACAATGCCTGAACAGAATGAAATTAAATTTGATGGATGGATGTTCTCTGTCTCTGTTAAAATATTTTGATGAAGATTGAAAAACACTAAAAATAAGAAAATAGAAAAATAAGCTCTGACTAAAACAGTTAGTGTAGCACAAACGTAAGGATTGCTATTGTCCTTTTACAATAAGAGAAAAATGCAAAAATACTGAAACTGTCTCCATACACAAAAAACAAAAAACACCCACACAAAAAGAAAATTTTACCCTTTATAAGAATGATTAATTTTAAGCAAAATGTTACTGAGGTTGTGACTCACATGTTGCACCCCTGTCTGGCTGTATTTTTCTGCTCCAGAGTCCCAAAATCTGCCTAAACAGCCTCCGCTGATGTTGGCACTGGGTCAGGCCACAGAGTGTGTTCAACTCATGGCCCGAGTGCGGTCCGGTTCCTGCTCGTTTGCCAGAATAGACAACTTTTTGCACTAGCCCAGGTCCAAGTGAGTAATTAATTATGGTGACATTTGTACCATGGATCTGCACAGTATTTTTAACTGGCAGATGTGTCAAATTACATATAGAACATAAGGCATTGTTGTAATGTTTACAATGATCAAAATCTAAAATATTCTAGTCCAGAGTGAAAATACCTGACCAGTATGCTGTACAAGAACATACGTGTAAGCTGTTTGCCAAATTCATTCATTACCTTGTTTAGATGATTTCCCATCTCTCCACAGGTTAATGTTAAGTAGCACTGAGAGAAGGCTTGTCCAGCAGGCAGTTGTCATGGCGACGGAGGAGCAAGCATGTGTGTAATAGGTGTGTTTGGCTATCTGTCAGACCGAGCCAGCAGCACAGAGAGAGGGGGGGGATAAGAGAAGAAGGCTTACTTTTAATTTAGTATTATCCAATAAAGAAATGTGTGACACTATTTAAAGATAATTAATTATTATTATGTTTATCTAGCCTTTTTAGTTCTTTTTTGTCAGTTTGTTGTGCTCATCCTGGACAAAATTGTAATGCTCCTTTTTATTTTCTCTTCTGTTTTAATGGGTGGATTTTGATTCCCTACAATCAGTATTGTATTCACATTGTTGTTGTTGTTCACCATATCATAAACCACAATACCCACAGCTGGTTATGCATCTATCCCAATGATATCCCTATGGTAATATGTGTATCACAGAAGACAGACAGACAGACTCTGAGCCTTTTATTTCCCAGAAATGTATACTAGAAAGTGTGTTTATGTGCTGAGATAGAAAACGGAAGGAGAGCAAACACACATGAAAAACACATCTCATTGTGTTGAGCAGATCATTAGCTCTGGTCCAGACAGAGCGGTAGTAAGCACAAACAGTGATATACAAAAAAAAAGAGTGAAAGTTTAAGTTTTAAGTTTTTTTGCCAATATTTTGTTGCCTCTTTTACCCATAGTTATGTAATGTTGAGAATACAATCCTATGAGCTAACAGGTCAGTAGCCAAAGAACAAGACACATCCTGAAAAACATCACCTGTGTATAAAACATAATTGAAGGGCCTCTGTAGTGGCGAACACTGCCAGTAACCAGAGGAAAAGGGTGATGACAAGGGATTCAATTGGAATATTAGAGGTGTTGGAGCCTTAATTTCACTGTAACGACGACAGCATCGACCAATCAGTGATGTGGTTGCAGGTGGCAGCGCTCAGCCCCAGCTGCACCTGGAACACCCGCTCTCAGGACCGAGCCTAACACTATTATCATAGTCACCTTGATGCCAGCATAGAGAAAATCAGTTTCAAAGGCAGACTAACAAGCACAGTGTGTGTACAGCTAAAAGTCAAGTCCCCCCCTGGGGATTTCATTACTTCAGTCCGTTTTTTTAATAAAGTCCACAGTCTGAGTGGACACAGTCTCTGTTCATGTGCCATTGCAACTTTATTTAGAATTTTAAATAACGAGGTGACGTCATTTGCCGAACAGGAAGGTTTTTCATTTTAGGGTACACTTTGTGATAATTAAATTGTTTTTTCTTTCATTTTGAATTCAAACCACTTAAAGGTTGTGAAAACCAGTCCTGATTGTTGGGGGGGGGGGGATTTCCCACACAGAGACCCTTCATAGCCATAAACTTGATTTAACTATGTTTTTCTTGTTACTGGATAACTGAAATTTACCAAAATAAAAAAAAAAATTGTCCCGTAACATTTTTCAGCCTATATAATGAGATGGAAAGGAAGGACATTTTAATTGCCCAAGTTTGCTGCTGGCCTCTATGAGATTTACTTAAGCCACGAAAATAAAAATAGCAGTAGAAGCATCTTTTGTGAACTATGACGCCTCGCTCCTCCATGTCGACACTTTGTACAGAGGACAGAATTATTCACTTCACTAAGTTTTAACACGTAAAATAAATCCATTTTAAAAATAGATTTAAATCTATAAATGAACCAGTGAACAATACAATAATGTAATTATTGAAACTAAAGTTCAGTTAATGCCAGTCACCCCCTCCCTTAACCAAACTTCTCTCTACAGCCTCCTAAACTGCTACCACATCTTAACCAGTTCTTGTTAGCTAGTAGTAAACCTACTAGTTAGTTATTAGTTTTTAAATTATTTAATTAGTTTATGTTTTTTATAATCACACTGTGCAGTAACTAACTTTTTTTTGTTAGATTTACGATGCTATGCTCGCGCCTAGTGGTACAGTACCTAGCAAGCTAACTAGCTAACCTGGAGTCTGCATTTACCTCTTAACCTCATTAAAGAGACGGCATTAATAGGCACAATAGGCCTGTCTTTCGATTTAAGATTTTGTCAAATTATTCATCTTTTTTTTTTTATTCTTACATGTCTTTTAAGATTATTTTATTCCTACCATTCTGTTTAATATTAGACATGTTGGCTTTTATTCAATGTGCTCAGTATCTCTCATCCCTTATTTTCTGCTTTGGTTTTCTTCACATATCAAAAGGACGATTGCTCATCAATCAATCCAAAATTACGAATCAGGTTCATCTGCAGCCTGTTGTCATGTGCATCAATAATTGGTTTTTGATATCCAACTTATTGTCCTCCATTATTAATTTAGTTAACTAACTCTAACACACAATTTAGCTCTTTTGTTCTTACTAAAGAGCTAAACTATGGTGCGTGTGTGTGTGTGGGGGGGTCTCTTTATTTTTACCCTTTACTTCTGCAAAATGGCTTTGACTGAATTTTCTCTGACTAGTGACCGCGTTATTGTGTCCTGGTAAACGGCTCACGGATCCACCCTGAAGTGTATATTTCCTTTTTCCCTGAGAAATATGGACTACTGTAATACTGAAGATCTGTGAATGCAGTGTGGGATTAAATACAGGGTATATGTGGTCAGATTTTTTTACTAAGCTGGTTTTAAAAAACACCTTCTACTATACTAGGAACTATGCTAAAACTACACATACAGTTGATTCATGACATCTGCTTCTACAGCTATAAAGGACTTGCACACACTTGTATATGGAAGAACAACCTCTGTTGCATACCTGTAGGGAACAAGTCTCCCAGCTACCCTATGTGTTTGAGCCTGGGCTGCGTCTCAGCACTGTAACCACACACCCTTCCTCTCCTCCCTGTAAAGACATAGCCACTGCTGTGATCAGTGATTGTTTTAAGGAAGGGAGGGATGTGAATGGTTTCGGAAATGGGCCCCAAGGCCTCTGAAGCCGCATGGACTTCTTCTGGAGAGGTTGGAGAAATGCATTTAGGCATCACAGACGACCTGTGCACAACTGACTTCTGTAATGATTAATTTCATCTTTTGACTTTTAAGTTTTAGCCAAAAAAAATTGTGAAATGAGTTACCCTCTACTTAGCATGACTTTTAAAACCTGTAAAATGATGTTAAAAAAAAAAGGAAAAAATGATATTTGAAAAAAATATCTATGTACTGGAAACATGTTTAAAAAGAAATATTGTATTCTGTTTAATTTTGACAGAATTATTTTTATTAAAATACACCCATAAGCATATTATTAATCTCCTGTTTTCTTTGGTGTGTTTTTATTTATTTAATCATTTCCTTCCCACAGCCCAAAGATACACAAGCAAGCTCAATTAAAGACTGTAGACTGCTAAACTGGAGGAAAAATGACCTGATCACAGTGGAGCACTGAATACAACACTGTAACATCTCCCCTCTAAGACACAACTGGGAGTAAGATGGATGCTATCAGTGTGTTGCTCCTGTTAACTTACACAAGACGCTGTAGTTGGCTTGTGTACTGTGCAAGTGCGCTAAAGTGATAATTGTGACATTTCCAGTGAGTAGTCGTCTTCACAAAATGTCAAACAAGTGTTAAACAGTTACTGAAACTACAGCCTCTGGGAGATCTGTCCTGTGTTTCCTGTTTCCTAGCATGCATACCACAGTTTTCTGCTGTTTTTAAACACTCAGGCACAAAGAAAATAATTGTTGTTTAATCGGCTACATTGTACTTTGTATTTTACAGCAGCTGGACAGCAGAGGGCAGAAGGAGGTTGGAGAATATGTTCCCCTCACAGCACTGAGATGTGTATCTTTAGATGAACACAGCAACATATTAATACAGTATTAGATCTTTGGTCCTCTTTGGTATTGCTGTCTTCTGTCCTATCAAGCTGTAGTCACATCCAATAGATAAAAAAATACACAAAATGTGTAACTTTTTAAGTGTATAAGTAAAGGTTTTAAATTGTTGCCAATTTAGCCTTTAGTAAGACTACTCTGACCTAATTTTCTGTATCTGTATCTGACATTTTGTGAAGGGTGTCAAATCAGAAACAACACAGGACCAAGAATGGAACTTTGTGGGACACCACATGATACTGATCAAACCTTTCTGGGATTGACTAAGCAGTCATTGTTTTAGCAAAAAATCTAATAAGGAAAAGAGTGGTATAAAGTCATACAACAGCTACGTAAAAAAAAAACAGGTGGAAAGCAGCCAAAAAGCATAAAAGCTGTCATTGCAAATTGGGTTTGTTCCACCAAATAATGATTACTAAATGTTCTTCATTCAAAACATTATTACCATTTTGTTTAACAGTGAACGGGATTTTTTTCTTTTAATTATTCAAGTTGAAAATACTGCATTACTCCCCTTATTTTGCTGTATCCCCTTTTGACATTATTCTCTAAAGAACAAATGTTTGATACTTGCACCTATAAAAGATAAAACCAGAGAAACTGATCATTTTGCAGTGGTCTTTTATTTTTGCAGAGCTGCATTTGCTCATTTTGTCTCATCTAATTCTAAACCTTGGATATCATTATATGAATGCACAGCAGATTTTACCCGAGGAAATCTGTACGGAATTCTCTGTGTGAATTCATGTCAGCACCATATCCCTACAGCTAAAATCACATAGCTATTTTTTACATCGTAATATACAAATGTCTTTATCAAGCAGAAAGGCAACCCTGTCAAGCAGTATTTCAGTTTTACAACAGTTAGCTCTGGATTAGAAGTTGATTACTCAAAGCAACGCTGTTGCTGCTCTCCAGAGCGTTGGCTTCCTTATACCCCGAAACAGGCCCCATGTGTTGTCTGACAACTTATTCTACATTTATTATATCACAAGCCAGTTTGTTTCTTCTGAATAAGGGAGCAAATATGATGTCCACAGTTGCCACATTGTATTTTAAAACATTTGCCTCAGCTGTAATAGTAAATTGAGTTTTAATTTGCAGTATCAGTTAAAGAAAATATATTAAAATAGTTCAGACAATATTTGTAGACAAATGCAGACAAATCTGTTTAACCCATATATGGCACAAGCCACCCCCAAAATCTGGCTGGTCACTTCAGATGCCAAAAGAACATGCCAGATTAGGAAGGTGGTGGGTACTTGGCTTATTAATCACATTTGAGTTTAACATAAATCACTCTCACAGTAATAAATTAAAAATAAACAATATTTGTTTTGCAAAGCTGTTTTCATATTTTTGGTCTGATAGATTTTTCCAGCAGTTGCAACCTGTTCCGAGTTGTGTATTATCATTTGGAGTGAAAAACTGTAGTTATTTGTTATTATTTCAAAATGTGTAAAATTGCATATTTGACATTTCTTACAACGCCCTTCTTTAAATGTCTGCGCCCCAGTCTGGCCACCCTTAATAGGGAGCTTCACATTTCTACATCTGCCTGTTATATAGCACCTTTTAACTATCAGTACACTCTGAAATTTAGCTGTCATTCACTTACAAAACCTATTTGACTCCACTGACCTGCTGTCAAACCAAATGATATATAAACATCTTGCTACAGTTCAAATGAATAGTTGACACATTATTTCACTGTATTGCAGTGATGTTATGCTTTATCTAACCCTGAAACTTCTACTAGGTGGAAATAAAAAATGCAAACTGGATGATGGACTAAAAAAAACAAGCAACAAATAATAAATGTGTCATTAGTATGAAATCAATTAATAAAACTGTGCACTACATGTGCACATCCACACATCCACACACAACAGCAACATTGCAACTTCCAGTCGAGTGACACAGAAATATGTCTTCGTCTCTGAGAGGTTAGTGGTTCAAATACAAGATTGAACATTTCACTCGGGGCGTTGTTAAATCCCTTTTCCAAGCACACAGGGACAGCTGATCCTGTAATCATGCACGAGGTGAGGGTGGTGGGCTGCCTCTGTCAGAGTCGTAGCCAATGAATTTCCAGCATCACATATTACGCCCTCAAGGCCTGTATACGTCCTCGCCGTGCTGCGAGACCTCTGGCCTTCAGAATTGGGATGGAACATTCAGCGTGGTTGCTATGGTACATGTTAGTCGTCATGGCAACCTGCTACAGCGTTCTCAGAAGTGGGTGGGGGGTGGGGTGGGGGTAAATATTGCAACACCCACTCTTATTGCCCAATCGCAATAATGCATATTCATAGTCACATGCGAGTCATTAGGGACATGTTTTATTAGTCTACCCACCCATCTATCCATCTATCTATCTATCCATCCAGCCTTCTATCCTTTTTGGCTTGACTAAATAGTAATTACTCTGAGGCTAGTTGAAGGATGCAGCCCCCGCCTGCTCTCAGCTAGATTGTAATGGGTTCATAAGCGCTGCTGATTGAATTGATTGCCACAGTTGGAGTCTGGCTGAGCTGTACAATGGGGTGGAATATGCAGAGCGCAGA
Source organism: Ctenopoma multispine (assembly GCA_034779795.1). Lineage (NCBI taxonomy): Eukaryota > Metazoa > Chordata > Actinopteri > Anabantiformes > Anabantidae > Ctenopoma > Ctenopoma multispine. Next base: position 3,788,632 of record JAUYWH010000024.1, on the reverse strand, counting down.
ACATTAATCAGCTCACACGAACGGGCTACAGGCTCACTCATTTTATTTCAGGTACAGTTGAAAATGTACATAGCACAAGTCATATGCAAGAGATGACAGCAAAGACAAAAAAAAAGAATATTCTAATTGTTGTAGTGCTGCTTCACAGTTCTGCTGTATCCACATGTGCACGCTGAGTGGTGTGTCCGTGAGCGAAGCCGTGCAGCTTTTGCAGAAATTTGCTCTTCTGAAAAGTCCAGTTTTGCTTGTATGTTCTCTTTACACAATGACATACAGATACAAAAACATAAACTCATAAGCAAAAATAAAAATTTAGGCTACTCACTTACCTGTGCATAAGCTTGCCCCCTCCAAAAAAACAAACAAATAAATAAACACGTTAATAAAGAGATTTACAGCAGTTATAAGAGTTTCTTCATGTGAAACACAACTGTTAGCATTAATGATGGTTGGAATTCATTTGTTGACTGTAATGTGTAAACACTCATCAGCTACATATAGAAGTTTCTTCTGTTGTATTTTTGTCTCATTAAAGTTGGTTTTGTGTGGGTTTGTATGGGTTTCAGGGTGTATCTCTAAGACCTGCCGTTGGTTTGTGTTACCAACAGTAAGTACTGATGTCAACCAGTGCTAAAACCTTAAGAACTAAATGAATTCCTTCAGAATCACAGGCCTTAATAAATTAAACCTATACATGTTATATGAGCCATGATGGCTAGAAACGTAGAATAGAAACGTATTTCTCCGACAAAGGAAAAAAAAAAGAGGGGAGCTGATTATATTTGTAAGCCACTGTGTGGACGCTTGGAGTCAAAAAAGCAGGCGAGTGGAAGAGAGGAAGGAAGTGCGGGTATGACTCACTGAGGTAGACTGTGACTTGTTGTCAAGAACGTGAGTTTACAACAACAAAATCACTAGTCTTCCACAATGTGCCACACTGTTGTGGGGTGCATAATGTAAAGAGCTGTGTCATTTTCATTTTGAAAGATGTGAAGGCTGAGCTGTGGCAGGCTCAGCAGTCACAACATTAGGCCCCTGATTATTTAACAACAGCGGCCCTGTAAATCTGATGAACTCAGATGTCTGACATCAATTATTGAGGATTTTCCTGATTAAAAAAGACTTCATCTGATCTTTGGTGCGAGAAATGAACTCCAGCTGATGCACTGACACAGCTGAAACTGCCTGTGGTGGAGAGATTATTAATAATAGTGTCAAATTAAATGCTCAAGATGTAATAAACATCAAAGATCATGAATCTAAGGAGAGGAAGCTGTTAATACTTAAGGCGCTTTAAGGCTAATCATATGAACACATTATACAAGCACTGACATGTCACATTCAACACAGTGTAATGACCTGCCTAAGTGTTTTTGTGCTTTTTCATTCCATTACATCTATCACGGTTGCTTTATTCATTCATCACACGTGATGTAAACATCGAGGGACATTAGGGCACTTTGGATTTGCTCGTGTTGCTGCAAACAGGAGAGCGAGGAAACAACATGCTGAGGGAGAGATGAAGCAACCTTGATGAATTAATTCAGGAGAGCGTCGCTGCTGCCTGGGAGCTGGTAATAATGCACCGATAACCACAGCGCACATGCAAACACACAAACGCTCACACAAGTCTCTCAACTGTTCCATGTGGATCCCACTCTGCAGTCGGCTGTGCGTGGAGGGAGATTTGAAACACACACGCATACGCACAGAGGAAGCTGAGCAGTTGTGACAGAGCCGCTGCTGCTGCTGCTGCTGCTGCTGCTGCTGCTGCTGCTTTAATAACAGAAGAGTAAAAGGACACAAGTTTAATCCCCTGGTATTGGTTCACTAAAGCTCTGCCAATAAAGTTGGATTTCTGCTGGATAAGGAAAAGAAGAGCAGAGGAGGGAAAAGGAAAGACAAAAGATAAGGGAAAGGCAAGGGAATAAGAAAAGGCAGTGAAAGGAAATAGAACGGAAAAAATAGGAGAGAAAGAGAAATAAATATTGGAATAAAGAAATTAATAAGAGGGATGGACTGAAACTGAGAAGAGACAAAAAGGAAAAAAAAAGAAGGAAGAAGGGGGACGAAGCAGAAACGAAATAAAAATAAAATGAACAGAAAAGGAAAAAAGGAAGAAAGAAGAATAAAAGAGGAGGTGGAGACAATAAAATAAAGGGAAGAATGGAGAAAAGGGTAAGCAAAGGAAAAGACAAAGCAGAGAAGGAAAGATAAAGGACAAAGAAAAGGGAAAGTTAGGAAATGAAAAGTAAAGGAAATAAAATAAAATAAAAAGAGCGTAAAGGGGAAAAACGGAAGTGCACATGTGTGGGAATAAAATGGTGAGATAACTGTTTTCGTGTTCAGCAGTTGTCTGTTATTCAAGACAAACATCACAACATTACTTGTGGGTGCAGGTTGTGTTGTGAATGACAAATATCCTGTAAATGAATGATAATGGCTTGTTTAGCTGTAGCCCGCCTACAGCATCTCTGCTCCATCTTATTTCCTGTTAATATCGCTGGCTTCAGCCTTGCTAACCTCTCTGCCGCTCTCCTATTTCTATTAATCCTTAATGGCGGGTAAACGGCCCCGTGCCACACACTGACCGACGTGGCTTTCCCACCTCATTATTGTCCTGGAGGAAAGAAGGAAACAAAAAAGAAAATCATTTCTTTCTCTAAAATGTGTTGAGGATGTAGACTTCAGATGATGTCTGTAATGTTTCCCCCTCGTTTGTTTTGTCGTTTTCGAGCTCCTTCAAGTCTCCATGAATTCCTGCTCTTTGTTTAATGGCGGCCATCTTTCCCAATCTGACGGTTTTATTGTGACAGACACGAGTCGCAAAGCAGAAGCACATAAGGGAGCAGACCAATAAAGTTATCTTTTCTCACTTTTACGTTGACTGTGAGGTCAGTCGTGTAGCCTACACACACACACTCACACTCACACACACACACACACACACTGGTGTCCTGGTTGCTGGTCTCAACAAAGGTGACACTGTGACATTTGGAAGTAGATGAAATGACTGGCAGTGCTGGAGGATGCTGAGCTCCATGTTTTACTGCTCAAGGATAAGAGCTCTTAAGAGCTGAAAAGAACACACACACACACACACACACCCACACACACACACATACAGGAACACATTTCTTTAGGACCTCAATACCTGCTTCAATACCTTTCTATTCATATCCCTGCTCTCTGGGTGCTCTGCTCCGAGGAGGCTTTCAGGTCCTCATTGAGGTTGCAGCACTATAGGACTCAATCAAACCTCAGTCCAAAGCCCATTAAGGAGCAGGACCCGGGGCTGTTGAGATGTTAAATGTATAATTTAAAATTCACATATTGCTACAGCTAGAGGAAAACTTCATATCTCATAGATTTTTTTTCATTAGAATTAAGTAACAAATTCCCATTTTACCCATGACATGGGTGATAGATGTCTGAAATCACCAAACAGGAAAATGGATTTGACTGGTTTGCATATTAAAATATACTGTAGAGGACTGTGGGAGGTTTAGTGTGAAAAAAAAGAAGAACATCATCCAAGCTGGTGTTTCACAAGCTTAAAAGCATGTGATTACTGCAAAATTACAGCTTTCCACCAGAACAATACTGTTTTCTCAACACCCTACAAAAAAAAAGTGGTAAATCCTTGAGTTCTTTCTTTAATTGATTTTCACATTCTGGGTGCTAACTAGCTGAAGCTCTGGAGTTTCTGCTCTGCACTTCACAGATCATTTGTCAGCCAAAGACTGTGTCTAGCAATTCTTTACATTATAGGGTTTTGATAAGTGGCACTTATAAAAAAAGAAAAGACTGCCTCTCGCTGCCCAAGTCTGGTGTTATTTTATATTTTTCTGACAGCCAATCCCACAAAAACCTCAAACCAGCAAGAGTGTGTGCTATCCAAAGCCTGTGTACAGTAAATTATCCCTCTGTGGAGCTCCATTGTTGTCAAAAAGCTATTAAAACACATCAGTGGACCTTGAAGTTGCAATGGCTTAAATGTTCCGTGATAATGACGAATATGGGCTGTGTAGTCTATTTTGATTCACACCATACAGCTGTAAATGCTCAGTAGAGCACCGAATGTGTATTAATCCAGGCCTGTTTGAATAATGCTTCCTAGAAACTACAGTGCCCAGTTGTTTTAGGAAATTACTGAGCCTTTTTAAAGCTGTAATTATAGTTTTAACCAGTTTTAACAACGTATGTCTTCACTGGGAAAGCCACAGGTTGCTGCAACCTGTGGCTCTGATAGAAAATTTGTTGTTTCACATTGTGAATTTGGTGCTTGATGAATGTCTGCGACTCAAACACTAATACATCCAGTTCTGACGTTGTGCAGGAATCCAGCCGTCATTTTCCTACCTACGTGTCTACTAGGTGTGCATTAGGCAACACTTACAGAGCAAATGTAAAAGCTATCATTAGGTGGCTACTTTTTATATCAAAATGATAACAACGTGTAGCATAGCTGGCATTTACTTTTATGAAAATGTCACAGGTTACCACTTTAAAGTCCTGAAATGATCATAATAAAGTCATCCTTAAATCCCAATAAGAGAAAATGCTGCATGATATTATTGAACAGTACAGAAAATTTATTTTTGTAATTCTCAAGCCCACTTTAAACCTTAATATCTTTAGGAAACAATAAATAAATATAATTAGAATTGATGTTTATATGTTTACCCCAAACCTGAATTGCTAAATTTAATTGCATTTATATTTAATGATAGTTTAATGAGTGAGTAAGACGAGTTGATTCATATATAACCGACATATTGCCTTAGTTGCATAAGTCTAGTCGAGTCTAGCTCCTTATGTAGTTCAATGTTATCAGGTGAAGGTACAACATAAATTAGGAGATGCGATTAAGAAGAAGCCTCATATTGTCTTCCTTTCAAGTCACAAGAAAACATCCCTGTACTTTATAGTCATATATATATATATATATATATATAT
>JAUYWH010000024.1:3735414-3782913 GCA_034779795.1 Ctenopoma multispine | reverse complement strand
TTTATTGATATATATATATATATATATATATATATATATATATATATATATATATATATGTAAATCATCTGGTGGTGAACTTGCACAGCCTCCACATTGCACCACGTTGTGTCTGTAGCTTTCTGCCGTTCTGCTGAGTTTCTCTCTTTACAATGCCCTCATCAGAGGCTGCTGTCAGAGCCAACAATACCGAGAATGACAGCTGCCTTCGCTGGCCCGCACCGCCACCAAGTTTAAGTTACAGCAGCCATTGATTCTCTATGGGGTGCTGGCTGCTGGGGTTAGCGCACACAATGCTGGGGCAACAATGTGACTGCATTGTCCAGGTCACAGCGCTGAGCAGGAGAGTGACAGCGTACATCGAGCTATGAGTTCATTAGACCAGCACTGCTCTCCTTTCTTCCTCTCTCTCTCTCTCTCTCTCTCTCTCTGTACCCTTCTCTCTCTCTCTCGCCCTCGCTCTCTGTCTGCCGAGGTGTGCCCTTCTCAGTACTCATTAACGTCCAGTATGAGCCACTGAGTTACAGGTATTAGCCGAGGAACATTGAAGATTGCCACACAAGGACATGCTGCCTGGTTAAACTCCTGAACCCCTCCTCACACACACACACACACACACACACACACACACACACAGAATGACACATTAGGAATTAGCTCCACGTCCAGTCTGCTTCTAATTTTCACATTAAAAAAGCATATTAAGAAATAATAGGCTCCCCATAGTTCACATAACTTACTGGCTCTAGTTATCTCCATCTCTCTGCCTTTTTGGAGGACTTAGGTCACTGCATGTACTCAGGTTTGTGCAGAAGAAAAGCATGAAGGGTGAGAGTTTGCGACTATTATTCTTCCAGCCCTGGTCCAACAATTATGAGCAGCCTGCTGAATAGTTCTATGTCATTAGAGCAGGCTAAATTATGCTCTTCACTTTGGGATGAAGGTCCTTTCACTCAGAGCCAAAGAGAGAAATAACTGAGAGAAGACAGTAGTGTTCACAATGAACCTGACAGAGTGTTCAAGGACAGCAGGCTTTCATTTCTCTTCTGGTAATGTTCTATATTAGACTAATGTTCAATTAGGTTGTCAAGGCCAGTTAGTGAAATGTAATTCTTATACAGAGAAGGGGGAAGTGTGGAGGGTCCTTTTTTATCATATTCCATCATATCGCATGAGAATAATTTCCCTTCACATATAGTAAGCTAATCAAATCATTAAAAATAATGAATTCAAATAGATTTCATGTTAATGACATGCAAAACGAGAGCCTCTTCCAAGCTAAAGGAGTTTATTTTAATTCACGCTTCCTACGAACACAGTTCTTATAATGGATGTGTGCAGAGGTTTTTGCATTGGATTTTAAAATGACGTCATCCTATATGCCGATGATGCCTTAAAATATTCTGCAATCTAACTTCATACTGCTGCAAATGAAACACACACAGTAGCGCTGAGCATTGTAAGCTTCACAGAGGTAGGATTTACTGCAGCAAGGTTCTGCTGGCTGAACTTAATGCTTCAGTTCACTTTCATTTAGACTTCCTTTACATTTCCTTTTTATTTCTACATAATGGTTATGCTGTATATATAGTATGCCTCACATAATAAAAATAATCAATCATATATGATTGATACGAATAGAATATGAATAAAATGAAATAACAGCAACAATTATGTTAAGAGTTGCTTTTTGTTGTTCAAAAATATGATTTCAATATGAAAACGTGTTATGAACCGTACTAATACAACGGCTGGTGACCTTTTAATCAGTATTCTGGGGTATGATACCAAGATTTATATTTCATTGTCTGAATTAGGACTCATAAAGCTCAGGATGGAGCCTTGTGTTAATATAAGACATTATGTCTGACTGGCACGGCACTGGTGCACATTTTTATGTTATAGCTAACTGGTGGTTGTCCCTGCTGCCTGGGACTCATAAACCCAAATGCCAAGAGGCCAGCTGTGGCAGACATACGATTTGGATGACTGACTCCAAAAACACAAAGGGGGCCAGTGCTGTAGCAGTAAAACAACACACAAGGCAGAAAAAGATCTGCTTTAAATGATTTCCTGTCTTAATTGATGTAGATTTAAGGGTATAAATCAACATGAATACAAGAAACATAGCCCTGCTCTCCTTCACTTCCCTCTTCTTTCCTTACTTCTCTCCCATTGTGTCCCTTTCCTATAAATTCATTTTTATAAATTTTCACTCCTTTCCTCCCTTCCTCTGCCTCTTTTTTATTTCCTTTCCTCAGCTTTGTCTCCCTTTTCCATGCTTTTCCTCTTCTTTTATCTTTTCTCTGTTTCCCTTTCCTTTGCTTTTATCCTCTCACTGTATTCCATCAATCTCCTCTTTGGTCCTTTCCTTTCCCTATATATTCTCTCCTTTCTTACCTCCACCCTAATTAACATTTCACTCTTTCCACTCTCCCTTTTCATTGCCTTCTTCTTCTTTCATTATTTCTTTTCCCTTTACTCTCTATTTTCTCTTCTGTCTCTTCATTTCATTTTCTCTCCCACCTCTGTCCTTTCTGTGCTCTTTTCTTTTCCTCTCCCATCTTTGCCTTCATTTTCTCCTCTCTTATTCTCTCCTCTCGTTCCTCCCCCTGTCCTTACACTGCTCCCTGCCTCGTCCCTGAAACCCTCTCCCTCCTTTCACCTCACCCACCGTTCCTGTCCTCCCGCCTCCTGCTCCACCTGCTCGTATTGATTTTGTGCTAGTGAATTTGGAGCCGCGGGTGAACTCTGGGGAGGGATAATGGCCACTGAGCGGAAGTGAGCAGAGCCGGACATGGCTACTTCCTGCACAGCGTGGTGGTCATTTCATCACCTGGGTCATTTGTCTAACACCCGCATCACTACCACCACTGCCTCCTTCTCCTCCCCCAACTCTTTCGCTCTTGTTTTTTTTCCCCTTGCTCTTTGCCTTTCCCTCATTTTCTCTCAACCTTCAGGATCTCTCTAAATACCACGCAGGAGTGCAGACAGAAAGATGACAGACCATCATAGGTCGCTGTAGGCTGATCATTAGCAGTGCCCTGTGGTTGACTTCAATTAGCCTGCAGAGACGCGGCGCTGCAGCAGAACGCCATGAGAACATGCAGTCAGGTGGCCTTCGTGGCTCTCTGATTTATAGTTAGAGTTAAGTTTGGGTACGTAACACACACAGAGTAGCTGTAAATTAGTATTTTTAAAGATTTTAGGGTTACTATTGCTGTCTTCAGTTTTGGACTTACAAATCTAAAAGCTGAACTGCTTCACAGAGATTTACATAATTACCTAAATACTTAAATATGAATATAATATTAAGTAAAATATATAACTGTTTTAATATAAGGACTAATAGTTATTTAATTCTGTTTCTGATAACCAGTCAGTCAGTGTCTGTCTTTTATTTGGATGTTGTGAAGCTGCGAGTAATCCTGATTGACCCGACAGACTCTTTCCACATATTTTGACTGCTATTATTGTCAAAACTAAGTCAGTGAAAATGTCACTGAGCATGGTGGCAATTGATGTAAGAAGGAGGAGGGAAAATCTGTGGAGTGGGTAAAATGGCATGATGGAGAAATGGAGACAAGAAATCGAGGGTGAAAAGAAAAAACAAGGAAAGTGAACATGAGAGAGGCAGAAGCTGAACAGACAACTCTGGAATTATCAACAACAGTGACAGCAGAAGATGATTGTTGGTAATATGTGTGTGTGTGTGTGTGTGTGTGTGTGTGTGTGTGTGTGTGTGTGTGTGTGTGTTTGTGTAGGGGGGGTGGGGGGGGGGCAATTATGTATAACCCCCCTTCTCTTGCTACATTCCGCTCTCTCTCTACCCCCTACGGCGTCCCTGATGGGACACAGCCTTTCATTTGCTCATTGCGGTAATTGGTGTATGTGAGGGGGAGGTACATGTGTTCTGCTCCCCCTCTGCGTCTGTCAGAGAATTAGAAAATGGAATTCTCTGAAGAGCAGTGTGCGTCTGCCTTCCTCATCCAAGATGACACATTTTCATTATTCGCTCGGTGACAGAACAGATTTCTCTGTCCTCTGGCCACCAGCATACATTATGATTTGCAATTCTGAAGATAATTTATATTGTGATTAATTTTGCAAAAGTACATTAATGAATATTAAATTAATAGGTTCAGCAATTAGTCTATTTCTTGTTACAGGTTTTCAGGTCTTCAATTGGAATGAAAATAATAGATGATGACATCTCTTTACAATAGAAAACAGCATTTAAATTGGTTCACAAATTAATTAGCCCTATAGAATTAAATGAAAAAAAGAAATACATTAAGTGTACTGGCAAGATTCATAACCATCAATTACAAGATGTTTTTATGAACCTAAGAAATTTGACAGTTCTTTTCTTCTGCTAATTTGTAGCCTAGTGCGATATATATTACCTACAGAATGACACCAATGTGAACAAGTTTGTATCTGTCTATTTAAAAAAAATTATATATAAAGTATCTACATTGTTGAAATAATTGTTTAATTAATCAACAAGTTTCTCTGCCTACTGTGTAATGTGCCATCAGCTACCTTAGTACTGTAGATATAAAACTGTGACGGTTTAAAGTTAGATAACTCGTTGAAAGTCGAACTGTGCAGCAGATATAACTGCTCAAAACACACGTGACATCAAATAAAAGCATCGAGCATGATGTTTTTCAGCCCATGTATGAAAAAGAATTCATCTGTGATAGCCGAACTTGAACTTTCTAGGAACAATATAGGGCAGATGGAAAGTGGCGTAGAAGCCGATGTTTCTTGATAATAAATAAATCTTTAATAAAATACATGTAAACATGTGATCTAGGCCACCTTGTCTACAACAAACAAATGTCATTGGAGTCAGAGGCTGCAGAGAAAGGAGTTGCTCCCGTTCTGCTAAGCTACACTAGCTACCTGGACACTGTTGGGCTGTTGTGGCTGAAATGCCTGTTCAGTGTCGCATGGAGGTCTGGAACAGGTCAGAGATAGGCAGACTAGGGTGATAGCTCCCATCATAAAAAAATTGCTCCAATTTCTACACCTTACACTGTAAAGTGCCTTGAGATGACGTCTGTTGTGATTTGGCACTATATAAATAAAGTTAAACTGAATTGAATTGTTGGGGTATCACACTGTTAAGCCTCCTTAGGAAGGCTTATGCCATGGTTTTAGAAAGGAGGCTTCCACCAATTGTCAAATCCTTAGATTCTTGCAAATTCCATCCTGATTGTGGGACAACAGACATCTCTTTGCTCTTGCAAGGTTTCTAGTGGGGTCGTGGAAATTTGCCTCTCTAGTCTATATGTGCTTAGTGGACCTAGAGAAGGAACCTTGGAACTGCCTCCCTGCTCTATGTGGTCCTGCTGGCTTCATCAAACTGTGATCTTCAGCATGTACTGGGAGGGTTTCCAGTTAAGTGTAACGGGCTGGGATGGGGGTCATGGTTCTCTGCAGGCAAACCATGGATTACTCTCTGCAGGCTGGGTGTGAGTCTCTGCCCCAGGTGAAGGAGTTTAAGTAATTTGGCGTCTAGTTCATGAGGGTGAAATGAAGCATCATTTGACCTGGGAATTTCTGGGGAGGATCTGAAATGTGGCTGGGGAAAAGGTGGAGGTTTTGTTTGGTTCTCTGAAAAAGACCATTAGACAACTTCTGCGAGTTCAAACAAGAACCAGGAGAACATCACATCTTTTTACTGCCTACCAGCTACTTGCAAAACTCTTGCTGTAACTAATTTATTACTGCACCGTCTAGCTGAGTTTATGGTCTACTATTAGCGTTATGTATTTCTTTTTTATTTAAGTATTGAAGTATTCTATTCTATTCTATTCTATTCTATTCATTTAGCCAATTTCTTTTATCTGATTTTATTTTGCCCTAATTAAATTTATTGTTTTCATCGCTTATTATCATTATTCTTTTTGTTAACGTAAAGCATTTTTTAATGTGTTATATTGCTTTCCCCTGCCTGTTTGACTCCCTAATACCTACATCTCCATAAATAAAACCAGCACTTACTTTGATGATCGTGAACTGAATAGAGTCGATTTAAGAAAACCATCTGGAATTATCACGTGAATTTTGTTTATTCTTGTCAGAAATATAAAGAGAGGGAGAAAAGTAATGACATCCTTTTTGTGACGGTGCCATGTTCAGTGGAAATAAGGTGTAAATGTGGAAAATTAATATGCTAACTGGTGTGCTATCTCCATGTAAATTTTGTTTGGTGGTAAGTGTTCGTAGTTAATGTGAAAAGCCTGCAAAATGAAACCCTGTCAGGATGACTATTAATTCCCTGAGCTCTTAAGAAATAGAAAAACAAAGAAAATAAGAAATAGGGCACAAAACATAGCTGTCTAAAATAATCTGAGAGTTAAAATGTATCTTTAAAAAATTGGACATATAAATAAATATTTAACCCTTTGGCAGCTGGTGAATGAAAGACTCTGTGATCTCCAGTCATGGCTGGAGAATCGCTGAGGGGGAGAACAGAGAAAACAGCCAGACCACTGACCTCTCACCGAGAGATCATCCTGTACACGGCAGCCTGAGGAGACGAGGGCTCACCGTAGGGGGGAGAAGCAGCCAGAGACGTGGGGGCGGCGGAGAGCAGGAGGGATGGGTGGTGGCGTGTGGTGTGGGGGGTTGTTGCCCGAAGAGCAGCGGGGAAAGTGAGGCGGTGAGGCGAGTGGGGCTCTCGAGAGTCGAGGTTATTGGGTTAGAGGAGGGAGCGAGACTGGAAAGAAAAGGGGAGATCTGGGAAGGGTGAGGGTGGGGTGGGTGCCTTCTTGAGGGAGGAGAAGTGAGGGAGGTGGTGTAAGAGAGGTGCGAGGTAGAGGAGAGAAATAGGGAAGTGAGAGGAAGGAGAGGTGCAATGTAGGGATTAAAGCTGAAATGAGCGACATATGGAAAAGGAGAAAGGGAGACGTAGGAAAAAAGGCAGCACAGAAAAGAGGAAAGACAGAAATCCTTTATTAAAAGGTCACATTTTGTTCCTCCTCTCTTTTCAGACCCCTTTGCACCTGGCACCAAACTGCAACCTAATAAAATCACAATCTAGTAGAGCAAAATCAGATCAACCGCAGGTGAAAATGCACCCGGGGCTCGGTGAAGTTCAGATCCCGTCTGCATGCAGTAATCACGTACGCAGGAATAAACTCACAGACAGGTGGTGTGCAGCTCAGACTGCAACCCACTCGTCAATATGGAGGATACTTGTAGATGGAACAGCTGACTGAACAAGACCAATTGCCTCCTGTCAATACTAATTACCTCGTAAATATTGTCAGAGGAAGTCATGTGCAAAGTGAACTGGGGGACAGGCAACCGAAGTGGTACGTGCACATGTAGGAGTTACAGTTACAGTAATGTCAACATGTAGCTCTACTCTGAATCACAGGAGACGTACAGTATATCAATGCCAGGTGGAGAGGTGGTTTAAGAGGTAAGAGCAAATTTTGAGGAGCTTATGTTTGTCCTTTAAGGTTTATTAGATAGGATATGGTGGATGAGAAGTGGGGGTGGAGTAGCAGAAGCCAAAAGTCGGACTGAATGAGGAGACACTGAGGGTACATGCTTTATCGACAGCAGGATGCCTCATGAGGACACACAGCTAAAGTGGTACTGGAGGATGGAGCGATGGGCAGCAGGATGAATAACAGGTGCTGCGTTGTGGGGGAGGCGGAGGCGGAGAAAGAGGGAGCCGAGGAGAACGGCAGGGTGTGAGGTGAAAGGGTGAGGGTGGCGGCGGCGTCCACACAGTCGCACGGCGAGCGAAGCAAAGAAAGTGGTGCGCTTGGCAGGGTGTTCATGTCAAAGAACCCTCACCGGGCTCGTGATTTGACACAATCCTTTCTTTTCTGGCTCTCTGGCCTCCAGCACTTTTCTCTGGCCCTCAACTCTTCCCTGTGCTTTTATTTCATTTTGTTCTGCAGCTTTCTCTGATTTTCTTTCCTCTCCTTGTCTTTTTATTGTATCCGTACGAAAAACCAGAACCCCAAATTCTAAAACTGCACTACGAAATTTTACACATCTGCAGCCAACAGGAAGAATTTCAAATTTGATCACTGCAAAACTAAGTGTTGTCCTTACAGGTAGATATAAGGCGGTGAACTGAAATTACTGTTAGACAATCTGTTCTTTTCTGTGCTCACTGCTCCATCAGAATTTGGATTTTACTCCTTTCCTCTAAATATGGGTAACTTGACTGATTCAAGAGGATCTCAATTAGTGGTAGTCCTAAAATAGTTGAATTAAACCAGCATGAATGAAATATGAATCAACTTTTACACCTATTTCTTTTACTGTAAGTGATAGGGTCCAATATTCAACAACACACCTTTTAGTTTAATGTATGTTTTTTATTTTATGTGTTGTCTTCTCACAGTTTTAAAGTAAGCTCATCTAAAAAAAGGATTGGATTTAAAACTGGACTTAACAGTATTAGATTCTATGACGATGATTATTGGGTTGTTTGCTCATGTATCTGAGCCACTGCCATGACAACGACACAGCTGATGAAGCAGAGGTGAGTTTTAGAGCATGAGATTTTACTTACTGATGAACTGAAACTGATGGACTAAAATTATGGACGTCCACTGCTTGACACATCACTTTAACATTTAACACAATATATATTACTATTAAAAAAATCCTCACACTTTTTACTGGAAGTAAAACATAAAACGGCTTCTTTAATGCTATGAAAAGGCTTAAAATTTGTAACTGCATTTCTGGGGCTTTAAACTACAATTTAGGGTTAAAATCTGAACCCTAATGCCAGCGCCGGGTAGTGAAGTAGCTAAATGATGGAGTGATGACCCACAAAATGACCTCTTTTAAACAAAAGACATCCTCACTCAGAAGAACTAAACCTCACACTGTTTCTCACAAGGCCAACAAGTACAAGGACACACACACACACACACACACACACACACACACACACACACACACACACACACACACCAGTTCAGACTGGGACATGAAGACAATGTTTTGTCCTCCTGCTGGTTTTCACCGGTGTCGACAAGCACCTGTGTATTGTGTGCAACAAAGGTTCCTAGCAACAGGCGTTGAGGAGAGACTTCGTCAGGATGCACACCTGTTTGATCTGCCGGGACCCTCTGTGATAAGTGCCCTTGGTAACCATGGTGACCAGGATATGGGATGGATCCATGTGGTGCTATTGAATGGCCTTGGATTATAAACACACACATACATAGGGAGGCACACATGGAGACGAAAACTTAAAAAACGTGCTTGAAGAAGTACATCCACACACTCAACAACTGAACAAGCACACACACACACTGAGAGAAGCAGCACACACACACAGAACCAGACAAACCAACTGAAGTCACACACGCAACAAGGCGGCAGATCACCTCAGAGCATGCCGGGTTTCGCACCTGCACGAAGCCTCGTAACAGACTTCACACATGGAGAAACATGCAAAAATAAAGGTCTCACATTCAGGAAAAAGAAAAAAAAAACGCACAAATACATAGGAGTAGGCCGTCTCCAAACATTACAATCAGAGAAACGGCACAATGTGGAGCGTAGAGGAAAAACGAGGCGGCAGATGGTCGACATGCTGACAGTTTACTCACAGTGTGCAGGTGGACGAGGAAGCGTTATTGCCTCTCGCTAAAGAACTCTGCATCGACCTTGGAGTGAAAAATGTGAATCGTTAACCACAGTAGTCATTCACACAAAAATAGACGCTCAAATCTGCACTCACAAATACATAATTGTCGGCGCTGTTACGTTTTCTATAGACTGAAAGGCCTGATAGAAATGTGAGTATTTAAATGCAATCAAATAGAAACAATGCTGTGTGCTCCTCTGTGAGCTTTTTCTCTACATTCCTGTCTGATACGCAGGAATGTGAATAGTTACCAATTAAGATGTGTGAAACTGTAAGTGCTGTTCGGCTCTGTATAGGTAATCACATGCTGTGTGCAGGTCTGACGCATTGACATGTAAATGAGGCAACAATTTGTGTTGTTTGTACTCTGATACTTCCACATATAGAGATATAATACATCTGCAGAGCTCCCTCTTCACACATTGACCTGTGTTGTTCTATACAAACATTGTATTAAAGTCGCATATGAACCAATTTTTTATACCTTCACAATGCAAGATAATTGAAACATAAATGTTTCTTAGTCGGCCCGTGGCCTAGAAAGTTAGGCAACAGATCTTTAACTCTATCTGCCCTAAATCATCAGATTAAATATCATTTAAGGTAGATGGACGTGTGTGATGCCTTTATTTTTTTGGCAGCTAATGAGGAACTTCACTGACATTCACATGCTGTACATACAATAAAAGTCAATTGTTTTTGGCATAGCAACACAACAATTCACACAATGAGTCGCGTATGATGTAGATCTTGTCTCTGACCTTCCAGTTTTCAAGCATGATCCTTTATTTGCATTAATCTGTATTTTCCTTTATGCTGACAACCATTTGTAAGTGCTGAGCATTGTGCAGAGAGGCGAGCCTGACAGCTAAGACGTTATAGTCTGTCAGAGAACAGGCAAGACAGACAGCCACATCTTTCCTTATGTGAGCCAATCATGACTCACAACCTGCATGTCACGCGCACCAAGCAGCTCGAGCTAAACAACAGCACTTTTTTCCCCCTGCTCTGTTTTAAACAACTTGCCTTTCACAAGACAAATCAAATTTTCTCAGCATGTGAAAAAAGAAAAGAAGAATAAAGAAAACATTGACCGTGCCTTCGATTATCAGCCGATCAGTCAACACCTGTGTTCATTCTGCACCCGTGTTTCCTCTAGAAAGTGACGATAACAGCAAAGGTGCCACAGCTAGGGATCAAATGTCAGACGAGATGAGGAGATTCATCCATGCAGTTAAGCAGGCCGGACTGATCTGCACAGTCTGACATATCAGTCAATGACTGTCAGTCAGCAGCAGTTTTATTTCATTATACATTCACTCAAACTAGACCATGGGTGATCAGCTTACTGCTTTCAGTTTTGATATCCTCATTTTTGCACAACGTGTCTTCTGTTTACTGCTGTTTTTAATTTTCTAGAAATAATTATTGTTTAATTTCAAGTGACCTTTCAGTTGAGTTCAATGAATATTTTTGTCAGACTGTTGCCTCAGAAACAACATGTACTTACATCTTTTCAATGTATTTATCACACATAAAATTTCATATCACAGTCGAAAAATACTGTTTTCTAAAACAACTCATAACATAAACTTTTGTTTATCTTCTCTCAGTTTCTGACACATTATGTGACTAAATAATGGCTCAGCATTTTGTCACTTAATTAAAGTTTCTGTATTTGTTTCTTAGGGCAACAGACCTGGTGTTGCAGCTGTTATTGCAGAAGTCATGAGATTTAAATTTCTTTTAATGTTTTTTACAGAATGAAAATGAGTATAACTAATAACCAGTGATAAACAGAAGAAATGATTAGCTATAGGTTTTGCACAGGTAGCTATGCAGCTCAACACAAAGACAAGTATTGTCTTTAGTAATTGAAACGCCACTAAAAACGCCAGTAAGCCCTTTTAGTGTTCAGAACTTAGTCAAACGGATTATAATATTGATTTAATAAAGTTTTCAGTGGAGGTATTATGGGATATTTTAGGATGCTAGCTGTTAGCTAGCTTACATCATGTCTGTTTGACAGTTACCCTCAACAGTGAAATTAAGTATAACTCACAGACAATGTTGTATTAGTGATAATACAAAATTAAATCCTCACAGTACCAGCATCTAAAGTGGAAATAAATTAATTTAAATTTGCATGTGAGTTTTAAAGCTATTTGATGTGCTTTAGCTGGCAAGCTAATTAGCCGAAATAGCCTGCAAAAGGACATTAGCAGTGCAGTTTTCACACTGGAAATTTGTTGATTAAGCTAACGTACGTCAGTAACTCTGTCCAAAACCACTCCTTACTGTACCAAACACTACATTTACCCTCTGCTGTTTTTTTGTATCTGACTTCAGAATACAAAATTTTTTTTATGTATCCATAGTTTTCATAAAAATATGGATCTAGAGAAACAGTGTTACATGTCTGTAACATGTGCAGTACTTTCAGCTAACTGCACAAGGAATTTTATAAACGTCATAAAATATTGTTATGCAACTAGTACATGTTGATGTCAAATAATTATGGTTTATACATTTCTCCTTATACAATGTACACTAGAAGTCCACTCAGTAGTGAGCAGTATTGAGATTTCTGACAGTCAATTCTGACAGGTCGTGCACCAGTCTCTAAAACAGGTAACAGTGCATTGTGGTATTGTTAGTAAAGAGTATTGAACATATATATTTGGACAAAAAAGGTTATCCCCCTATATAGTGCACTATATAATGAACAGGGAATTATTTCGGACACAGCTATGTGACATCAAGTCGATACGCAGATACAGGTTAAAACTGTGCGATTGGTTTTATGAAAATGTGTTCATAACCTCTGCAGACAGAAAACTACTGGCATTTTCAGCTGGTAAATGCAAATCAACAAAAAATATAAAAGATACATTTCTGTCTTTTGGGTGCTGTTTTTTTCTGCTTTAAGCACAGAAGCAGATATGTGTGCTCTAGGAGAAAAAACATGCAAATTGGTCCCAGTTGAGCCTTAAACTTCAACAAAAAGAAAAAGACACTTCATTGTAGTGTAGCACCCCACAGCAATAAGAGCAAATAAATGTAGAAATCTCCACGGAAAAACACATCTTGTCAATATTTGCAATTTGACTTCTTTGTTACAACTCCATTCTTGTCTTCTAAATAAAATATATATACAAAACTACATACGCTGTAAATCACTGTAATGCTGCAGGACTGTTGCCCTACACCCCCCCAACAATTTTTCCCCTTTCTCTCTCTCTCATTCTCAAGTGACCCTCCCCAGCACCTCCACCTCCATCACCTCTCCATCCCTGCCCCCCCCTTCTCCCTCTTCTGTGCCTTCCTCCAGCAAATGAAAAGGCCACATCAAACAATGGATTTAGGCTGCTCTTTAAGTAGATGAGGGGACGGGAAACAACAGGGAAAAGATGGAGAAGCGAAGCTGGGATGCTGGAGGGTTGGGGTGGGGGAGTGTGAGTGGAGGTGTTGTATAGGAGAGAAGGTGGAAGAGGAGGATGGAGGTGGAGGGTCAGAGTGATGGAAGATAGAAAGAATAGTACTGTGTGTAAAAAATCTGACTCTTCAATTTCAGGGTTTTTTTCACAATTCTACGTTGACACAGGTGGTTACTGCATTTATGCAGCAGTATCGCATATGTCCTGATATATTATATATTATATTATATTATATAATTCTGTCATTTTTCTTGGTGTCATTTTCACATTAAGACATTTAACTCAACAATAAGCCTCTATAGTTTGTATAGCATGATAACATAAAGGAGGCAATTTTTATTGTTTTAAAATTGTTATCTTTATTTTTTTCTGTTTTATCCGGTTGTTGTGTTGCACTCTAAATTAATAATATTGTACCCTTTTTAAATTAAAACAAATAATTCTGACAGCTCATGAAACAACAGTTCTTAACGACAAAGGATGAAATATGTACATAAACCTAAAACCACTATGTGATAAATGACATATGTTTTGTACCTAATTTCTATTTATGCAACTTCCATTGTTGCTGAAACCACATAAGGTCCCTTCAAGGGATCATTGAAATGTCATCAAATCATCTGCACCGTGTGTCTGAGGAAGCTCAGATGTTTTTTCCAGGCAGTACTGAAGAAGAGCTCTACAAGGCCACACAAGGCCACACCAGAGGAACAGGGACACCTTGTTTGCACGGCTTCACACTGAGATCTGAAGGATCTGAAAGAGATCTGAAGCTGTAATAACTTTGCAGAGAGAGCGGAGAATCAATCCAGATCCTGCCTCAACTGCAGCGGAACTGACGCAATGTCAATCACTTGTGCTGAAGGAAGGGAGGAAAAGTGGGGAAGTGCAGGAGGGAGGTTAGAGGAGGAGGTTAGAGAAGAGACAGAGGAGGACATGAGGAGGAGTGGAGGAGCAGAAGGCGTGGGGCAGAGAGCGGGGGAGCCGTGGCCCGACAGAGTCTCCCACCAGCCCTGTCACAACCACACGCTCGGCTGCTGTTGCCGCTGATTGTGATTGCTGTTCAAACAAGGCCGACAGCTGCCACAAACATCTCCTGCTTAATATGACACACGTGGACACACACACACAAACACACACACACACAGTCTGCTATTGCTCAGATGTCACTCTTTGCTGTCCTGCTTTATGGCGCACTGATATCTTTCGTCTTCTTGCTCTCTGATAAGGCTGCGGCCGCTGTGATTGCCCTCTGCTCTCTGCAAAAGTGTGACAGCTCAATCACTCATCAAATCAAGATGTTCCCTCATCATGATGGAATACCTGAGCCCTCTCCCAGACACTTTCCCTTCTCGTCTTTTCTCCAGTTTTTCCCCTCAGCTAAAGAATCAAATAATCATAACCACTTTTAGTTTGATAACTGCCCCCTAAGTCAAATCTCTGCTTTTCTGTTGGCTTTAATGTAAGGAAACACACCCTCTGATTGCTATTACAGCTGCATCGCTGAATAGATGTGAAATGAATGCGCAACAAGTCATTTTTCAAGTGAGACTGAAAATCTTCAGATTTGTGACAGCTGCTCAGACAAAACCAGACATTTAAAGGCGTCACCTCGAGCTCTAGGATATTGTGACGCTCCTGTTTTGGTCATTTTCTCTGATGGTTTTTGGACCAAATTTAATAGATTGTTAGAAAAAACTGATCAGATGATGAATCATTATCAAGTTCAAAATATTCACTTTTGTTCAGCTTGGCCTTAAGGCCCATTCCAATCACTACACAGAGCATCTACACACACGCAGCACAAAATTAGTAATAACCACCAGTTTACTTGCGCCGATGGAGGGAACCTTTTTTTTTTTTAATCAAACACTTTTGTGTGTGACTGAGGCAAAAGGCCTGCAGTTTCAAGACAATCTGCTAAAGCTGATAATGACTCGGGGCAAAAAGGGATTAGTTATGCATTCAGAGCATGTTCACTCAATAGTATATAATTCACACCGTTTGTGTTTAATGTTTTTCATTCTCCACAGACAGCAACACTATCACAAATGCACCAAGTACTCTCTGTCTCCCCCTCTCTCTGGTGCTTTACTGCTGTTTACCTTCTATTTCTGTCTGTCTCTGTCATCCCCTCTCTCCCTCTCACACACACATACACACACTCCTCCACAGCAGTTGTACATTATGGAGTGGTAACCAGGCAGCATCTAATTGCAATAATTGGAAGAATGTACCGAGCGGCCTGTTTGAACACCTGTTAGCACTGAATTTCTCTCATGGCTACAGATTGTATGTGTTGTGTCACACCATTTGGTGATGTGTGTGTGTTTGTGTGTGTGTTTGTGTGTGTATGTATGCATCCCTGTGTGAGCCTCAGATTGCTCTGTCCCCCCCATAACCTCCATCCAGGCTCATGTAAGGAAGGTGTGTGTGTGTGTGTGTGTTGGGGGGAGGGTTATGTAAATAGGAAATCCTGGCTGTGCTCCAGTTTCCATTTTGACACCAGAAGGAGGCTGCCTGTCACTGACACATCCCAAGGCGAATCACTTAGAATAATTTGGGACTTGGACAAAAATGAATATTATGCATGATACATCTTGGCCTTCACACTTGTAAAGTTTTTTGGGGTTTTTTTAGCCTTTTTCTAACTGTGACACCCTGAAACACACATTTCACATTTACTACTGAGTTTCTTTGAGAGAAGACTGGACAACGTGGGATTAAACATATTTATAGATCTAAAAACTGTGAGGTGGAACCAGGTCTATACTATGTGACCCAGTGGATTTGAGATTCAGCCCGTGTCACTAAAAACGCCGCTGCCTAGTCCCTGTCATGTCTCTTGCTGAAGGGTGGAGGGGGTGGGGTGTGGGGGTGCATGTGGCCAGATGTGAGGAGCTGTTCACCGCTCCGGTGCTGATCATCTACATTCCCCACACACTACCCTCCTCTCACACTCATAAAAACTCTAAATTTCTCCGCCGCTTTAGCACGAGAAAAAAAAAAAAGATTAATAATTAGGACGAGGCTGCTCGAGCTTGAACACAAGAAATAACACATTAAAAGTGAAATGATTCGCAGTTGCGCTGGAGAGCCCTGCAGGAGCGCTTCATTTTTACAGATTCACACTTCCAACACCTTTTTTTTTTTTTTTTTTACAAACTAAGAAATTAACAATTATGCTTCTTTTCCATGTGTCCACCTTCAGGATGTGAGCCAGCTATTGAGTCGGACAACATTTCAACATTGAGCTGTTGTCATCCCCCCCCCGCCACACGGGGTGTGCGGGGCGCGGGAATGCTGCTAATCCACCGGGAGTTACCGACGTGGGTATCACGCTGCTGCGTCTGTAGAGGGGCTGAGATAAAGAAGTTTGTTTTTTCTTTCAATATTATTACGCCGCCATTACTGTTAATTGGAGCGGCAGCGTCCTCAGGTCAATACAGGCACTTAACACCCAGCTTCAGAGGTCTGGGACCAGACACCAGGCTGACACTCGCTCTCTCTTTTTTTTTTTTTTTTGCAGATGTTCGGAGAGGGGCTGCTCGACTGTTCGCTGCTCTACACTGTAGATGATGATACTTGAAGCTTCACATACCTGTTGATGTGTTGCAGGTCAGTCGGAACCGTGCGTGCTGCCTCCTCTTCCTCATCATCATCGCGTCTAAAGCATGAGAAAGAAAACTGAACATCAGGCAGGAATACGAGTCCCGTCGCTTGACCTCATGCACAAATTGTCTTTTACTGGTACAAAGTGTTCTGATCCCCGCTGCCCTCTTTACCTTCTCTGTTAGAAAAGCTTGCCACATGCTGGAGCAATGCGCTCCGTCCCTATACGACCCTTCCCCCCCCCCCACACACACGCACACACACAATTTCACCACTCTTCTCTAGCTCGGCTTGGCGCTGGGAGTGTCCGTGCTCACCTGGCTGCTGTGCGTCCAGCTCCGCTCCGCTGCTGCTCCGCTGGATGGAGAGACAGAGAGAGGTGGAGAGCTGAGCTGCGGCGCGTCTGAAGAGGAGAAGGAGCCTCCGCTGCGCTGCTGCATGCTCCTTTAAAAAGCCTCCACTGGTCCAATAGGAGGTCTGTCAGCCTAATGGGACCTGACGTCACCTCCCCGACCCCCCACTCGATTTGAACTATAGGAGAAATTATATCGGCATTATTTCCTCGACATAGGAAAAAAAACACAGATGTTTAGGTTGGGGTGCCAAACATGACTTTAATGTAAGTGTCCATCCGTGTTATGTTGTTCTACAGTGAAAGTGTTCTTTGATGTCCTATCATGTGAATTTTCATTTTTTGATCATAGTGTCATGCTGTTTTTTCTCTTTTTTTTTTTACACAGGCATTCTACAAAAGCTGAAAAGCTGAAAAACACACTGCTGTGTATCGACTCAGTAAAGCAAAATGTGCCAAACTTAGGAACCTTTCATGTCTTCATGATGCCCACTGACGAGCTGTAGCCAGGTGAAACACACACATCTTGATTTCCAGTATTATCAGTGTGAGTCACAAAAGAGGAGCTGGTGACTGAGAGAAACAGGTGAGCACAGCAGGCTGCAGCTTGATATCTCAACACGTCCCTCATATTTTGTACCTATTGTGCTGTGAAAAAATATTTCCCATTCATTCAAATAATTCATATTATCAAACTAAATTTAATGTTACACAAAGATATCGCTTGAGCTTGAGGTCACAAACTGATAGCCAGATATTTTGCTTCAGGATTCTCTGGTAGAGAGCAGAATTCATGATTCCATCAATTATGAAATGTCATCCAGGTCCTGAAGCAGCAAAGCAGTCCCAGACCATCACACTACCACCACCGTGTTTGGCCGTTGGTATGATTTCCCTTTTATGAAATGCTGTGTTAGTTTTTCACAGGATGAGCCTTTATGTTCTTTTTTTGTCAGCAGTGCCTTTTACCTGGGAACTGTCCCATAGATGTGATTCTTGCCCAGTCTCTTCTTATGGTTGAATCAAATCATCATTTAAAAACTGCATTTTGCATTTACTTGGGTTATCGCAAAAATTTGTTCGATAATCTGAATCATTTATGTGAAAAATATGCAAAAAAATCAGGAAGGGGGGCAAATACTTTTTCACAGCACTGTACATTATTAAATTTTTATTGTACATCTTATTGAAGTGAGTAACTGAGTATATTTGCATACATACTGTGTTTTATGATATAATTATTACAGACTGGAATACCTATTATTTAGGTTATATTTCAGATGGGATTATGTTATAAAATATGGAGCATTGTTAAATTAAACTATTTAGTAATATTAAAAATGTTAGGCCTTGTGTTTGGTTTCATAAGTTCAGGAAAGCAGAAATACACTCATCCCACAAAGGAATGTCTACATTAAATCAGCATCTGAGCTTCTGTTTTTTATTTTATTTTGTGGATGTGACATGTGAAAATTGTTAATATGCAAGGCTGCATCATAGTGTCACAACCTTGAGGGCCAATTATGAATTTATGAACGCAGCCATCAACCTACGTATGAGGTCTTTGCTTTAAATTGCAAGGGGGAGGGGGGTTGTATTGTGAGGAGCACATTTTAACACCTCTTTCCCTTTATCGCAGAAGTAGAGCAGGAGGCCAGCTACCACAAGTGGAAATACTATACACATCCTCCATTTTTTTTAAAATACTGTACAGATGCAGTGAACAGAGTCACAGCTGAATGTCCCCTTGTTGCTTTCCAGCTGTAAAAAGCAGCACTACAACCATATCTGAAGCCAAAAAAGAAAGTAAAAGACTGATGTTACATTTGATATGACAGATGACATGTACGCACAATCTGTCAGTGTGTGTCTGCCTGGCGGAGTGATGGCAGAAACACTAGAAAAGAGGTGTATTTTCAGACAAAATGAGCAATTTGTAAGGTCATTGTGTGCTGTGTGCATCATTGTACTTTCTAATTTCACAGACTCAGAAACCATTGTGGGAAATGCTATTGTGTTGTCGAGTGCTTGTTTTTCTGTTGTTTTCTGTGTGTGTGTGTGTGTGTGTGTGTGTGCGTGTGTGTGTGTGCATCTTTTGTAATAGGCCTGCATACACACATTTGTGCAGGGTTTTTGTTTTGTTTTGTTTTTGTAGTTGTTTTTTTTTTCAGTCTTTGTGGGAACTTAAACGTAACCTGCGTTTGTCTGTGTTCCCTTTCACACATATCTGGGCCAAGTCTGAGCTCCTTTCATGTGAGTCCGTAGTACTGCAGACAAAAGCAGTGAGGAGAGTGAATAGTGGGGGTGAAGAGGCCGACTGTACCACTGACAGTTTGCTCTGAACACTGAACACATACTGTACTTTCAGCATTTACCACTGCCTCTGGCTTCCCTGCGTAGAAATAGGACGGAACTTTTGACATATCATGATGTGAATGTGATGCCAGAGAATGACATAAGAAAGACATTTTGAATTTTAAGTTTGATTTTGAAATTGCAAAACATAGGAACAATTAGGCTGATTTACAGCTTAATGCTTAGTTATTTCAATCTAGGTTATGTTTTATCTTTGAGCAAGTGAACTATTTCACATAAATACAGACTTTTTTAACACGCATGCAGTGATGTTACTCAGCATTATTCTGTAATCGTTAATCACAAATTTCAGCTGATTGTATGAAATTACATTCACGATAAAAAAAGAGACACATTAACTCTTGTGTCACCGCAGTAAATACTGCCAGGAGTCAGTTAGCTTAGCTTAGCATAAAGAATGGAAGCAGGTAGAAAAAAGCTAGCCTGGTTCTCTCCAGCAGTAGCAAAATCCACAATTCTTATACACCCACTTGTAGGGGTTAAACAAACAAGCTATTACATGCTGACTGGTGAGCTTTATGCTAATTGTGTTACCTTTATACAGAGCCATGCTAGCTGTTTGTTTCCAGTTCTCATGCTAAGCTAACTGGGTGCTGGGGTCAGCTTCACAAAACATCTCACTATTCTTTAATCATTGTGGAAATGTGCATCAATATGCACCAGTCATTTTCTAGTCTTGGTTTCACTGATACTGTCCTGATTTGTACATTTGTGCAGCAATTTTACACTGAAACAAAAAGTCCAGCCAAACTCCAATCTAAAACCAAATGCAACATGTAATACGAACACCATCGCAGACATTTCACTCTAACTCTCACATATCATCAGACGCATAAACAAGCAGAGGCACAAATGCCAACTGTACAAGTAAACACTCGTAAGATTAAATGTAACAAAACGTCCTCACATCACACAGCATGATTATTTCATGCACCAAAAATCTGCAACACACTCAGCTGAGGAATCTAAAAACGATGTGACATTTGTTAGATGAAGTAATAGATTAATGGTCTCTCATGGGGAAATTTGGATAATGTTTCAGTTTAGCATATTTTTTTTTAGGTGTTTTGCGTGACCTGCTGTTATGTTCAATTTGACAAACAATGCAGTGTGCAGAGAATATGAAACATAATCAGAACTGTCGTTCAGTGGTTCCAGAGGTAGGAACAGAAACACTGCAAAGCTGTCAGTAAGAGCTGGCAGCTTTACCAGACCGAGTAAAGCAGATGGTCACCACAAAACTCCGCCACCTTTCCTTCTTGAATCGCTAACAGCTTTACGTGAGTGTATTCACAGAAAAAAAAACAAGTAGCTGGCAGATGAAGTCAGCATGAATAAACCACTGCAGAAAACAGTGCAGCTCACAGTTTCATTAAATATCTAGCAACAACGTGGAACCTATCTAAAAGAAGCTGATAAAAAGCCTTATATTTGACTGTATGAAAATGCACTGTTAGGTTAGTTTAATGGCTTTGAAAGGCTTTCATTAGCCCGCTGGGACAACTGGAGCAGCATGCATTCATGCCACGCTCACCAAAATTACAAGGCTTTGCCATTACATTACAATATGCAGCTTCGATTATGAAACAAGTAACATTTCACATTATATAAGTAGTTGTATTTTTTTAAATAGTGAAAACAAAAGGGCACTTTTCCTCTCTAAAACAAATGCATTTTGAAAATGAACTCTTTGGCACCTGCACATGTCTAGCTCTGAATGTAAAGCTACAAAACGCAAAAGAACATGTATAACCTGCAAAAACTAAGCTTGCTGAATTTAGGTTCAAATGATTTTAAAAAGATTTCATTTTGAGTGTTATATATTAATAGATCTGATTATGTTGGAGATTTAACTTACAGTCTGACTAAAGTAGGTTCAAACAGCATTGCAGAATGAGACCTTCCAAATGTATAATTCTGTCTCCACAGTTTATACAGAGGGTCCTGTAAGCATGGCAACCACTCCAAATATCACAAAAACACGCACGAACCCCATCAGGTACGTATTGTACACCTACGCTCCCAGACACAAACAGACATACACACCCACACACATACAAAACTCAACATTGTGAAATCCTTCAGGAAATGTAAACTGAAAGCTCTGGCTTAATTACAATTTAAAGCAGACTCTCAATTAACCCTTTGCAGGCACAGTTTTGTCAAATTAAATAGAATATATATAAAAGTCATATGAATTAATTTGGGGGAAAAAATTAAATAACAGTATCAGATAAAAATTTTGATCACGTAGACATAAGCAGGTGTCATCATATTAATGTCATCAATAAAGTGTAGTGAGCCTGTTTCAGAAGCAGTCATGACCATGAGCTCATCAAGGCTTAGATCCTTTCTTAATCTTAACCTCAACAGGTTATAAAACTTCCATCTAAATTCCAACTTTGCTTTTCAAGTCTTACCGCTGATGAGTGGTTTACATTTTGTGCTATTATCTCTGTATCATTGCTCATTTTCAGTCCACCATTTTTTGAAGTCGAGGTTGTAGGACTGTGATACCTTTACCCTGCAGCAAATCCAGTCTTCACAGGTAAAACCCAAGTACAAAACCAAGAGTAGCCATTTAGTGCTATTTATTGTTTAAACAGTCAGTCTCACAGCATACCTCTGGGTAACAAGAAACAACTGTCAGTCATATGTTCCAATAATCACTTATAATTTGGGTGATCCCACACAAAAGATGTTATTGTCTATGCTGTTTATCTATGTTAATCATTAATATATCTTGATGTAAAATTAATTAAATACACACTGAAATTCTCAATTTTCATTTCATCTTCATCTTTTGATCTTAAACACAAATGTCTTCAGCATTCAGCAAACACAAATTAATTAGCTGTGCCATTCTATTACTTTTGGAGGGGACTGCATCTATTATACTCTTTATTTTCCTCTCAGCTGACTCCGTGTCTGTGATAAAATCTGAGAAAGGTAGAATCTATGCAGTTCCATAGTGCAAGTCAAACTGTGTTTCAAGTCTCTTACTCCTAAGCGCAGATCTAAATTTAAATCTATTTCCAGTCTCAGCCCACACACTAACCCCTCTCATTGTAAAAGAGGCATGGAGGTACACACCTGCATATGAAAACGCATGTGTACACATATGTTCAAATCCACACAGACAATTGTAGAAGTCCTGATGTTTTTAATCAGCAGTGGGGCCCCACCCTGGTAGATAAGTGTCTGGTTACGTGTCTGTAAAGAGCAGTGGGGAAGGCAGAGTCACCTCGGCAGATGGCCCTATCAGTGTTGGGTAAACCAGCGGCCAGAGCGGCCGTGTTTGGCTTAACGGCCTATAAGTAATTCATTGTGTTCACTGAGATGGAGCATCTGTCGACCCCTCGGCCCTGGAGACGCACACAGACACACACACACAAATAGAGTTATGCATAGATGCATAGATAAACATACTTACATGAGCATTCAGTCACATGCACAAATGCAGGTACACAGACGCACACATGCACAGACACACACACGGCTTTTGAGCTCATTTGTAGTGGACAGTGCAGGTGGCTGGAGGAATAGGAGAGGTTTGTTCCATGAGACCTACTCTGATCAGATAACCACCACTGATCTTAGTTAATGCTCTCTAAGAAGTCATTTACCTGCTAACACTAAGGCAGGTCTGACAGCTGAAGAGAGGAAGACAGAGGGAAAGAGAGATGATGTAGAGAAAGGAGGAGGAGGAACAGAGCACAGAGGGAGCCATGCTTCTGCAGCTCAACAGGAGGTCCAAAATTCAAGGCTAAAAAGTCCACATACTGGATTTACATTTTCACACTAATGGTTCGTCAGTTAATGCGGCCTGTCACTTAAAGTCTTTATTGAATAAACTCTTGTACAATCACACCTTCCTTTCATATTATGTCTCCTCAGTCTGTAAACAATTTCACGCCTCAACAGCGAGCTCTATTATAATAATGACATGCAAAGGCTATTCCTTTCAACACAAACATCAACTAGTATTGGGTTTCTTTATTCATAAGCATGGCTGATAACACCTGCAACCTCACAAGTCCTCTTAAAAGGAGCGCTCTGGTGATGTGATAGTTATCTCACAAATTGCTTTTAATTGGAGTGTGAGGCCCAAGACTTTCGTGCAGGAAATGGGAATAAAAACTAATAAAGCTCGAGACTTTTGAATGGTGCCATTCATACGAGCAGCCTAATAACATGATACAAAACAAACAATGCGTAAAGAGAATCACTTACCCCATTAAATATTTTGTGTATTTATTTATTTTTATTCTATAGAAACTTCCAAATCAACAAAGATCAGATACCATTAACAAACTGTCTTGTTTTCAAAGCCTGATACGTCTTATTCTGATGTACCATAGAGCTCCACTGTTGTCTAGAAACTATTAAAAGCATCTCAGTGAGCCACGCTGTTGCACTGGGTGACATGTTCTTTTATTACCATGAACACACGCACACACTGTAGTTTGTTTTGAGTCAGCCCCACATACACGATCCTTCTGCTGTAGCTACTAACTCCACTGCTAATGTGTATTCATCCACGGCTGAAAATAAACCTCAACAAATGCACTATTTGCTTAACAAAAACTAGTGTTTTTTTGCTTGGAGAAATTGATTAATCTTTTCTAAAGTGAAACGAAGGCTAGCTAATGCTGCATGGCAATGGCAACAGAATGGGAAGAAAACCTCCAGTGGATGTGGTAGCCTCTTGCTGAACGATATATATATATATATATATATATATATATACGTAGTCCTAACTTGTGTTTCATATTTATAGCAGTTCAACTTCCAGAGGTGCTGATGGGGTTGTTCACGGTGATTATATGTAATATTCTATTAAATGCTATCATCATAGGCAAATACTCAGTGGACACTTTATTAGGTGTAACTGTAAAATCTACTGTAATCTAATACAGCAGCTCTGCCATGAATTAAGGTGATGATTTCTCAGTTTTTGTTGAAACTATGTTTATTACTCAGGTTTTAGTAGGTGGTGAAGTGGTACTGGAGTACATTATGTTAAGAGATGGTTCTAATGTTCTGGCCTCCTCATTTATATTAATAGTGTGGCCAAAACATTGAAACACTTCTTAATATAATGCACACCATTACAGTAATTATCATCTTGTAAAAGTAGAATTCATGGCTGGATTGCATTAGATTATACAGATTAGATTATTAGATTGTACCTAATAAAGTGGACAGTGAGTGTATATAGTTTACTGAACACTGCTGCAATCGCTGCACTTTTCATTAACAAGGGACACTATGGCAACCTGGTGCTTGTCAGTCATTGATCCGTATTAAAATACTAAGTTCTGCTGTGGAGCATTTAAGCAGCAGCTACAGTTGCTGTTTTCGCATAATGCTGGAGGAAGGAGAGAAGCAGGGTGGGACATTATATATTGTAACAAGTGCGACTGCACTTGATTTTCAAAGTTAACGATGCAACATGACAGACTTACTTTTACAAATACCATTTCCAAATACTGTCAGTGAATGATGGGCATGTTCTTAAAGCATGGTTGTTTCCTTCAGCCAGCACTCTGCCAAAGGAATAATAACAGAAAAGTGGCCATCACTCTGCTTTTCAGCTCACACTCTCAAATGGCAGAAATTACAGGCCTGCTTCGACTCTAGCTGTTGAGACTCGGCTGTAATGTGTACAGCCGCTCAGTCCCCCACCAAGGCCATTTGCCTCTGACTGAATTGGGAACATGAGAGGGTAGTGAGGCAAGTTCAGGTGACCTCTTTTTTAAGCCCTTCCTTGGAGCACGGTCTCTTTTTCTTTGGGGGAAAATGGCAAAATAATTGTCTCCCTGACTTCACATCTCCTGAGTGAGAGGGAAGTTTGACCCTGTGGAGAGAATTGCTCACGTCGCATTCATGATCAATACTCTCCTAATGTCTGATGCTTGTTCTGTGCACACATAAATACACTGGTCAACACTATAGTCGAATGGGAAATACAATAGGTGGCCATGTAGCAGAAAAACTGGGACGTGTGACTTTTCAGAAAAATGCTGAATTAGATCCAAAATTGTGAAATGACTGTTTTCTGTTGTTTGCAGTGCTCAACAGATAGGAATGGATAATTGAACATTTTTACATTACGTAAGTATGTGCTCATACTGTACATGCAAATGCAAGCGCACACAGTGACAAACAACTACACTGACCGTTGTTTCCTCACTTCTTCTACTTTGCCCTTGGTAACTCGCATCTAAAATTATGTCTCACTTCAAGAAAATTTAAATTGAAAATGTAGAACATTTAGCAGGAGGGTTCCCTTATAACCAATTACACACAAGAACCAGAAAACGGCTTCCCAAGGCTGAGGAGTGATTTTCAGATAAAATGAAGAACAGCAAAGAGAAAATGTTTATGATTAATGGACAGCTGTTTTTTTTTTTTTTTATGGGAAAATTAATTAAGCTTTAAAGAAACCTGATGCATACACTGCTCGCTGTTTTTTAGCCAATCGGCAGTGGAAATATTTTTTCTTCTTCTCGTGACATTTAAGGCTCGATCTTCTGACCACATTATTCATGTTGAAATGACAAGGATGGAGCCAAACAGCAGCACAGCACAGTGTGTGATTGTGATGCCCCTGTGTGTATATTTAACCTATGAACCTTCTATGTGCATGTCTAAATGAAATGTGATTTGTGTGGGTGGGCTCAATGAAAAACAAATACAATTCCATAAAATAAACGTAACAGTAGTTGTCTCTTATTCGTGCCGTCGTCACGCTCGCCCTGCTCCTCCCCACTTTCAACACTGTCTGAGGGTAAGCGGACCTTTGCTGCATGGCAGCAGAGCTATGCTCACGAGACTCGTGCTGTATATTTAAATATCTGCTGGCAATAATTTTTTGGGGCAGGCAATGTAGCTTTTATCACATGCAGACCTGCACACCAAGAGACCGCTGGTGGAATATGAGACATACTACACATCAGTGTTGAATTTGCTTGATTGTGTCTTAGCCAAAGATATATTTGTAGTGTTTTAATATTTGTTTTTATTGTCCAGATTTGTCTTGTGTATGTATTTTGCTGACTTGTCTATTGTATAGTGTGTATTTTTACCTTGAGGGTGTTTTTACAGTGCACACTTGCAGGGTTATTACTCTCATTTAACATGCAATGTGGCAATAAGTGTAATTATTTCACATATAATTTTTCTCAATGTGGTTATTATCCAGATCTATTTTAAGAGGAAACTACTAAAACTAATAATTCTAATTTGAAGTACTTCAATATAACGCTAAATACAATTTATTGGACAGTGTTACTTGTTAGATAGTACTTAACAGAATTTATCCAACTGTATATGCATGTAAAACTTACACTTTAATCACATACCACAGTGAAACACTTACATATCAATGTGTAAGTAATCAGAGTCAGATTTGTTGGCCAAATATGTTTGTGCATACAAAGAATTTGACTACTGTATGGCTTCTGCTGGATCTCCAGAAACTTACACACAGATAAGGACAAGAAAAAAAAGTACAAGTAGGAGTAGAGAGAAGGATCGTGTTGTCCTGAGCCCAGTCAGGACTGTCGGCGGGCCTCGTTGTCACATAAAAAATGTTGTGTGAAGCTAATGACACAGTCATTTAAGGCTAAAAAGCATTTTAGTAATCTTATCATATTTGTTTAGTGCCTAAATCTAACCCAGACACTTCTATGACTTATTCCAGCCAAATCACTTTGTTTGTACAGCTGTTGTTGAGCGTCTTTGACTGTTTAGTGTAAAATAAGCGTTACCAGACAACATTTTGGTGCCTTTGTACAAGATGGTCACATGAGGGATTTGAAATGAGTGACCTACATGGGTGTTAAAATTGGAGGACAATATATACAGCTTGTTATTTAATTGTCAAGTAATTTATCTACAGAAATGTACATGTGGGGGCAAAAGTGTGACAAGAGGTTTAACAGTAGGGGGGCACCTGTCCCCATGTCCTCCCTATTTAGATCTGCCCCTGCATTGCTTTAATTGAATTTAAAGGCACAGACACAACATATTCTAGCAATCGCTGAGACATTGTTCTGTATTTATGTTACTTTTACTCTAATGTTCAAAGCAGGTTGTTTACAGTATTATAGCACTTTAACATTGCAGCATTGCTACTTTTACTTTACCACCTCTCCTCAGAAGACTTTCAGAAGGACAGTTAGGCTTTTTTCTTGGCGCTGATAGACAGGAGGACCTTGACTGTAACAAGAAATAATAACATCAGAGAGAGTGACTGAGGGACCCCTGATCCCTTTAGGCCTTTATGGGACTGGCCCATTTATTAATCCATCCATGCAGGAGACAGACAGAACTGCACCTTCCTCTCATCTCTTCCCTCGTCCATCTCTCCCACCAATCCGGCAGTTCACAGTTTGCAGTGCTCAGAAGACTGCAGCAAACTGGCCTGCCATAATGCATCTGTGATCACTGTAATTTCTAAAATAAAATAAAAAAAACAGAAATCATCCACTGTCACAAAAGACATGAAAAGTTCAGATGCATAAGGACTGGAAAGTTACAGTGTTAAAATGTTGTATTGTGCTCTGAAATTAGGCTGGATCGAAAAGTTAAAAGCTTTTGTTAAATGCCAAACACAACTGTCTGAGTAAAAAAGATGGAAATGGTAAAACAATGTATTTCTGTTTGCTCCCCATGCTTTGACTAACCTTTCCTAAGTGCCTTTTATATAGGAGTTGTATCAAGTCAATGAAGTTGCTCTATACTTTTCATCCAGATGTCCTTTAATGCAAATGCTCTTTTCAGAAAATTTCTGTTTGTCATAATGATGATAATAACTGCAACTGCAGACTTTGCACTCTGTTCAGCTCCATTATGTACTGTTCCAAAACAGGATGTTACAGAGCCCTTCTCCTTCTCTCTCTGCCTTTTACTTACATTTTCTTAAACACTGCACATACCTTTAACACGTGTTGCGTCAGAAAGTCACTGCTTGCACTGGTTGCATTTCTTTACCATTCTTTATTTCTCCTGACTGCTGAAAAGAGAACAATTTGAAGTTTTCAAGTAACTCCATTTTGAGGTAGGCCGACATAGTGCCAAAAACACGCAGTTAAGAGCAGCGTTACTGTGCCGTTTCACCTGGAGAAAGAGATGTGAACCAGAGCAGGAAGAATAGACAATGTCCACTCTGGGTTGTAAAAAGCCCAGAAGGATGAATATTATCTTAAATAAGCACTGTGTCTTCTGAACGAGAGGCTAAAAAGTGTATAAAAACAGCCAGATGCAGACCCTCCATCTGTTCTCTACTTCATGTGCTGATGCTAAAAGCTGAGGCGAGGGTCCTGTGTAGTGAGCGGTTTATTAGAGAGAAAATAAGAGAAGAACAAGCAGAGGATAGTACACAGTTTCTATTTTGAAGTACCCCTGTGTGGGTTATTGTTGTAGCGCACAAACACCTCTGTGTGCACACACATTTATACACGCACACACACATTGTGAAAGCACAAGCTTGACATAAGAACACACACATAGCTCAAACACATGCTCTCATGCACACAGACATCACAAAGATCCACACACACACAGACTACATCTTGAAGCACAGTTTTAATCAGACATAGCTGAAAAGGAAAATGCCATTAGATTTTAAAGTGGATAATTTCACATCCTTTCCTCCATTCATTTCTTCATTTTTCTTTTCAAACTGGCCTTTTATGCCCACTATATGTGCTTTTATGGAAAATTACAACATTTAAACGAGACTCTTTGGTCAGGGATAATTGCACAAAGAACCATTAGCAGTCTTCCAAGACCAATGTAGTGCGAGCGCTTTTCTTTGTCTTTGTATAATGCTATTCTGAGTGTGTAAGAACATGCCTCATAAGGGAGAGGATAATCGTAATTTAATTATCTGTCATAATATGGAGTAAAACACAGGTCACGTTAGGTTCATTTATGCTGCCTGCTGTTATAAACAAATCAATTAAATGAAATAGGCTAAACAAACAAGACTGTTATATACACTGTAGGTACAGTGGCCAAAGGTCTGTTGATTTTTCCTGCCAATTTAGTTAAAGCAATTATAATCACGTTCAAAGTTTGCTGTGGCACTTGTGCTCCTCACCTTCAAACCCACCCACTGATCAGTAAATTAGCACTTGAGTGAAATCAGCAGGTGTATGTTTGGCTCATGTGAGACCACTTCAAGGGTTTCCTCAAAATGCAGTCCACTGCAATTACCCACTTAAAACTACAGTGTATACAGTAACATGGTGCTCAAGAGATGCGTTTGTAGCAAATAAATTAGCATATAGTGTAGCAACACAAGTTGCAAAACCATATATTATCACACTTTTTTTAATTTAATGAAGTAATTTCAGCCCCAAAATCAAGAATAAATTTATCTCAGTACTCAAGAAGCATAAAATGGATTAATTTCACACTATTATAAAAAAAATCAGAAAGTCTGGTCGCATGGTGAATTATCAGCATGGACACAAACATGTAAAAACAAAGTTTGAGTGTGAGAAACGTGTCGACCCGCTCATAGCAGCATTAGCATTGTGGCGCCCTTTAATTCGCTCAGCGCCCCCGGGAGTTGTGGAGGGGTACTGCGCCGACCAACGCGGAACAAGCAGCGCATGACCCGGGTTGTTTTCGCTGTAATGTCAGTACACCTTCACCGACAACAAACACAGCGGCTCTTGGACACACATGTTATGGATTAAAGCTATTTTGCGCTTCACATAAGGAATGAAGCCGGACATTGCCAACAGACGACGGCTACAAGCTAACAGCCGGCAGCTAACTGGTGTCGGGCTTGTCAGCCAAACTTAATTGGTGTTCCTAACAAAACCAGCTGGACCCGGAGGAACTAGAAAGCTCCTGTTAGTGGAATAATTTTCTTTTAAAAGCAACAAGTGAGTATCAGCTAATTGTGTCGACTGTCTAGTGATATAAAGGTGTCTGCTTTTCATAGTCGAGTAGCCTCAGTTAGCTAGGATAGTGGTACACGTTTCAAAACAACGGCTGAGACTTAACGCTAGCGCAGGACTGAAACTGGACAGAGAGAGAGAGCTCCTCTCGTTTCTGCTGTCTTTTAGCCTTTTATCGTTTGTGTTCCTCCAGCTCATACTTCCACCAAAGAGCCCTGTTGCTCTCTGTTTTAGTTCCCCTTTCCCCAGAAGGTTGCTCCGTCTGTACAGTCGGTGTCTTCGTCATACTGCTCATACCAATTATCTAGTAACGTAGCAATTCTGAATCTTCACAAGGGCTGAAACAACATGCTCATTTTCATTATTGATTAACTAATGAATTAGACTTTTCTTCATCAATTGCAACATAAATTTACAGATGTAAATTTGTAGATAAACTCATAGCACTTATAGCACAGGCTTCCTGACTATCCAGCTGCCAAGAAATGCAAAACACTACTAATAAAACATAATAAAACTAGCGTATTAATAGTCTTTTATATTTGTGCGTAACTAATCACTTGTGCATAACTAATCACTGTAGCAGTAAAAACTTTCCGTTAATAGATTTTAGCTCAGCTTCTGATTGAATTTTGAGTTGCACACACATCAGAGCACGTGTCTATTCCAACCTGTCTCTTCTTTCATTTGTAAACACAGGTGCCAGGAGGGTCTGTGATGTAGTCGTTTCACCCTACTGCCTGACACTCCTAACTACCTGCTCAGGAGAGCTTTGAGATCAGTCTCTAATCACAGCAATGGATGACGACACCCCAACCCTGAAGCCCAGACGGATCCAGAATCAAAACGTGGTTCATCGTCTGGAGAGGCGCAGGATTTGCTCAGGCCGACCAGGAGCACACTGGTACAGAGTGCGCTGCTTCCACCAGAACCTGTTCCCCAACTTCACTGTGGTCAACGTAGAGAAGCCTCCCTGTTTCCTTAGAAAATTCTCACCAGATGGACGCTGCTTTATTGCCTTCTCGTCTGACCAGACGTCTCTGGAGGTGGGAGAGGAGAAAAGCCTAGCTGTTAACTTTTTGCTCTATATTACCCCTCAAAACTTTACATTATCTTGTTATTGTCTAAAGCACACTCTCCAGGCTGAGAAAGACCTTGCCCATCTAACTACACGGTTTATCTGAGACAAAAGGTAAAGGAAAAAACTGTTCTCCAATATTTCTGTTCCTCTTCTAGATATATGAATACCAAGGCTGCCAAGCAGCTCAGGACCTGCTGAGAGGTCAAGAGGGAGAGACTCTTCTAACAGCCAATGACCAGCGCTCCCTAAACATTCGAGGCCGCCTGTTTGGGCGATTCTTCTCCTTGCTCCATGTCACTAATGTGGCCTCAAATGGAGAACACCTCAATCGGGAGTGCAGCCTCTTCACGGATGACTGCCGCTATGTTATTGTTGGGTCAGCTGTGTACGTCCCCGAAGAGCCGCCACCATACTTTTTTGAGGTAATGACATCAAACTTATTTACAAAACAGATTTCCAAGGCAACACAAAGAACTGAAGATAGCAAGTTTACCTGACTTTTAGGTTTAGACTGTCCCTTTAATCCATATTTGATTTCCTACTAGGTGTACCGCAACAACGAATCTGTGACTCCTAATCCCCGGTCTCCTCTAGAAGACTACTCTCTCCATATTATTGACCTCCACACCGGCAAGCTGTGCGACACTAGGTCTTTCAAATGTGACAAGATCATCTTGTCCCACAACCAGGGCCTCTACCTCTACAGAAACATTCTGGCTGTGCTGTCAGTGCAGCAGCAAACCATACATGTCTTTCAGGTGAGCACAAATGTTTTCATGGATGTTTAAAATGGAAATCCAATCAAATCACATAATGTGTGAAGGTTTGACCCTTTTTTCTTTTTCTTTCACCAACCAGGTGACTCCAGAGGGAACGTTTTTGGACGTAAGGACTATCGGGCGTTTCTGTTATGAGGACGACCTCCTGACTCTTTCAGCTGTTTATACGGAAGCTCAGGCTGAAAGCCAGCCTGGCTACCCTCGCCTGTACACTGATAAGACTATCAACTCCCTTAAACACAGGCTGCTGGTCTACCTCTGGAGGAGAGCCGAACAGGACGGCAGCGCCACTGCCAAGAGGAGGTATAGAAGATAACTGCTTTTTTCAGTCTAATTTTCTCAGTGTCCACCTAGTCTGTTCAGCCACTCTCTCTACGGCCCAGCCTGGCTGCTTATGACTTACTTGCTAGTGTTAACAAGTAGGTCATACGCAGCTGAATCCAGTCATTGATTGTTTTGGTAACAGTATCATGCATCATCATGGCCAAATTCTGATGACTTCACTCTGTTTTTCTGTTAATTGTTCTTCTCTGTTGTAAAAGAAATAAAACATCATTAGCATTATTCATTAAGATTGTGGCTGTGCTACAGTTTCCACTAGACTAATGTTTTCTGTCTAGTCCACACCAGAGTTCGATGGACAGCTTTCACACCAACCAAAATAAATCCACATGAAAGAGGCAAATGCACCAGAGTTCAATTTAAACAAAGTTAGGTGTAAATATAAATCGTACCCAGTGTCAATGCACTGCGTGGTTTGTATATCTCTTAAAAAGAGATCAGAGGCAGCAATATTATTA
The DNA here is from genome assembly GCA_034779795.1 of Ctenopoma multispine. NCBI lineage: Eukaryota > Metazoa > Chordata > Actinopteri > Anabantiformes > Anabantidae > Ctenopoma > Ctenopoma multispine. Next base: position 3,749,908 of record JAUYWH010000024.1, on the reverse strand, counting down.
CAAATGTGAAAAAACTTTGACTACACTTTAGTTTATTTCATCTGGCTACTTACTAAAAGTAGAGAAGACACATGAAGAACTTATTTTTGCATTTGTGCTCTGTCTACAAGGCAGATGTAAAACTCAAATCACATATAAACAAAGTGACTCACGTAGTGTGTTTACGAACAAAATAGTCGCGCGTCACAGATCATCAGTCGGCTGCTCTGAAGTTCTTGCCGTCACATGAGAAATTATTTTTTGAATGACATTAAAACGTATCTAAAGATATCACTTCTTCACATCACTATCACTTCATTTTCCTTTTCACAACTGAATTTTCGCCTTTATCTTAAAAGTGAAATTTAGCACGACATTTTGTGTGAAACTAACTGTTCTCATTATCTATGAATTTACTGAATATTTTCACAATTAATTAAAACCCAAACTGTCTTTTCAGTCCACTTACATCACATACTGATGTTAGTTATTCATGCTTAGTGCCTGAGTTCACACAGTTCCTGGTTTTAACTACAGTATATGCTGTTTCCAGATTCTTCCACTTTTTCGACCAGCTGAGAAGGTTGAGGATGTGGAAGATGCAGCTGTTAGATGAGCATCACCTCTTCATTAAATACACCAGCGAAGACGTGGTCACGCTCAGGGTCACAGACCCTTCGCAGGTAAGAGAGCGCGCACACACAAACACACCTGAATTTCTCCCCTATTCTCTTCGTTGCTATTGCCTGCCTCCCTTGTTTGTTCTTTAGAGGAGAGATTCCTCTTCCAGGTCTCCAAGGAAACGTTTTACCTGCAGCTTCTCTTCCGTCCTGCGTCCTGTAATGGTAACAACTAATTGATCTAATGAATTTTCACTAATGCCTTAGCTGTCTGATGTCATTGTTGAGTAGTTATTTTCACATTATTTCAAATGAATAATATATAGTAAAATTGTCATATTTTATCTTTAGTATACTGTAAAGCATGCCTGTTCGAATGGGCCAGATGTGGCCCAGCCCATGGTCCTACCAGAAATGCAAAAAATGGAGAAAACCCAATTTCTAGTTGGCAGATTTTCACAGAAATTCCTACATTAGCGCTGACAGTGAATGCAGCACTCTCCGTAATGTAAATGACAAGTCGCAAATACGTTGATACTAAATGTATAAATTAAATCTTCACAGGCAATTTTTTTCTTTGTGCGACAAAATATCTGATGTTTTCTGTCAGCTAAAATAGCTGACGTTGCATTTCAACATCCACATATGTGACTTTAACGATATTAAAGTGTTTTATGGTTGGGATCAGGCGTCACAGCAGTGGGTTATTGTATCACGTCAGTCATTCACAAAAATATGTCAGTAATTAACAACTTTAATGTAACGTAATAATTACGTTACATTACTACAATTATTGCAGTTTAGTTGTAAAGGGACATCGTTTTTAGGAGGGTTTGTTTGTGAATCAAGCTTTTCACACATGAACGTGATAAAAATCAGCTCTCCTTGCTCCCTGAGAGACGTGTTCTTCACCAGTACCTTCAGATTGTACTGACACTATGTGATCCAAAGGTTTGTGCTTTTGTTCAGAACCGTATATGTCACTGCTCCCACTAAAATCTTAGCAGTGTAACTGTTGCTTACATATCATCAGTGCACAGTTAAGTACAAATATCCATTTGTGTTAGTTTTTTTCTTTTGTTAAAGGTTTGCACACTTGTAGACAGCATTAACTGTTATTTCTTTTCCTGTGCCTGTCAATCAAATGTGAATGAAAAATATATTTTTTTAAACCAAAGATATTGTTGGTGATACTGTTCACTGTCGTATTCTATGAATTTAGAGACATTTTTTGTGTTGAGTTTGTTGCGGCCCACATAACTCTCTAGATTTTAAAATCTGGCTCAACTTAATAAGTAATTGAAAAGCCCTGCTGTAAAGAATAGAGATGCACTGATCAATCGGTTCGCTTGCCTGTTCAAAGTCACCATTCTGGGTCAAGCTTAGCCCTGCTTCAGGCCTGTGGTGTAAGCAGTACCAGAGTGAAACAGGAGCAAGATGTAGTAACAGTCCCTCCTTTAAAAAAAAAAAAAAAAGCCGCTCATGTGCTCTGTCACACACACAGTTACACAGACAGTTGTTGGCGTGAAAATTCTATACTGTGACAAATACTGCACTTTATCTCTACTTGACATAGAGAGATGGAACATTTTATTTATTACATTTTTTATTACAATTATTCATTAAAGAAAAGTTACAAAAATGTTTAGGTATACTTTCACTTCTAACTCGTAGAAAGAAAGAAAATCCATCCAGGACGATCACTTTTCTGGCTCACCTTGGTGTTTTTTATCCTTAAAGACCATGGAGGATTACTTTACGTTGTGACAGACTACAAAATGTTTAGTCTTTGTTTCTTTTCATCTCACCCTCTTTTTTTCTTTCTTTTCCCCTGTGGCAGCCTTCATTCTTCGTTGTGTACAACATGGTGTCTACAGAGGTACTGGCCGTCTTTGAGAACACCTCAGATCAGCTGCTGGAACTGTTTGAGAATTTCTGCGACCTTTTCAGAAACGCTACACTGCACAGCCAGGCCGTCCAGTTCCCCTGCTCCGCTTCGTCCAACAACTACGCACGGCAGGTCCAGAGAAGGTAGTGCGAGAAGAAACATGAAAGAAACATTCTGCTCACTGTACAAGTGTATTGTTGGATAAAAATACCAAATTTTTCCTGCCATAAAAATCTCACTTAGATGTAAATGTACTGGCAAAGCAAACGTCAGTGAAAGAAAAAACTGAACCTGATGTGCAGCCAAATGTCAGGGAGGATTTGAAGACGGTGGTTAGGAATGGAAGGAGATCATCAGTGATCGCCCCGAGCAAGAGGAAGGAGTTTTAGGACTTAATCTGGATATAGAAGCAAGACATTAGGACAGTCGGTGTGGCTGGAGGAGCTGTGATTGAATTTGGCTGTTCGACTCGCCAGCGTAGGTGACAGAATCCTCAGTGAAAGGTGAAGAGAGAGGACGAGAGGAAGGACGGAGGAAGAAGATAAAGGATGGTTTCAGTGAGGGGTAAAAAAAGCTTAGAATTGGATTTTAGAGTGGTGAAAATTGATGTTGGGAAGAAGGAAAGGAGACATCGAAAGCTGGCGAGCACATTCAGCAAACCAGATTTGTACCACTTACAACTGGCTAAAGGTGAAGCCAAGAGAAACAGACAGGGGATATTGTAGCACAAGGTGAGAGGAGATCTGAAAAATAAGGACTGAAGCAGAAAGACAGAACAGAGGAGGAAGAGCTGGACCATCGAGTCACTGCTGAGTGGCGGAAATATGGAGTGGTGAGACTTGGGAGGCTATAATTTAGCCAGGAATGTCTCACAAGTGGTGCTTTGAGTGAACACAAATGTATTTTCCAGATATAACTTAAACTTAAGTTATCTGTTGAGTCCAGTGCTGGTTTGAGCTGTTACTGTTCACTCACAGTGTCTATAATGCAAACTATCTATAGAGCCAGTTCACATCCTAAAAAATTAATATTTGTTTATTTTATTTTAATATTATAGGTTGTTATACGTGTTCACAGCGACAAATGTGGCTTTGTTTGTCTTTGCCCTCAGATTCAAAGACACCATTGTGAACGCGAAATACGGCGGCCACACGGAGGCAGTGCGCCGGCTGCTGGGCCAGCTGCCGATCAGCGCCCAGTCCTACAGCAGCAGCCCTTACCTCGACCTCTCCCTCTTCAGTTACGATGACAAGTGGGTGTCAGTGATGGAGAGGCCCAAGACCTGTGGAGACCACCCCATCAGGTACACTCCCCATTCCCCATGAATGAGCATCTTAATCCCAGCAAATGATGTAACACAGTCACCCTATCATTATGTCATTACATAAAAAACAGCTGTAGTCATAAGAATCGTTGATGTTGTTACATTTTTTTTCTCAGTCAACTAACTTTTTAATATTTTAAAATGTTAAACGCTGCTTCGAGTGCAGCTTAATAATTTCTGGTTCTAGCTTCTTAAAGTGAGGGTTTGCTGTTTTGGGCTGTTGCTCAGATTTATGAAGGAAGTCTCCTTCAAAGCTGATGTTTTGACTTGTGGCAGTAGGAAATGTGCAGGTGTTACTAATAAAAAGAATCCTGGAAGAACTTGTCAGTGTCTGGGAATTACTCGACCTTCCTATAGCTTTTTTTTTTTTTTTTTTTTTGCTTGTGTAGCAGTGAAATTTTTAAAGTCGTGTAACGTTCTCAGTAAGAAGCTGTTCGCCTGTTGATCAGACTGACCCCTGTCCACCACAACATGAAAGTCTCCAGCTGGTGCTCATACTTTGACCGATCAGTGTTTTGCCTCAAGAGCTGTGTCTCCTGAAGATCAAGAATTTCAGATGGGATTGTTTTAATTTGGATGTATTGTGGTGTTGCTTGCTCCATACACAGGAGGAAACAGAAGCACTGTGTCTTTCTTGCAGCAGCATCTCAAACTCAACAGGCTGGACTAGACGTAGAGTTTAATTCAACTATTTTTCTCTTCTGTCACCCTCCAGGTTTTACGCACGGGACTCTGGGCTGCTGAAGTTCAAGATCCAGGCAGGCCTGCTGGGACGGCCGGTAAATCACACCATGCGACGCCTGGTCGCCTTCACCTTCCATCCTTTCGAGCCATTTGCCATCTCTGTGCAGCGCACCAACGCAGAGTACGTGGTCAACTTCCACATGAGGCATGTCTGCGCGTGAGCAGCTCACACGTATGTTTGCAGCAAACTAAACTCGGAGCCTGTGGACTCTCACTCAACAAACTGCAGGGCGTCTGTTAGCAGCTATTGGTGACAGGACAACAAACATGTCGTCCATCAGAGAGCACTGAAACATTTGTTCTGTTAGGCATCCTCTCCTCCTCAAGAGAAAGCAGCAGTCCTCTCCCTGTATTCTCCTCTTCCCGATGGAAACCAGTGTTCCTGTCCTCTCCTTCACGCAGTGGTCACTCCACACCCACCCCTCCTTCCCCTCCGCGAGAAGGCAGCAATTCTGCTTTTTCCTTTCACCTCCTCTTTCCCCCCCTTCCTCTGTGAACAAAGAGGGGACCTGTAGGGAAGAGAGGCTGGAATAAGTGTAAATGGACATGTAGAGAGAGTGATTGATGTGCGACGGAGGTGGGAGCCATAGGTAGCTGGACCTTTTTGAAGGAACCAAAGGTGTTTTTTTTCTCTTTCTACCATACACTGAAAGCTGCACATTCATATCAGAACTGCTTACCCAGATGGTCTGTGACCAGTTGCCCAACAAACTTATCATTTTATATTATATTGTTTTTACACTTTTTTTACATGTAACTGTTTGTATATATTTTATGACAATAAAAATTGTTCAAATTTTGCTTGTTTTGCTGAGTTTACAAGAGTTTAACCGTATATGAGAGTACTTCAGTAAAGCATGGTGTCGCATGAAAGCTGAGGCAGAATTGGTATATTCTTTGTTTCCCACTTCTACATATTGATCTGTGTATTTTATCCCACACATCTGAGAAAACATTTAACGTGTACTTCGTGCTCGGTTTGTGTGAGAGTGTGTACTTGTGATGCGCACGTCTGTGGGAAGGTTTGTCGTAGAAAGACGGGTGCACACGTCGTTTCATCTGGTGAAAGTTGTGATGCCTGTATATTTCTCAGCTAGATATTCAAAAACGTCTCACTGAATATGTTGACGCCATAGTGCCTTACAGTGACTGTGAACTGTTAGCACAGTTTACTGCAAACTGAGAGATTACAGTTATAAAGTATAATACGAGTTCAAGTGTCATCATTTTTAATTTGCATGCTGATCCCTGCAGTCTGTTCTCCCTACAGCATATAGGATCATAATGCTGCTATTTCCCATCACGCCCATCTGTTGTGCAGGCTTAGACGCCGGACATCTGTTTTTGATCACACAGATATATAAACAAGTCTACAAATATGCAGACTGACTTACACCCTCACTCCTGACATGAATGCGACGTCGCACATGTATAATGGACAGACGTAAAGGCAGAAGACGCACAGCCAGCAGGCAGCTGCAGAGGTCACAGTGGTATGGAAAGCAGGTGCTGTGGGATTAAGTGTTCTCCCAGCCTCTGGTTACACTCTACAGTGGACATAGGAGGTGTGTGTGTGTGTGTGTGTTAGAGATGGTAAGAAGGAACTGGAGGATGGAGAGATGAGAGAATTGGTGAGAGACAGTTTGGGTGGAGGGAGGTGGAGATGTGGTGTGATTGCAGTGACTGATGTGCAGCTGCTTAGTTCTGTTTAAATACTATCTTGTAGATCGAGCCTAAAGGAGGCCGCGTTATGTCACTGTCGCTGGAGTGTGTTTGTGTGTAAGCCGGTGTGTGACAACACGCTGCGATAATCAACTAATGACAGGAAGCGCACACAGCAGGCACAGACACAGGAGGACACACACTCTGCTGTCCTCCTCCCTGCAAACACTCAGCCTATACAAAGTGTTTAGGGTTATGTGCGTTTAATGATTCTGTTTCAAGCCAAATTAGTAGCATCGATACTGCTGCGCAATACTAGAATATGTTTGGGGTTTTTTTTCTTAAGACTTATTTGTCTTATCCGGAGCCCTCAGCTGTGTAGCTGTTCGCAGATGTTAAAGATCAGGTCAGTAAGGTCAGAAAACACAGCGTCGTAGGTTACTGGTGGAGTTTTTGGATTTAACCAGGAAACTACATGAACCCAAAGCCTCTCAGGACACGGTTCACTGACAGATACGTCGTATCTCTCTGATTCCGAAGAATCAGGTAAACCTAGAGTCGTCTCTGACCTTGGTTGCTACGGAAACATAACCGCTCTCTGCTTGGTAACCTAGTCTTTTCTAATTGCTGTTGTCTTGGCAACAGCGCAACCAATGTTATTCCAAAAAAGGCCACAATCCTAAGTGTTTCCTGTTGCAGTGCCCAGCTCCTCAGAGCCAGGAAAATCCGAAGGGCTGTGGTAGAAATTGGGATTTTTGGATTTGCACTCTTTTTGTTGGAGGACAGATGTGGAAACACAGGCATTATGGATTTGGAAAGTAAAACTCTACTAAATAATAAACTTCGAATTAACTTTGCATTAACTTTAATGTGTTAGTGCTACCTCTGCACAATAATAAAAATCATTGCTCTATAAAGATATTTAAGTTGAAATTAGACACAACTGAACAATTATTTATTATTTTGAGATAATGGGGAATTTGGGGAATAGAAAAAAAAGCTCTAATGAAACTTGGTTGATGTTTCTGCATCAAATCTATGGTGCACCACGTAGGCCTACCCTGTATCCTACACCACAGCCTAACAGGCACCTCCCTACAAACACCCATGGCTGGTCCGCTCAGTAGTGGTCCTCTGACATCTTCTCTGCTTTCTCTCTTGCAGTAATTTGACATAATTTCAGTGGAAGACACTGCTGTTCAACATGTACTGGCTCCAACTCCCAACATGATTCGCTCAGTTTCAATCACCACTGCTTGTAGCACACCATAATAATTCAACACAGTGCCACAGAAAACCCACCGCCAACTAGAATTTTGGCAGTGTAATTGCAGAGCGACACAGACATGCCAGCGTACAAGGATAAACACTAAAAAAAAAACAGTGTGAAGCATAAATCAGAATGAATGCAGTCTGGACTTGCTGTGCCCCTCCTCACTTCAGTCATTTTTAGATAGTCCCTAAGTTCACCGGGTTGAAAGCATAACGTGTAATGCATTTTATTTTTTATTTTTTGTACAGAATTGATCAGTCTAACAGACAATAATATTATATAATGTGAATTGTGGATCCACAACCCTCACAAGCGCTTAGGATAATGGATGGATGGGTGAATTGTGGATTTAAAAAGACATTGCTACATGTGCCTTACCACTGTCTTTAGTGAGGAGCCTACAGTTTCCTCAAGAAACTCAAATCACCAGAAGAGAAACAGTTAACGTACGTGCCACTTCCAAACACAGCCTCCTCTCTCCTAACTGCTCATCAGCCCTGCCCTGACATAAAGGAAAAAATGTTTCCAAAAAGCATCCAACAGGACCGCTTGTTACTGTAGTTGCAAAATCACTGCATCAACAAGAGCGCTCTCCACACTGAGGGATTTAAGGGCTTCACAGAGAATCAAGCCTTGAGGAGGGGCGCGGATGGGGTACGGGAAAAATACATAATCATATGGATATATAGTGACTGAAAAAAAGGGGAGGAGATATTTAGCAGAGGGAATGTTACTATCCTCTGAAACATAAAAAACACACACAAGTCTACTGATGACTCAGTGGCCACAGTTTTATATGTCTGAATAAAACTGAACCAACGTATCTTCTCGCTGCGCCACTTTGTCCAGCTGAACTGTATTTGTGTGGTGTGATGGGTAAATTCAGCTTGTCAAGCTGATAAAGTCACATGTATACTACAGTTCAAACAAGCAGAGCAGGTCAATGTAGATTTCAGTATTTCATGTAGATTACAATACACATATTTTATGAAAGCAAATAAATATATTGTTTTCTGTTGTTGCTCCCAGTGGTAGTTAGCAGGTTTCATTTTATGTCTGTAAATAATAACTTTGTCTGTGTTTCTCCAAGCACTGAAAAATGACACTTTAAAAAAGTACCTAGTTTACAGTCTTGTGAAGGTTAATGAAAAAATTAGTTCAAGCTAAAATATCCCCAGTTTGCCAAATCGTCCTCACTGCCATGGCATAAAACACAACCCAGTCCTCACAGTTCACACACACACACAAACACACACACACACCACACAGACCCCGGCTCCGTATTTGGCCCCTTTATATCTCTCACTTGTTATTGTTATCGACCACACCAGTATTACTGCTCCCTGCAACATATAGCACCATAACAGTGTCAACATTTCATATCACATGGATTAGCACTGCAGCCTCCTGTACAGCTTATTGAGACCAGTCCTGCACTTGTGGAGCCTCGTGGAGCCTCATGGTGCCAGGCTAGGACGGGCGGGGGGTCTAAATATTGACAGCAAATATTTGATTTAAGGATAGGGGTGTCCACCCACGGATAGGTGTGTGCTCAGACGCAAAATGCACACACACTCCAAAAACCTAGACTCACACTTTGTATGTGTTATCAGCATCTACAGCTGTCTTTGAGAGAAAGACTGTGTGTGTTTTTAACAGACTTCATATCTGGACACACCCACATGTAAACACAACGTCTATAATGTCTCCAACACCAGCACACACACGTGTTACTATACTTTTGGGGCAAATAGTCAGATAGTGGGACAAGAAGAAAGTTGTAGTTATAGTGCACTGTGAGGTGCTGTGTGAATAAACAAACACACTGTAATATCAGACATTCCTACAGAAAGAAGACTCACTCTGTAAGAGGATGATACAAACACGCATGTGCAGGACATGCTTGTGTCGGTCATTCTTACCTGGAAAAACAAATATGCAGGAACTGGAATGTCATCGTGTCTGTGTATCTCTTGCAACAGACGTCTGACTTCAGACAGGCTGAGTGAGAATCAGCTTGACTGTGAGCAGTGAACCAGGCTGGGCCTCCGCCTCCAGAGCAGCGCGGTCACAGCACACACGAGCAGCAACAGGTGATCACAGTTTGCCACCTGCTGGACAACAGAGAGAACTGCACCTTCCCCCCGACTCACTTCATAAACTACAAATACCATCAGCTCCGATGTCATTGGGAAGAGATTATGACTATTCAGGTATATTTACCTAAGTGCTGGTTATAATTACAGATTAAACATTATTATTTTTTACAGTATTATTAAACAGTATTCATTTTCTCTTGCAGAAATATGTTAGATTTTATGTGGTCTCTGTGGCGCAATCGGTTAGCGCGTTCGGCTGTTAACCGAAAGGTTGGTGGTTCGAGCCCACCCAGGGACGACGGTTTTGTGGGTGTAGTATACATAAACTCTCTTACAGCAGCACTGAGGCTGTCCTACAACGATTTCTCCATGAGGACATCTTCGCTAACTGCTTTTAAATGTCTTCTAATGGAACAAACAACAAAATTTCATGAGCTTTACCTTGAATTCAAAGATTTAAGTGACTTTTCCCAACAGACCAATGAATTTAACCTACTGTGACCTTCCAAACACAGTTACCATTTATACTAAGTCAGTACAGAAGCATATTATTTTATTTTACACTGTTGAGTTGTAGACCAGGATCATGTAACTGATATCATTTGTAGTGAACAGTTGTTTCAAAATCTGCTATTCTGCCAATATATGTAAAAAAATGCAAAAATAATATTTAACTTATTTGCTTTGTCATGCAGATCAGGTGTAACACAGCAAGTTGATGGCATTTCTCAGCATCAAAGTGTATGCATTGTTCCAAAGCCATCGAGATGCACTTATCTTCTTATGATCAGTTTTATTATTAATAGTGAAACATTTAAAGCTTTAAAGATGTAAATAAAATTTCCTTCCTCTTCTATTTGAGGAAATCTAGACGTTAATATATTCATGTGTTTGTGTAAATGTTTCTTCACAATAAGGAAATAATAAATGTGAGCTGTACACCGACCTCGTTCTGTTGACTGCTTTATGTCTTTGCGATCCAAGGTTGGTCTGGTTTGTAATCCTTCGCTTCTCTTGTCATAATATAATAATTTTACAATATAGGGTCACTTCAAAAAGTGTTCAGACCCCCTTTATTCTTTACACTTTGTGTTGTAAATTTGATGTGAAATGGATAAAATGACCATCAGTCTACATTTAGTAAACCATTATTAAAACTCAAAAACCCAGAAAAGATAGCTTTGAGTCTTTTACACAAGTACTTGTGTAGTTTTCTGTAATAATCTATTTGTACTTGGTTGCTTTCCTCCATTCCTCAATTTTGACCCTGCTGCTGAGAATCACCAGCATAACATGATACTGGTATTGTCCAGGTGATTAGCAGTGCTTTAGAGTTCTGTCCAACATATTAAATATTATTATTATTATTATCATTATATATTAAGAACTAGTAGTATTTTGATAACTTGAGTACTTTGCCTAAGACTACAACTTGTGTTATACTTCATTGTATAACATCAGTGATTTATTTAGTTGATTTCAGTAAATAAGTATAGTTAATATGATTTCACTTCAGCTTCCATTGCTGCAGCACAGCTCCCCAGTGTGGAGCAGTCAGGGTGTGGTGAGTGACAACTCGACAGCAAAACAGAGTGTCCATGGATTATGTTTGATGGTTAATTTCTATAGTTTATATTACAGTTAGTGTGAGGTGTGTCTCTTTTATTGTCCATAAATCACATTTAAAATATCCAATAATGTTATTAAAATGATTAGCACTTAAATAAAAATACTTTAAAATGTAATTTAATTCATTTAAAATTATATATACAATTAAAGAGGAAATTAGAGAGTTTTTTTGTCTTCAGCAGGATGTCTTGTGCAGCTTGGTACCTTGTAAACCTGTGTACAAGTGTAGAGAGCACAGATGTGCTTTTTTACATGCAAAGTGGTCACATCAATTATTGTTTTTATTTCGTTTTTTTCTGTTTACTGCACTTTTAAAGCCTTTGCTCTGTCAGACTCTGTCGTTATTATATACTTATGTCATTATTTCTGAAAGTGACTTCACTTTACCTTTAGTGTCTCAAACATTAACACAATACTTGATCTTGATAATCTGGGTTACCTGGGACTTAAACTGTGCAGGAACTTTAAATGCAACGTAATAAATGTAATTGGTAAAAAATGTTTTTTTTTTTTTCGTTTATCTGTAATAATCCAGATTCTAATTATTCCTTAATTTGTGACCAGTGTTAAGCTATATCTCAAAAATGTATTTGAACACAAGCAACAAATCGATCCATGAGGATTTTTCTTCTTGTTTTATAAATTGGTTTTGTTTTATTTATTTATTTGGTTTTATTAAAAAAAAATGTTTGCGTACGTATATACAGTATACTATATATATATGTATATATGTATATCTACAGTATATAAATTAAATTTCACGGAGGGGCGGGGTGCGTGACGTCAGAGGTCAGCTGACCGGTTTGTTTTGCTCGCTCGAGCTCGTCCTGATAAAAACACAGTCAGAGGAAGCGACGACATCAAACCATCACTAAACTACGGCTCCTCACTTTGTATTTCTTTTTTTGTACGCGAACGCATCTTAAGCTGCCAGCACCGTGACCACGGACAGTTTTCTAGGCCGTTTTTAGCTTTTGTATTTGTGTTTAGAAACAGCCGCTACCTCCGTTTTCTTCTTACGTTACTGCCAGCTGGTTGACTTTGACGCAATATGCCTTCAGAAAAAACCTTCAAACAAAGACGGACATTCGGTAGGTGTTAGCACAACACAGCATTTTTAAAGACATTTCACACACACTACACTCCTGCTCTGTGTCCTTTGAGTAATGCTGTATGTTCGCAGGTTTTCTCTCTGAAGTGTTTAACAGTGAATTACAGCGGTAACGTAGACGGCTCGTGTAGATGTTAGTTATTATCCCAGCAGCGAGTATTAGCGTTTAATTCGTCCGAGCTAATCCAGGGAACATTGCATGTGTTCAACTCCAAAAGGAGATACAGCGGGTTTGTGTCTGTGTGGCTGAGATATAAAGGGACAGTCTGTGGTCGTGTCAACTTGTTAAAAAGCAGATAGACGACACATTATTCCCGCTGGTTTGTGATTAATTCGTGTTTCAGGTGATCCAGAGAAGAAGAGAGTCGGTCCGCGCACAGCAGGCCTGTTTATTAGTATCAGAGCGGTGAGAGACAAACAAAGTGGTGTCGACATGCAGGGCAGAGAGAAAGAGAGCTGCAGGATTGGGGGATGGGACAGTTTGTGGAGGAGAAGAGAGGACTTTAAAAAGAGTGTGGGGGGGCAAATGTTTGAAAGTGCTGCATGTCTACCTGCGTTTGTTTCTGTGTGAAGGCCACGACCTCCATGCGGGGTTTTGGCTTCACTTTTGTTTTCACAGCCCCAAAAAAAAACGGGGCCACCCGCGGAAACTTCTTCTACCCACGTTTTCCCCTCTCTCTCTCTGTCTGTCTCTCTCTCTCTAAGCTGTGGTGCTTTTCAGTAAATTCTTATAAAACAATATAAAACGTGTGAGCAGTTCGGTGTGAGATGAAAGTCTGTACGAATTTGTGTAGTGGATTAAACTGATACGTTGACGTTTAGTTGTTAATTCTCAAGTGTGGGACAAAGCGGGAAACGTTTTAAATCTATATTTTTCCCACTTTGACTAAAAGTAAGCGACTTCCGGTTTAACATCACGTTATTGGTCGCAGGCAGCGCACGTGAGCATCACAAAGCACAGGGAAACACTGCGCCACGTGCGTCGGACTTTGTCTTTTGGATGTAAAATCATCTTTTTCACCATAATGTCGAAATAAAAACACGTTGAAACACAACTTACTGTTGGTTCATGCTGTCATGTGACCCGCACAGAAACTGTGTGTGTGTGGTGGTTGTTCCACCTGTTTAACTAATTACATGTTGACTTTATGACATGGTCACCTGCTTGAATCAGCAGCTCATAAAATGAGTTATAATTCTGGCGTGTGAAGCAGGTTACGCTGCATATCTGTGTAGTAGGTCATAGAATGAGTCAGCAAACCACAAGAAATCTTCTACTTGTGCAGGGTGGTACTGACCTAATTCCCACTTTCTGACAGAACTGAATAGTGTGGAAAACCCCACAGGACTTTAGGTCAGCAGCTTCCTGTTTTGTGTTTTTTTTTCTCTCATCTTTTGATTGAAAGCGGATGACTCAAAGTCTAATGGTTGCTTGGACTGGTCATGAGGACAGACAGTGACACATACTGACTCTGGATGGTGAACTCCTCCTGACTGAAATGTAATCATGAAACAATCCTGCATTTCCTTAATTGTAGCTTGTACGTCAGGGGTCCAATCAGTAGGACCAGTGTTAGGAACCCCTGATGTAAACAATACAACAGTGGGTGCACACACTGTCCTCTTAGCAAATATTTTTTTTAGTGGCACATGTCACAGGACTGTACACCAGCCAGCCACAGCTTCAGCTTCCTATTTACTGTTTCTGCCACATATTTGATTGTATTTCAAAGTCCAAAAACAGACGCACAGTGATCACCATGGTGTGTTCTTGTTAGCTTTGTTGACTGATCCTGTCACAGTGTTGTTGTACATGTCTGCTGTTTAAAGTGCACTAAGCCAGACACATGACCAAGCAAACCATCATTTCAGCACCTGACCTGACCTCTGGAACAATCACTGAGGGGGAAAATTCAGTAACTGTCAGTTAACACTGCTGAGATAAATCTCTCATTTCCAGTATGCAAATAACACATTTTACATTTTAGTTCCCAGTTCAACATGCAGGTGTGGCAGACTAAACACAGACGTGAACACACACTGGATTGCTTGAGGAGATTTCATTTCATTTCATTTTCATTATATACATACATACATACAGCGGGGGAAATAAGTATTTGACACATCAGCATTTTTATCAGTAAGGGGATTTCTAAGTGGGCTAT
>JAUYWH010000024.1:3718603-3735314 GCA_034779795.1 Ctenopoma multispine | reverse complement strand
TCAATAGCCCACTTAGAAATCCCCTTACTGATAAAAATGCTGATGTGTCAAATACTTATTTCCCCCGCTGTATATATTTAGTTAGTTAGTGAGTGAGAGAAACAGCGTGTGGTTTAGATCTTTGAAGAATGCATGATGTAAAGTGGCATCTCAAACCTGTTAAACCAGACATTTTAAAAACCTCTTAAACTGCTCCTCACATGATAAACTAATACATGAAAATAGAGAACAGGAGGAGTTAAGTACTGTATGCAAATTCAGGTGACTAAGAAGTTCAGTTGGAAGCTGTTTTTGTTATTCTAATTTCTACTTGCCTCTTTCTTTTTCATGAGCTTGTATTGTGTCTTTGTTTAATCAGCTGTTTCTCTTCACAGCATCATCTCCCCCTCTGTGTTACTTTTCTAGTAACTTTTCTTTTCCTTTTCTCTTCTTCTGCTCCACAGAACAGAGGGTAGAAGATGTCAGACTCATCCGCGAGCAGCACCCTAACAAGATACCTGTGAGTTGAATTGCATGTTTGTTTATTGGCCTGAAGCTGAGAGTAATGTTTGAGCGAAGACCAAAAAAAAATCTCCTGCAGCAGTGCTGTTCTCAAAACACTACAAAGGACTATCAGCATGATGTGCAAAAGCAGCATGCAGGAAGACAAGCCCACTGCAACGGAAAATGTTACCACGTTTCCTGGTTGTAGTCTGCATGAGAGGTGGTCTCTAATGTCAGTTTGAGGCATTAGACACATGTTGTTTTTCTTTTTGCGTTGGTTTGCATAATATTTTATCATTTAGTTTAGTTTAAGTGTCTCATTTAGCAGCAGTTGTTTATTTCAGGTGTAACGGTGTCCGTTAGCAAGTCAGGTGTCCAGTGGCTCCTAGTAAACCACCAGTAAACAAACCTGATGTTTCACCTGCTTATTATATCAGTTTGAGGTCGAGTATCACAGCAGCCGTCCATCTGTGCCCCGTCTGTGTCTGTGTGTGTGTGTGTCTGTGTGTGTGTCTGTGTGTGTGTGTGTGTGTGTGTGTGTCTGTGTGTGCTCTCCCGGGGGTATAAAACTGCCCTGTCACTAAGTGTTGAGCGTAGAGGCAGAAGCTCTGCAGTGTGTTACTGTAATGCAATGCCATCCAGACAGCCACAGTGGAGCCTGTGTGTGGGGGTGTGTGGGGGGAGCAGGAGACAGACTGATTGTAGGTCTCAGATAAGGCTCAGCAGTGAGTTTCTAAATAACTGCTCTAACGTCATTTTATTTTCATCTTCATTACTTAAAAAGAGAGAGAGAGAGTTAAGTTACATCCAGAATAGACTGTAATAATTAATGTGTTAATGAAGTGCTGGACAATGAATATTGGTGGTATTCAGGATTTGGGTTTGTGTCATACACACGCAAGATTAAAGCAGTAAATGTGTTTCATGAGGTAGAAAATATATTTATCATGTTTGTAAGACCTCAAGGATGCAATCAGTGTGTTTAGAGGAGATGTTAAGTAGATGTAACTCCACAGGGCGTCTTTAAATCGCTTACTCAGCCTGAAGATGGTTTAATAACGTCCAACTGTGGCTCCCGAGTAGATAAAATCACTTATTTATTACACTAAATCAGACAGCGTTACAGAAGATTATGAAACTTGCATTATGGGGTATGTAGTATCTGGAATTTTTGCAGCTTGATGCGTATTAGGGACTAGTTTTGTTTATTCAAGTATGACACAGTTGTTGCACTGTCAAAAAGATGCATATTTAACATTTACCACAATTAAAAAATATAAATAGATTTCTATTAACATATAGGATTTAAATGTACATTATTGTATTAATGCTGCAGTGAATGTAGTATTTGTTTAGTTTATTTACTAAAAGGTTTATAAGTCTGTAACTTGACTAAAGGTCCACACTTGAACTGATTGTTGAGCTTTAAAGATGTGTGCCGAGATCGTTGTTCCTACTTAGAACATTGATTAATGCTGCTGCTGCTGAAGATGCTCACATAATCGCATGCTCAGACGTGTATTGCAGAGTGTTGTCTATTGTGTAAACTCACAGGAGTCAATCAGAGGACTTGGTGGATTAGTGTTCCAGTGTCTGCGTGAAATTTACACTTGCAGCCGGTCACGAAGTGGTTTTTGTGCCTCTGCAGCGCTTGTTTGGAACACATCTCAACTTGATTGAATGTCTCGGTGAATAAAAGATTCTGTGTTCATAGCTTAAGTAATTCAGTCTCAGCCCAGTGAGCATGGATTTTAACATTCACAAGGACAAGTCAGCGAGGCAAGAGGACTTTTTATTCCCCATCATCTGCTAAATGTAACGACATCTCACTCTTGATCCCGGACGCCGGCGTCAGAACAGTCTTAGAAATTTCACCTGCGGGAGTAAAAAGAGATTTATTGATGTATGACGTTTGTCTGCTGCAGGTGATCATAGAGAGGTATAAAGGAGAAAAACAGCTCCCCATCCTGGATAAGACCAAGTTCCTGGTGCCAGACCACGTCAACATGAGTGAACTCATCAAGATTATCAGGTAGACATGAGTCTCCTCTCCTCTCCTCTCCTCTCCTCTCCTCTCCTCTCCTCTCCTCTCCTCTCCTCTCCTCTCCTCTCCTCTCCTCACTCTTGTCATGCATTTCTCTCCCCACCAGGAGGCGCCTCCAGCTAAACGCCAACCAGGCTTTCTTCCTGCTGGTCAACGGCCACAGCATGGTGTCTGTGTCGGCTGCCATTTCCGAGGTGTACGAGCGGGAGCGGGACCAAGATGGCTTCCTGTACATGGTGTACGCCTCCC
The DNA here is from genome assembly GCA_034779795.1 of Ctenopoma multispine. NCBI lineage: Eukaryota > Metazoa > Chordata > Actinopteri > Anabantiformes > Anabantidae > Ctenopoma > Ctenopoma multispine. The sequence goes on along the minus strand of JAUYWH010000024.1, from coordinate 3,732,538 downwards.
AGGAGACCTTCGGCTCTGCCGTGGCCATCCACTGAACCTTCTTCTTCCACCTGGCTGGCGATTGGATGGTCGTAGTAGTTTAACTCCACACACCCCCACCCCCCACTCCCTCCTCCTCCATGTTTCCTGCCATACGCCTTTAGTCTCAACTGTAAGATTTAAAAACACAAGCTGCTAAATCTCTCGGTTGTGATCTTAGTGAGCAGATTAACCGTTTGTGTACCACCACACTCAGAAGCATAAGGCCGCTCGGGTGGACCACAACAGCAGAGTTTAGATAGAGGAAACCCCCAAATCTGACTATGACTCAGGTCAAGAGTCTTTTCGTGTGTGTCTCTGCTTCTTCATTGTCCTCTGGTGAGTCATGTTCGCTGTCATGGAAACGTACCACCTGTTGACAGCCTTTATTTTCAGTGTTGTGGTCACGTGTCTCCCAGGCTGTATTTATGTTAATGTGTGTGTATACATTTCAGGTGGTGATGTTACATAAAAGTGGTGATGCCCCTCCACTTGTGTGTATGTGTGTATTAAATGTGTACACACACACACACACACACACACACACACACACTAGCCAGTGATCAAAGCCGACCTTAGTTGGTCGGTTTTTGGAGACAGAGAGCCAGACAAGTTTTCCTGTTGTGTTTAGTAAAGGTTTTTAATGCAACTGGCGCTTAAAGTTAAGGAAGTCTATTTTGCCAGATAAAAAAAAATAACTAAACTAAGTAGAGAAGATCCTTGTTAATCAGTCTGTGATGTGTTTAGTCACATTCCCTCTATGGTCCCGTTTGTCCTTGGTTTTATCCCTCCCTGCCTTGTAGCCTAAAGCGTCTTCTTCACTGTAACATCAAAGATGTCGGGAAACTGCTTTGGCTCTTGAAACAGATGATTGTAGTTTGCAAAAATGGAAAGAAAAGAAAAGAAATGCCTTTGGTGTACAGATAAATTGATTTTATGGCTTTGCATATAAAAAGGGTTCCGATGAGAGTGTAACCAAGTTGAATTTGGACGCACTACAAGGAGCGTGGTTTGATTGTTTGTGTGAATGGAGGATGATGGTGTTTCTGTAAATGTTGAGGGGAGAGGGGGCAGCGTTTCCTTTCCTTATGTTTTTTTTACATTTATGTTGTTACAAGCGTTTTAAAATGTGATGTAGAAATGATGGAATGTCAAAAGACAAACTTTATCATGTGTGATTGTGCCACTGTGTTTTTCCCTGGCACCTGCGGGGTTGATTTCTCAGAGCTGTCATTGTTGTTCTGTTTCACTTCACTCAAATTCAGCGGCACTGTCTCTGTGGGAACTTCCATCAGTGACTTTTAAGGGCTGCACAGGGAAAAAAGCACATTGTGAAAATCTTGCGTGTGTTCGGTGTAGATGGTCCTGCACTCTTTCTGTGCTGCTGGCCTCCTCCTCATCGTCATCGTCATCCTAACGGATCAGAAGTTTAGCTGCTTTTATGTTGCAGTATTTTATCATTTTGATTCTTCTAATGTATTTTTTATTTCATTGCTCGACGTCGTCTTTACTCTTCGCTGTCTACAGTATGTGAAGGTTCCTATTAGTGAAAGCCACCGTGTTTGTTACAGAGGGGTGGAGCGATTGTTTCAGTGCTGAGTTCTCTGCCTGCTCCTCTGTTTCTCACACATCCACACACAGCAATATCACATGGCCTCCTCTTATGTATTTATGTTGGTATTTTGTAAACAATAAAAGAAGTAAAAAAATGAAGAGGCTTTTTTTTCTTTTTAGATTAGTGTTCCCAAAAACATTTTCTAAATAAGTTGTTATCATCAAGTTGTTGTTTTTTTTTTAGTAACACAAGCATCATTCTGACCTGACAAAATCACCAACAACAGTATGAAACCCAAAAGTGGCTCCACTTACATTCTTACAATGACTGAAATGACTTTTCTCTTTAATTTAATCAGGAAGTCCCATTGGAAAAAGCGATTAAAGGCAGAATCTGAAAATATTTTATTACTCAAACAGGTTTTTCAAACACAATAGTAAAAAATATAAAACATGACCTACAGAAAAACAGGATACTTATAAACTGCATTCAACATCTGCACACAAATGCACAAGATGAAGCAACATGCATGCTGGAGCATCAGTTAACCAGACTCTACTGCGAAGGTTAGAGTGAAACTAAAATCTACAGAAGAACCCATTCTTTGGTATGATCTTTTAAAAAATATTTTCTTATTTGTAACTGCTGTAAAATACACTCATGTCCACAGACAGTTGACAAACATTCAGCTGAACTGTTGCTGGTTGGTAAAAAGGCAGCACTCCACCAACATTTTATACAACACTAAATTGAAGACGTCACTATACAAACTTTTAAATAAACATCCCTGTGCGCTACCCTCCGGGGGTACAGATAGGGTTTCATCTGAAGAACCAGCTGTCCTCGTGTCTGTAAAAACTCTGGGTCCTGCCCAGCAACACACTCACAGTCTTGAATATATTGTCCACTCCTACTTATGTACCTTTTCCCTTTTGCAAAAAGAAAAACAAACATGTTAATTACAAAAAGAGAACAGCTCCATCTAACCTGGAGTGTAAAACTGAAGAGAAGGAAAACGTACAGGTGAAAGTTTATGACCACTGACCACGGTAACAATGGTCTAATCTGCAAATACTGACAAAAATCTACAAATATCCAGTCTGCGTTTCTATTAGTGTGTTTGTTTGGCACTGGAGGTAATTCCACTCTCAGGTTGGCTCAGAGGTCGAAAAGCGGCCGATCAAACCGCCGAGCACTGCTGGAAGGGTTTCAGGGACAACATAGTGGCTGGTGTGGCTTCGCTCTGTGATCCCCAGCTGCTGAAAAGGGATTCCAGTTGTTAAGTCTGTGCGTCCACACAGACTTTATTGACGACATTATCATTTAGCTGTTAAATTGAGAGTTCCAGTGACATTATTATACTGATTATTGGTAAAAAAACGATGTTTTTTTAGGAAGCTGGACATGTCGTTGAAATGTTGAGTTTACATGGATATGATGTGTTTACTATTCACCTGTTTCTCAAATGAAAGTCAAACACTGAGAATCATAGAAATCAACTGAGTTTACTGCCACACCTAACTTGTCAACTTTGAACCACTTGACAAGTTGACAAGGAATCATGTGGAAGTGAACCAAACCGGATCACAACACAAACACAGAGCACTGCTTTTAAAGCTGAGTAGTGTGAGAAGTTCTTGACCGACAGATTCAGTCAAAGGGAGGATGACGCTGGTGCTTCTTTGTGCATTCAGAGAGTTGGATCTACAATCATATCTACATCCAAAGTATTCAGTCAGTTACAATAAGAATGTCATTTGATTAAACTGCTTTTTATTCTTTAGAGCAAGTTAAAATGCACTTGAGTGCTGTAGCTTTGGTTTGTCGACCACCCAGAGGGTTATAAATGCTCCGTCCTTCAGCTGGGAGCTGAGTTTGAGGCTTTCTGGTAGTACCCTATTTAAGAGAACATGGCTGTTTGTAGTGTCTCCTCTCTGCAGAGTTCCTCTTGTCTCTGAAAGTCCATAAATGCCAGTTTTCCTTGTCATTCACTCCTTTCTGCTCCTCTTCTCCACAATATGTTGGAACACATTCATCCTGCCTCACTGTACTCAGACACACAGTGTCTGTGTGCTCATCCTGCCACTGCAGCTTCAGCGCGACATGAGGTGCAGTTGTATGAAAGTTCAAATCCACCGGTGTTTCTGCTGCTCAGTCCCCTGAGTCCTTGCTGTCAGAGCGAGGAGTGTACTTCAGTCGAAATGTTCCTGAGAAAACACAACAGAGACACACAGTTACTGTGTTGAAGCCTTGTCCACACAGCACAAGATCTAGCAGAGTGTTTCAATCCCCTTCCCATTGCAAGGTGACATTAACCAACTTTCAACTTCCCTCCCGTAGTTCTAGTTTGGGAAGTGCAATATGTGAATAGTATAGTAAGTCCCTTCTCCAATCTCTATACTAAGATATAAAAAACTTTTAGTTCACATTATTCAATCTGGTTGCCTCTATTACTGAGGTAAAAGCAAAGACAGAACCATAGGAAGCAAGATGAAAATTAAAAAAATTAATTTCCAAGTTTCCATTATAAAATAAGACAAGTAGCTGTTCTTGTTTATTGAGGCAAAAATCCCATATAAAACAATTTAACTTGGTGTTCAGTGCAATAAACAACAAACATTTCACCTTTATACCAGTCTCACAAAAATACTCAAAGGTCAAAGGTCATCTGTAATTAGGATTTTTCTTTTTTTGGTGCAATCTTAAATAAAAGACTCAGGCCAGTGTGACAAAAAAACATCTGGACATTTTCAAGCGGACAATTAGTGTCTATAAACAAATGTTTATTATAAAAGTTTCACTTTTACAAAAAATCTGTGTGTTTTTCATTTATAATTGTAGTTTGAATCTAATTATCGTGATCAAACGCTGCAGGCTCACACTCATTTATTCCTTCAGTGCTCTCACCTTGCTGTGTTGAATCCATGGGCGCCTGTTTGCAGTCTTCTGCTCTGTGACCGTTAGCACCACAGTTATAACATGACACGTTCCCCGCTGCCCATTTCTGGCCTCCGTTTCCCACAAGGCCATGGTGCTGGTAGAAGCCAAAGCCCTGCTGCGTATCCTGTGAGACGGAGCTGTGGCGGTAGAGGGGCGGAGGCACCATCATTGGGTAGGAAAAGGGCGCGGCTCCAGTGCCAGTGGCATTGGACGAGGCTATCAGGGGGCTGAGATGGAGCAGAGGTCCCAGGGTGAAGAGGGAGGGGCCAGCTGAGAATGGCTGCAGGTAGCCGGTCGCAGCATATCCAGGCAACGCCCCGTAAGCGCCACAGTTCCCCCGACAACCGCAGGAGCTGCAAACACACATGGATGGGGCGTGACCTGAACTTTGCTCCGCTGAGGAGGCAGAGGCGGGGGCCGGGGAGGGGCTGGACGTAGCTTGGGGTGGGTAGTACGTGTTGCCAGGTACTGCAGCAACAGGAACATTGCTGCCAGTTGCCACGGAAACAAAGCTACCTCTGCCACTGGAGCTCCCAGACTGTGAGCCTGATTTTGAGGGGGGACAGGAGGAAAAAGAGGAGGAAGAGGAGGTAGGTGGGCAGGAGTAGTATCCAGATAGAGAGGGGGATGAAGAGGATGAGAGGTGGAAGTGGAGAGGTGGGTGGGAAACATGATGGAGGCTGTTGGAAGTGGAGGTCAGCGCAGAGCTGGTTTCTACCATCAGGCCCACGGCGCTTCCCACCAGGCCACGACAAACCACTGAGTCCTGCAGAGCAGAGGAGCCGTCCACGTTCAGCCCAGGAAACAGGTTCTCTAGTCTCGCCCCCACCCCAACACTGAGCCCTGGACTGAAGCCTGCCCCTGCTGCAGGTAGGTTTGAGCACAGCGGCTTAGTTCTGTCCTCCGTACAAAGAGGAGGAGGCCTGGGCTTGCGTGGGGAGGTCAGGATGCGTGCGGGGTTTGAGACTGGGGAGAGAAGGGTCTGGGGGTAGGTGGCCTGAGGATGGTAGGGAGACTGCGGGAGGCTGAAGGGAAGGTGGGAGGAGGCGGAGGGAGGGAGAGGAGGAGCCGGATCGGTTTGGACGGGCAGTACCTGGGCTGTGGGACGACTGGAGCCTGTGGGGCAGCTGGAGTTCAGGATGAAGAGGCAGGATCGGTCCTTCTCTGGACCAGCTCCTGCTGTGTCTGGACCTGAGACACCTGAGACACACATACAGCGCGGTGTGTTTACAAATAATGTAAATGTGAATAATGAATAATGTAATGTCATAAAATGGGAGAAGACATATGAGAGAGAAATGCCGCACTGCTGAAAATGCTGCTCTCGCCTGAGACAAAACTTACGCCTGTGAATGTCTCTGCTCCTGTCATAGGTGGAGTCACAGCACAGTGGTGTTCGAGGGGAGCAGGAAGAGCTGGAGTAGCCAGAGGATGAGCTGCTATCTGTGGAGACGGGGTGATGGTGTAGCACAGCGTCCACTTCCACTCGCAGCTCTCCTGAAATTCATTGCAATAGTTTCACAGTGTTTATTATGTTTTTTGTAGAGATCGTTTCACATTACAACAAAGTTTACACATACACCCAGATGCTGAAAACACAAAACCTAACTGCAGCAAAACATTTTCACTGACATTTCTCAAATCTAAACAAGCAGAGATAATCTAAAACAAACCAGCAGTGGAAGCCGGGTGTGTCAAAGGTCCCATGTGACTGGAAGGCGTCACCCTGGCGATGCCGCTGCAGGATCGTTTCTCCATCTTCATCTCCCTGCTGGCATCACACACAGGAACACTAGTAAGGAAAACAGCCTGTGCCAAATAAAACTAATTCATTATATTAACATCATACATTTAAAAAAAATCTATGAGTGCATGTCATACTAAGTTATCCACAAAAGCACCAATAGGTTGACTTCTACAATTTCTAATGGTATGTGCTTTTAATGACCACTAGGGGGAGACATTGTTCCCCCAACATGTTTCTCATCATCTACAAACACATCAGACAAACCTGAAGCATGGAAAACCACTGCAGGAACTTTCCATTTACCAATCCATATTCTGTCTTGTTTAAACACGCACAAACACAAACACACACGTGATCAAACGTGATCGAGAGTTAATGTGAGTGGGCTCACATGAGAGGAATCAAGGTGTGTGTGTGTGTGTGTGTGTGTGTGTGTGTGTGTGTGTGTAAATGTTTGTTGGGGAGATGGAGCATGTAGACGCATTTCCTGGCACGTCCATGTTTTAGTGTTTTTGCATGTGTTTCTGTTGTTTATCTCCTCTTAAGTACATCTTATCTCTGCAGCCCACCTACAGCTAGTTAACTATTGACTCTGCATGGACCACTACCGCTGTACGTTTACTGTGGAAATGAGCAGCTGTTCAGTCTGTCTGTTAATTGTTAATAGGACAAAGGAAGTGACCCTCACCGTGTACTGCACACTCACAGTGAAACTGATACCAACGAGCAGGATTCTGACGTGTTAATGTTTCTACACATTGATACTGGAGCTTATTCTAAACCTTCACTATACTTAATCTTTCTACAGTGTAAAAGCACTTGCCAGCCCAAAATATTGGGCTTCATTAATGACAAAACTGTTATTCATATAGTCAAATATTTCTAGGAGCAATTTCTGAGTGATTTTGAGCACTGCCGGTTTCAAGTCTGCTGTCATGATTTTTTCCAGATGTTCTGGCAGATTCCGAGCACTTGAGAATGTGAGAGGATGTATGGTGATCCAGTCTTGGCAGACGTGCTTCAAAAGGACGCATACTGTAGACGATACTCCAAACAGGATAACACATTGAGGTGAAAGCCAAAAATGTTTCACTCTCAGCAGAGTTTGCATACAAGGCCTACAAAGTGTGAGCTAAGAGAATGAGAACAGGGAGCAGAACAAATCGTGTGCCGCAGTAATCAATCAGCTCCTTGTTTACTCTCAAATGTTATCAGGCTAATCAGATCTTTCCATAGAAATAAGTCATCTAACATCCATTCAGTAGATTAATATCAGCAGACGTTGAACGACTGCCAGAGAAAAGAGATGCGACTGATACTACTCTCATGACTGGACATTAAGCAACTGTACAGTAGAGCCAGACAGCATAGGCATAAAGAGACAGTGTCCCCTGAAAGTATTCACCCACCCGCACGTCTAAAGCTCATTTACCACACACAGACAATTACTCCACACAACAACTTATTGATGGCCAGCACTTGTTTCTCTTTCTAATCTAATGTGAAACCACAATTAGACATTTGCAGCTACATTTCATTAAACATTAGTAAGGTTTAGAGGTGCTTTCATTTCAATGTGTTTTTTAAAATCTAAGACATGGTTAAGATTTCAGTTAACCTCCTTGCTTCATATTCAGTGGCCATTGTTCAGAGACATCAACGTTAAGAGCAGTTATGGACAAAAAGTGTGAAGAAAACTGAACAGGAGGATTTTTTTAAGCTTACTCTGCTGACTTCTGTAGTTCTAGCTGGGTCTTGAGTTTCTTCTTTGCACCTTGGGTCAAGTCATACTTGTTTAAGTCCTCCTCCGTCAGTGCTAAAAACTGAAGGTTATACGAGAAAACAGATTCAGAACACACAGATGTGCAACATGCAAGTTAGCTGCAAACAGCTATTGATATTAAAGCAACTCACCTCCTCCATGGTGAGCTGTTTGAAGACCGGGTAATACTTGTGGAGCCGAAGTCTGCGGAGCCAGTCAAGGATGCCGTTCTGCTCTGGAGTGTTGGGCTGAGACTGAGATGGTGGATGGGTGTGGGACTGGGACTGGGAACGAGACTGGGAATGAGAGTGTGAGTATGAAGGCGGCTGGGAATGGAAGTGGGATGCAGGGTGGGTATGGGACAGATGCAAAGCCTGAGGCTGTGCGCTGGACTGATTGCTGGTTTGTGGATGAAGGTGGTGCTGGGAGTGCTGCTGGGGCTGAGAGTGCAGGTGCGACTGACCGTGTTGGGGATGCGGCTGGGAGGTGGCATCACCTCCGCCTGCCGCGGAGCTCTGACAGGAAAGTGTTGGCACAGGGGGAGGAAGAGAGGACAGCTGGGGGGAGAGCTGAGGCGGAGGAATGGAAGGGGGGAGAGAAGGAGGGAGGGAGGAGAGGTGAGGAACGGAGCGGGTCAGGACAGAGCTGTGGGTGCTGATGACGGGTTGGACGCTGGCCACTCTGTACACCGCCCTGAGGTGGGAGAGACAGTCAGCGGGGGCTCGAATGATGACGAACCAATCATATGAGTTGGATGAGTTGGTGATAACCAATGATAACTGTACCTGCTGGCTCCTCTGTGCTGAACCATACAGCCAAGATCTGAGAGAGAGAGAGAGAAAACACACAAACTTCATCATTATCATCATCATCATCATCACCAAAACAGTAACTGAGTGAATAAAACACCACAACAGAAGTTCTACAGTTTAATACACAGTAAGACATTCAAAGAAAAACCTGAGGAAACAGGAAGGAAGCACAACTAAAGATGTTTCCGTACGGCTCTCTTAATGGTTTATGAGCCAGTATAACCAGTGACCCGGCTGCGGTGGAAATGTAAATATTAATATTAGTAAATAATTGCTACGAAGTAAATTTGTGCCATGAAGCAGCAACACATCTATGATCGGTGTTAAACCAGCAACAGTTCTAAAGCACCCTATGATGGCTGCTTCAGTCTTCGACGTAAGGGCGACATTTTCAGGATGCCGTGTTTGTTTCCACCAAACCACCAGAAGCAAAACGGTCATGATATAATTAAAATGTAAAGATAAATGAAATATCTTAATACATATTTCATATTTAAACAATTACAGTTCCAGAGGTGGTTCTTTGGGTTTAAAATGAAATGACTGCATTAACAAAGAGCACACACGCGGGGACCAATGTGTTTATTGCAATAAACGTAACGTAACAGCCTTATGTTCAGTTTGTAGTGGATGGAGGGTAGAGGTGTTGTTGAGTGTGTTTGTGGTTGTGGTTAAACATTACAGCAGAACTAGACACACTCATATGAAACCTACTTCCCTGGGGTCTCCTGTGAGTCTGGCGCGCACACACACACACACACACACTGTGCACTGGTGACTATAAATACTCTCTGGGATGTAGTCACAGATGTAGTCACACTTTAAGAGTCGAGCACACACAAACACACACACACACACACACACACACACACACACCGGCACACTAACATGAGGTCACTACAGTCCAGGCTTCCCAACACAAACATGCCACACTGAATTCCCACATCAGACTAAAATAGACCCAGTCCGCACCCTCCAACACCTCCAAAGCACAAACTGAAAATCCTGCCTGCAGTCCCACCTCTCTCACATCCTCACTTCCACCAACCCAGGACCCAGACTCGTGGCCTCGTCCTTTCCTTACCTCGTCTTTCTCTCCCTTCCCTCTCTCATCTCCAAAAGCAGAACACATGGAGTCTTTTATCTTGCCCCGCCCCTTCTTGGCACCTTCGTTCCCTGCATCTAAGAATAGGGATCTGCTGTTTTATATGCCTGCTGCCCTCTATAAAGACTTATTGGTTTTATAGTCTCTGCTGCTTCACACTTATGACATCTGCAGTTCTGAGCTGTCTGATGATCTCTGCTACGCATCATCTCCTCTTGCTCTATAGCTTTATCACATACAAATAAACAGAAAACCATCATTGAATGTATAGGAGAAAATAAAAACTTACTAGAGCTGGACGTGAATGGGCAGGTTGGGGCTACGGGAGCTGTGGGAGGGGAGAATGGTAAGGGAGGGAGGGAGGAGGGAAGGGAGGAAGGAAAGATGGGTGAGAGAGGCCTGGTGGAGGTGAAGAACAGCTGGATGCTGTGGTGCTGGAGGATGTGGCAGGGCAGAGCTGTCAGACACCTGGGTGCAGGGTGCAGAGACACAGGACAGCAGGGGGTCAACAAAAAAAAATCAACTACAGTTAAAAACTACATAAAGAGATGCTCTGACCTAGGACGGAAACACTGGTGTACAGAAGAACTAACTTTTCCTCCAGAAGGTTTCTAGTACTTTTCTTTCCCTGCACTGTTAATTGTTTTTAGCGTGCTTTCTGAGCCCTTCTGTCAGTGCTTCTGTCACATTTCTAACAGCAGGGAGATCCTCTCCATCAAACCAAGCGCTCCCTTTTAATCTGTATCATGCACTGCTGTTCACCACTTGACAATGAAAAGGCTGAAAAATGTTAAGCAAGAATCGCCTACAGGCGTTTGTGTCGAGCAAAATATGTAACTTTCTGAAACCAGTGCTCCAACATTTAATCACTTAATACAGACTGATGAGCTGTGGAGGGGGAGGATGCTTGTTCACATACAAAATACTACATCAAAAACAAAATAAACGGATACGTTTTTTCCCTAATCTCCATATGTCTGATCACCATTAATCAGCAAAGTGACTCTTTATTCATTTTAAGGACCATGTGTGGAGTCTCCTTTACAGTGGACAAATGCACTTTGTAATTCGCCCCCATCTCTACCCTGCTGTTTTTAGCTGGAGTATTGAGTTTGTTGTCTCTTACCTTTAATTGGTAGTGATTCATTCATGAAATTATGATTCGGATTTTACCCAGAATTGTGTAGGCATAGGCAGAACTACAGCACTGGAACATGTTTAATGGTTTCTCCAGCAAGAAAATGTATTATATATTATTATTATTATATAAATGTATGTATACTCAAAAATAATGTATAGAATAAAATAATAATACTGTATAAAGTATCGATATAATAAAACAGTACACCCAGATAACTAGCTAACAATGTTTACAGGCTGCTGCCTGAATATGTCATCAGCTCTGTGAGGCTGCACCCACATGCTCAGGATCTTGGTTTAGCTTGCAGGGTTATAGGACTAACCTGGGGTCCAGCTCTATCTTCTCCACGCCTTCATCAGGAAATGCTTTTGCCAGCTAAGACAGAAGATTCACAATAAAAAAAACATACACATATGCTTAACTAAACACATTGTCCCATTACATTTCTATGCTGATGAGTCTGAGTTACACATCCCAAAATCACCTGACAGCATGTAAGTGTGCTCCAGTAATCCTCACCTGAGACAGCAGCTCCGTCACCTCCTGCTGAGGTCGGACAACGGATGAGACGAAACCATCTGACCAGCTCACCTGAAAGAGGTGGAAGCATAAGAAGAAGTAGGACAATGAGGAAAATATGCGGCAGACAGGAGTAAAAACATGACGCAATGAAGAGAGGGTCAGAGCGTCGAGATGGAGTTACCTGCAGGTGTGTTTACACTGTACTGACCTCAAACACATAGTCACTCATGTCTTCAGACTTCTGTGTCCCTCCTTTGAACACCACCCTCTCAATCACCACTGAAAGAAGAGCAGATTGTTTCACAGATGATTACCCACTTTTCAACAGAGCTTGACAAGCTACATTAAAACCGATCGTCTGAGACAGCTGCTTTAAAACGTTTGATTAAGGATTGATCAGTTTAAATGGCCCTAAAGAACTAAACTCAACTGACTATCTATTATAAAAATAACAAATTGTGAGGACCAGAGAGAAAAAGAGAAAGAAAGTGTAGCAACACTAACCCAGCCCAACACTGAATATAATATGTTACATGCAAAAAGTTGGTGGGATTGTTTACAAGCCTCAGTGATTCCATGTCGATTACTTCTCCAGGTGCTGAGATGTCTTTCCTGGATTATGTTCTAAAACAGCTCTCCATTCCCAACCACACGTATTTTAACTGCTCACATCAGACAGTGTTTTTCAGTGGGTAAGTGGTATTGTAATACACGTATTACTTAAACCAAAAAAACACTCAAAACATTAGTATTATTGATTCAGAGCGCTCAGCTTTCCGTTTAGTTTAACGGATCACTTAATGACACTTTAAATGTGCTTTGGAAAACTAAATCAGCGGGTTAATATGTCTGTGGAGATTCCCTGTCATCCAGGTCATCGTATTTCCACAAGTGGAAATAACAAAGACTGGACTTGTTTGAGGTTCATGCTAAATGTCCCAGACATAATGTAGTATGTAGAGCTGAAGTGAATCTGGAACTTCTGGGTTGTGTTGGGTACAGTGTGAAGTACTTAGAGCTAATGTGACTGAAACGTGATGTGATTGATTCAAGCCTCATCGAAATTTCTAACAAATCACTTTGTGTATCAAGATAAATACATGAGTTTATAGACATGAACCAAACCGTGTTATGATGACACGAGTAGCTGCTCTGCTGCACTTGTAGTTTTATTTCATGGGAGCTGTAGTTTTCAGGTGATAAAGACTAAATCATTGATTCAAGTTTCCAAAATCATGAAGTGGTTGGTGACATGTCTCAGAATATGAAAAAACTACTTTGGTATTTTACCAAAGCACAATGAAAGCACTGAACCGCTGATGCTAGTGGAATGGAGGCTAGCTTGGATGTGTCGTGATGACTTTGGCTGATGATTAACGCACACACTGGAGAAAAAAAGACAGCGGCTTCATGAACGCATGGCACAGAACAGGAGCAGATCGTCAAGACTATGAGTCTATCTGCATCTGGACAGAATACTCTTCTGAAGAGAGCAGCGTGTTCTTGGAGAGAAGGCCAGTGGTTTGACAGAGCAACGAAGGGTTACACCCCTAACCCTATCTACGTAAAAACACATTCTTCAGCTACCTCTACTACTCACACCTTTTCATGCTCCTCCATTACCACTTTTGTTGGGCCTCCATCTGCATATTCACAAACCAATCACCTAAATGAGCCAAACTACTCTAGACAATCTAAATGTGACAGCTGCTACTCTGACATTTTCATTCATACATAAGGAACCACAGCATATTCCTCAAGACTTAAGACTTGAAGATCTCAGAGTTGCAGAATGTGACGATCCTGAGTGACTGAACATTTTGTCCAGCAGATGAGGCTAAAATTCTGGCAATAACTCTACTGTGTATTTATACATTCTAATTTCTCATCTGGACAAAAACTGTGCCCTGCTGTCTCTGCTGTCCCAGCAGTTCATAAATACACACACAATTACCTGTAGGTATCTGAATTTTAAACACTACTAGTAGTTTAGGACTCCTAAATACTCATCCAGCAAAAAAACTCTGGCGTTGAATATTGCTCTTCTGTTTCTGAAGTTCTGTTTCCACCCCTGTTGAAAACATATACCTTCTATCTTTTGCTTTCCGTGATTGCTAAAATAACATCTACTCTTCCACTTATGTCAAACTTGTTTGTCTGCATCGGTCGCCGAGGCAGGTTAGGGCTACTCCACTGCCATTAGATCCCTGCCATTAGACAGAAGGTGAGAGTGAGCTGAAATGTTGGGAAGGCTAGATAGATGTGTGTGTGTGTGTGTGTGTGTGTGTGTGTGTGTGTGTGTGTGTGTGTGTGTGTGTGTGTGTGTGTGTGTG
>JAUYWH010000024.1:3678599-3718503 GCA_034779795.1 Ctenopoma multispine | reverse complement strand
TGTGTGTGTGTGTGTGTGTGTGTGTGTGTGTGTGTGTGTGTGTGTGTGTGTGTGTGTGAGAGAGAGAGAGAGAGAGTGAGTAAGTGAGTGAGAGAGAGAGAGTGAGTAAGTGAGTGAGAGAGAGAGAAGAAAACCTCTGGGTATTGATTTAGACATTTTTGACTCCAAAACACTCAATCTAAAACCACATCAGGCATGCACAGACATGCAGCAGGGGAATGGAAGATGTGAAGGGAAGAAGTAGACGAATAAAGAGAGGGATAATGAAGGAAAGAGAGAGAGGACTCACTCCTAACACACACACACACACACACCTCACCACCTTGCCGGGTGTCTGTTTGGCAGAAGCTGTGGAAGGCTCAAAATGCCTCCTGCCATTCACATTAATCTAGGCTGCTGCAGATACACAGACAGATACATACACCCACACACTTTATTAAGTCCAGCAGTGTGTGTACATGACTTACTGCTGTTGCGCTTACAAGCACAGTTTCTGTTACTGCATCTCCTAAAGAGATAATACGCTGGTAAATATCTCTCATATTGCATCAGAGCCTTTAACAGTTTACATGTGTTGTAGAAAAAAAACAAAAACACGAAGCGTGGCTCATTCTGCCTGGTCTGAGTTAGCAGGAATCGTAAACACACACTTGGAAATTGGCAGGGTATGGCACATAAACTTAACTGTGTGAGCCTGTGAGAATGTGTGTGTCCACTTCTCTTTGTTTTCTGCCGACTGAATACACCTGTGTTGTGTGTGTTTGTGTTTTTTGCTGGTGACAGCTATGCGCTGCCTCCAGGAGGTGGTGAGATAGTTGAGTATTTTATTACATGCAGAGGCAAGAGGCCAAGACAGTCACACCTCCACCCCCCAAACACATTCTGTACAACCTGAGACATCGGCTGGTCTCTGGGTGACTGATTTCAATCTGATAATGATTTCACAAATGATCCGATTGCTCCATGAAAAACAGGAAATCAGTGCAATTTTGACCTTGAATGGAGAATAAGATGTTTTAACTTTGTCATAATGTGTGTTTCTTTTCAGCCTTGTTAATTTAGTAACTTTGCCTGATCTGAACTCTCCTCATTACTGTTGTGCAAGCACAGACATTCACTCAGCCAAAATTTTACCTCCCAGTCTGCCAGAGTTAAGTGACATTACCTGCATAGACCTGCTGGAAAACTTCACTAATACTAATCAATAGCTTAGTAATAACAAGCGTCTTCACTAATTTTAACTTCACCTTCTAATAACCTCATTGTGCTTTACTGCAAAGATAGTCTTTGCTGTTAGAAACATAGTGCCACTGCCAATTACTGCATTAACTATATATTTGCAGTGCACTGAATGGATAGTTTTCATAGTACTCTTAGCTAAAATTAGGGTTCGGAGACAGTGCTGCCAGAGGCCACATTCTGTTGTGTTGAGTTGCAGCACTGAGTCAACTCCAGCTTTCATGCTCCAGTACAACCATGGTTTGACAGATATATTGTTAAAAGTTTCTTTACTGACTATTTTTATACTAACACTGTAGCAAATGAGTATATCTGAAGGGTTCACTTGTAGTTACAAACCCACAGGAAACTGTCATCCAACTCTGGAGCACTGTGGCATTTTTAGTCTATTTTATTTTAAGCCAGAAATCTGCTGTCTGGTTCTGTCTCACTGTACTCATCAATCTCAATTTCTAACTTCAGCGAGCAGTTATATTTAACAAGAACTGTACACAGAGCTAACTGGTGAATGAAGTTCAACTTTAATCAAACTTGACCCTGACCCTGATCAAAACAAAGCCTTAAGGACATAAACACAAATGAAAGCTAAGCTAATGCTACGTCTTTACACAGACAGATGTGTTGGATGTGTGAATACGCTATTTGCTACCACATTAGCACTATAAAAACTGTAGATAAACACCCAAACAGAGCCTAAAGGAGAGTGAATATTGGACTTAACAAACACGATGAAGTGTAATGTGAAAAGTGTGTAACTGACATCACTGTATCATCCTCTAGGTGACTCCTGCTCTAACCTGCAAGCAACTCTATGCTAACTGCTCAACACCAAAGGACATACAGACAAAGTTAGCAACTAACTGGCATGAGAGGCTGAACATTTGGAAAGATGTACATTTCTAGGAGTTGCTACAGAGCAAAATAAAACTAGAAAGTAAGTGAAAATTGGACTCGGACTATAACACGGACAGTGAAACAACTGTTACTGAAATGCAAAAGTTGCTCCATGTGTAAATATGCTAATGATTTGCTAATGTTTTAACTCTAAGAATTTAAAACGTGGACAATATTTGAGGTTAGCGAGTTAAAGAACATGAGAGGTGGTAAGTAATACCACCCACCTCTTTAGTTCCTCTCACTTTTATGGACAACACTAGCTGTAGCTGATGAAAAGACATTTAGCTCTGTTCAAGATATTTTTCCCAGAGGTTGATGGTGACAAAACCTAAAACAGCTAAGTAGTATTACAGTGATAATAATGGACGTACTGTACATTCACTATGTGTCCAGAAAGACAACTCTGAATGAATGCTAATACTGCTCCATATCTGCTGGATGTGTAAATAGGCAATTGTTAACCAATAGCTAGTGCCTTAACAAGCAGCTAGAATATCAGGGCTGTGCCCGATTGTTTTGTCTTTATTTTACTTACTAGGATATAGAGCTTCAATTTTTATCACAATAGAAATTATGGATTCACAAGGTTTGATAATTATTGCTGTGATGAAACTCCCATGCATGCACGCACATAATGCAAAAACCTAAGCCTTAGGGCAGCATTCTTTAAGCTTATTTGTAGTTGAGATGTTCCAGCATGCTACATCTTGTTCAACTTGGCTTAACTTGATGTATAGCAAGACACACGCACTTTATGCTGATATACACAAATTGACACTGAGCGTGAAACATACATACAGTAAGTCAGACAGAGAGGCAGTGAGATCAAGACACAGTGTAACTGAATACAACAGCATAGTACCAACATTTTTCATTACAGAAGCCAACATGCACTGGAAATGGTGCAGAATCATGATCAAGTGAGTGAAAAAAGAATCAGACATAGCATACAGTAAACAAATATAATTTAATGACTGCTCCAGTAGCTTACCTTTTCCTGCTTTCCCTTGATGGTTCTTGGATGATACTGCCGTATCCTGGCCTTGCCCAGCAGGTAGAGAAGGGGGCAAATGAGGAGGAGGTGGGGGGGGAGGAGGAGGAGGGGGAATGTCTGAATGTGGAGGGGTGAGCTCTTGGTTGACTGCTTGGTCTCCTCGTCCCACGGTGACCCCTGAGCCTGGCCCTGAGACTGTGCTGGCCTCTCTGGTCTGGCTCTAGAGTCCAGGGATGATGAGAGATCATTAAGCAGAAGAGAAGTTAAATCAGGGATACAGGGTACAGGGTACCAACAACATAACACTACTAATATCATCCTCAAGTTGAACTTGTCAGTATGCTGGAGCATGTGTTCTACCAATAATAACAGTGATGTCAGGGTGGTTATGTATTTCCTGTTTGTCACTCTTCGTCAAAGCAAATTGTGAAATTGCTCCAATGCTGGCAGACACAAACAGTCACACACAGCTTCCCCTCTTCTCTCGTCCAGATTCCTCCAAAGTCCCACATGCTCACAAAAACACACAAGGCGACATTCAGCAACCATCTAGATGAATACAACTCTTAAGCTCTGTGCTGTCACAACAAATTCGATCACTAAGCAATGCTTTCCACCGGTCTGGCGCTGTTCTAAAACAAAGTGTGGAGAAAGATCTGGCAGTGCAAGGCAAACCAATATTTAACCAGGGCCGTCGACTGAGAGGGCGCTTATTTATAGCAACACTCTAAAGAAGCAGTTGAACGGAGAAAAAGTAGACATCCAAACACTGGAGCTCCCTTCTACTGTTGATGCTGCTTCAACTGAAATTGGGATTGAGGGCCCCTCCGAAGACCTTAAGCAGGAAGTAGGATGGCACTACTGGCTTCGACTCACTCGTGGACAAGAATGGGAGCCTCCCCCTCAGTGTCGCAGGAAGTGTCAACCAGGGCTGGGACTAGGCAACATAGCATAGCTAATCACAGCTGGAGCTCCAGTTGAAACTGGAACAGGAGTGGAGGTCGAGGCTGGAGCTGGTTCTAGAGTCAGCACTGGATCTGCACCTGGATTGTGATAAGGCAGCGGGACTTGCTGGAACTGGGGTATGAGCTGGAGCTGGGCCTATGGCAGGAGCTGAAGGTGAGACTTGGACCCAGGCTGGTGTGTCATCGGGTCCCAGAGCTGGAACAAGGGCTGGGGCTGGAACCGGAGATAGAGCCCCAGTGGTGCCTGGCGCCAGAGCAGGTGAGGACATGTGGTAACCCAGGACCTGGAAGTCTTTGGGCTATTGGGCCCCACTGATACTATTCCTGAAAGGTGGTTGCTCAAGGTCTATGTAGGCATGAGACGCGGGGTAACTGGACTATTTGGTGGATGGGGAGACTGGTGAGGTATTGGAGGCTGGAGGCACAGGTTTGACAAGGAAAGATGACTCTGAGGTTCTAACTGGATAGCAGTTAGTGGGTCCCAGGTCTATGACCCAAATTCCCCTGGCCTGCTGACCGGCTACAAAGACCAGCAAGTGAGCAGAGTCTGGATACACAAGTACACAAGATGGTAGAGGAAGGGTGCAGGTAATTAGTGTTCCCAAGATGGCTGAGGAAAAGATGTTGGCATGGATTAAGGCAGGGAAATTGCATAGTAAGCCAGAGGCAGACAAAAGAAAAAACACCACACACACAAGCACACATTGCCACAATAAACAGGATTCAAGGGAGAGGAGAGACAGACACAATCCACAATCCATAAATTCAAATCCTAATACGCGTCTAAATCAATAAATAAATAACTCAGTCCACAGATCCAAAACCCAAATACAAAAACTCATCCAGAGGTTGGGCAGACAGGCAGGCAGAGATCGATAACAGAAGTTCAGGCCAAACAGGTAAGCTGGCTGGAGATTAATCTAAGAGATGAGAACTGACAATCTCTAAATATGGTAAAGCTCATGGAAGGGGTATATAAAGTGACACAGTGAAAGCTGATTGCCTAAATACCATGAAAAAATATAGAAAGCGAAAAACATTTTCAATCAACAGGACTGCTTGTAACTGACACGTTCATGGCACCACATCCTGTCCCATGTTCATTAGGTCTATCAGAAAAATTTGTAAAATCTTAGTTAAAACAGCTTTAATTTCGAATTTAATTATTCTAGCTCTCTCTTCTAATCAAGTATTTTTCTGGTTTAGGGTTCAGTATCATTTGGTGTCCGAAAGATGAGATACTTCCTGTTGCTAACTGTATTATCTCCAGGTAATAATATTAAAAGCCATTTAATTTTATTTGAGATACACAAGTGTGGTAACATGCAAGAGTAAACTGTTTTGTTTACACTTGCTGCACAGCCCCTAAACTGCCCAAAAGAAGTACAGGAATAGTACAAAAAAAGAGTAGAAACAAAAGACTGTAATCACAGCAGATTTAGATTTTTATTACCCAATCTATTGTTGAAGAATTGAGGTTAATGCATGTTTTACTGAAAGCAGAGCATTAACATGTGGCAATTATGTACCTCAAACAACAGTTTACAACAGAGTTTGTAAATCCCTAAAGCCTTAAAGACTATGAAATATTACCCCAACCCAAAGCCGATACTGTAAACAAATTGTCACACAAGACACTGTTTTTATGTTTTAATATTGTTTTTGACATGTAAACAATGCAGACAATTCAGAGCCATTTGAGATATTTGATATCATATTTGTTTATTTCTTAATTTAAAAAAAGATGACTTCTGCATTTGGATTTCTGTATTTCAGTGCAGCAGGAAAACCAAATGCTAAATTTTTTAGAATAAAAAATGTAAACATCACATTGCAGTTGTGAGTGTGCAGCTGCCTCCTCCTACTTCAGAGGAAAAACCCAATACGTGCGATTGCATACAATCATCTACGCACACACATGCACAGCATGAGGCAGTAGATCTGAAAACAATTAAATGTGCTGCTGCCACATCCGCACGTTGCTTGCCCAACCTGCCAACGTTCTGCAGTGTCTGCACAATGTGAGTGACGATAGGGAGATTCTGACTTAAGATGCAATACAAATTTTAAAAGGAGAATTATGGAAGGAAGAAGCTGAAAAAGTGGTAATTAAATTAAAACATGTTACAGATCTTTGGAAAACATGCAAACCTCCCCGAATCCTGCCAGTAGTAACAGTACAGTAAAAAATCTGTGTGTGTGTGCTGACGGCAACTCCTACCCCCCTGTTCTACAATATTCAGCTTAACACTACTGTTAATTTTGACACTGAACTTTTTTTTATAGATATATAAAACACTTACATAATAGGGTGATTATGCAGGTCTGTACAGGCCGAAACAGATGTGACCAGAGTATTGCATGTGCTGTTTATAGCACTACACTACTGCAGCTATAACCCACTGGTGAAATCAAATTCAACAGTTTTTTCTTTGGAGTGAGTGGGCATCCAGCTGCTTTGTGTTAAAAGAAACTTATGCAAGTTGACTTAAAATCTTGGAGGAAGCACTATCTGCAGTGACCACTTCAGCATTAAAATCTGTCTTGGCAGAAAGCAACACAGTTTATTCTACATAGCTTAAGTTAGTTTGAATGGTCTTTAATAGTCAGATAGTCTCTTTAACTTTAATGATCAGACTTTAGTATTTATGAGGCAAAAAAAATTTCATAGATTAACTAATTAAAAATATTGTTAGCTGCAGACATATTACGCTCCCTCTATTTTTCTAGGATTGTGTCACATACATAAACTTTGCTACAATAGAGCTTAAGGTTGTTACAGCTATTATGTCAACTCTATCTACAGAAGGTGACAGTGGGCCTGGATAAAACCTGGTCTACTGTAGATAATCGTGTTGCACTGGTTTACAATGAAACCCTGTCATTTCCTTTAAAGCACTGAGAGAGGGAAAGAGAGAGAGAGAGAGAGAGAGAGAGAGAGAGAGAGACTAAGAGCATTTATAACTTCCTGGGGATTCACTGGAGACACACACGCTCACAGACACACACACACGCTCACAGACACACACACACGCACACACACACACACCATCGAGAGGGTTGAGTTCAGCATGGAGAAATGTGCTGACCTGCACTAAGCAGGAGCCAAGGGCAACAAAACACTAAATACAAACTCTCTGTGCTGGGTACTTTCCCTTCACTGCTCACACGTTTAAATTGTGTGTCTGCCTGCTTCTGTGTGAACATTTAAGTTTATGTCTTTGTACAACAGAGAAAAACAATAACAACAAATGCTTCATTACTTTAACCCCCCCCCGGGGGGGGCGGCACCATTTCTCATTACATAACACGCAATGATCAGTAGTTTATTTCTCTTCCCAATTTATTCCTTCTTCAAATCTCTGTGGGATGATCCCAGATATGAGTAACAGGGGGTTCAAGAAACACTCATTTCCATGCTTTATTGGGAAATTCCCTCCTCTCCCACCCCATGAGATCTCCACCTTTTATTACACCACATCCAGGCACAGGGACCACATCTGAGTGTAAACAACTGCAGTCTCTTTTCCTTTCCGTCCTTTTTATCATTGACTGTTTGGTCATTTCATGGTAAATGGCTGATCTGTGATTTATTTTACAAAAGTAGAAGATTTCAAAACATTTCAAAACATTTGTGACATGATAGGGTTTTGGCTTGTCACTGGAGAAATGGTTGATGGTTGAAAATCAACATCCAGCTTTACCGGCATAGGGCTGGTCATAAAAAATGAGGGTAGTCAAAAAATCACTCCAAATAAGGGAATTGTGAACATCTGAGAAATGGAAGCTGACAGCATATGTAACTGTTTGTATTTCTCAATACCTTCAATATGGATCTGTACTGTACATGCATTAGCATGTATAGTATAATGTGACATGTACTCTCATGTGCGATACCTGTCAGCTTACCTTATGTGGCTGTATTTGCCAACAGCAACTGCTTACACACACACACACACACACACACACACACACACACACACACACACAAATATACGCACAGTTGGTATAAAAAGCACTAGCAGTGTTTAGACATTTGATCTTAACCATATATAAATGGATCATCAGTGGGATGAATAAAGCAGAAAACTGCCAAAGAAAAGTCAACATCAAAACTTGAGTGCAGTGAGTGCTGCCGCTGAAAAACGTCTTACTTGCATTCTGTCTGTTCTTCCTAAACCCTTTTTAGTAGAATTGATTACCTTACTTTACTTTACTTTAAAGCGAAATATAAATTAAATGTCTTAATTCAGGATCTGTACCAACAGTTTTTAAACATGCTGTGGTCAGGCTGTTCAAGAAATCTAATCTTGATCTCACAGTCTTCTCCAATTTTAGAGTCATTTATCTTTTTTATCTAAGGTTTTAGAAAAAATTTGCTATTCAGTTGCTCTTTTTCTGGACAAAAAATCATATTTTTGAGAAATTTCAATCAGGATTTATAATCCGCCACAGCACCGAATCTGCTCTGTTGAAGGTCCAGAACAACATCCTCTTGTCCCTTGAGGCAAAAAAACTTGTGCTGCTAGTGATGCTGGACCTCACTGCAGCATATGATACTGTTGACCACTCAGTCCTCCTGAAACATCTGGAACAACAGGCTGGCCTGTGGCAACTTGTGCTGCAGTGGTTCTGATCTTATTTAACAAACAGAAGTTTCTCAGGTTTTGATTAATGACTTCTCCTCCACTTTAGCCCATTTGACCTCTGGCATGCTTCAGGGTTCCATTTTGGGCCCTGTTTATTTTCCCTGTATATGCTGCCGTTGGGGTCAATACTTTCTCAACATAATGTCTCCTGTCATCTGTATGCAGATGATCTGCAAATCTATCTGTCAGTTCTTCCAAATTGTGTTTGTAATTGTAATTGTCACAGATCTTGATCCTCTGGCCCCTCACCTTAACCATGTGGTCAGAAATCTTGGTGTGAGGTTTGACAACAGTATAAAATTTGATGAACAGCTTGACTCAAGCTCCTGCCAGCTTCAACTTCTGACTAAAGTCAAGACCTTCTTGAGCCGTAGAGACCTGGAGAAAGCCATTCATGCTTTTATTAGCTCTCGGCTTGACTACTGTAATGCTCTCTACTTTGCTATCAACCAAACATTAGTAATTCATTTCCTATTTCGTATGCCATTTGGCACTTAAGACAACCATGTGACTTTTTAATTTATTTTATTTATTGACCAGGTTTTCATTGGGCTTCTTTAATTAATAGTTTAATAATTTTAGTTTTTTTCTATTGTTATTCTTATAGTCTATGTTTAGCTTTCATTTGTTCTTAATGTTATGAAGCACTTTGGTCAACTTTGGTTGTTAAAATCCGCTATATAGATAAAGATTGATTGATTGATTATAAGGATGAGGGACCTACATCCCTGGAAGGGATCTTTTGAAGCTCTCTTTTAGTGTTCATATGGACAAAGTCAGATATGAAGAGGAAAACAAGGTGGTTCTCAGTCACTGTGTGTTTGGGTCATAGCTCAGCAGGAGGGGCAGGAGCTAACATGAACTGTTTCAAAAAGATGGTCAGAATAGGTACTGCATAAAGACCCATGAAAAGATAGAAAAAGCAGTTTTCGGAATTTTAAATAATCCCAAACTATTTCAGTAAAGCCCCAGAATTTAAAAATATTAACCCAAAACTATGCATAATAAAGGTCTCTGCACACCGTGTGTTTAGACTTTTAGTCTGGGTATAGGTGACAGCAGATAGAGGAGCAGACTGATTGCTGCGACTCTGTCAAGTTGTTACATCTATAATTCTATATTTAAAAAAAATAGATACAGCATGTGTACAGATTTTTTTCTTGATCATGTTCTGCTGATCAGTAATACAGATAAATTGCTGTATTGATGTAATCTGTCAGCAGTGAAGCAGATATATATTTTATTATTATTTTATATTATATATTTATTATATTTTATTTTAAGTTTAAAAACATGAATATACATGTACTTCCCACACTAGAATCTAAAAACCACTAAAAATGACATAAACATACTAATAAGCTCAGAGTTTGTGGAAACCTTGTGGAAATCTTATAGGATCATTTCTTCCAGTGAAAGCTACACACAAATGTCTACTCCTTTTGTGTGCACTTGTTATAATGATAAACTGAATACATTTAGCAAGTGCAAATTTTGCAGATGGAACAGTAACAAACTCCCTACCTTGTGCCAGCAAGTGCAGTCTGTGTGTGGGGGGTGGCAGGCAGACAGGGGCAGGTAGGCACTGCTGGCATCAGACATGGAGCAGGCAGGGGGGGACAGCGAGGCCTGAGGAAGAGACGTGGCGTGTTGATGATAGTGCTGATGGGGAGGAGGGTAAGAGACGGCGGTCCGATCCCCGCTAGGTGCTGCTTCTTGAGCCTCTGCTCCTCCTCCACTGCTCACCTGAAACACCAAACAAGTTTAGTAAGAGGTTGGAGACTACAAATATGACTACCTGTGGAGAAACGTGCCGTTAGTGCCTGACGTCTTGCTCTGACACTTGTTTCACTGTAATGTGCTTTTTTAAATGCTTATAACTAAAATTTACCATAAACAATATGCAGATGATGGATATCTTTTGATTAGGAAAATATTCTAGATCTGTCAGCAGCTGACTCGAACTTCTGTTCACTTACAAGCATGTCATCTGTTCACCGCTAAACAAGATGTGACTGAGGTTTCTTGTGTTGACAGGCAGCCTATCATTGCCCACGTCTCACCTGTAATCTGTCAATAAAAGTAGAATTTTAGGCACCTTAGGCCATGCTTTGTGATTTATTCCCCTGTATGAATGAAAGTTGAATTTCATATCAGGTGTTCTTACTGGGAAGTTTTGATTTGTTTCTAAGAATTTTGCTACACACGTTACACACGTACTTTCTAGTAGCTCTCCTCTCTGAGCATCCCTCTCACCTGTAGGATGTCCTGAATCTGGTTGAGCTGCTGCCTCAGCACCTGCTTGTGGTGGAAGCTGAAGGCCGGGTGGTTGGAGGCCATGGTGAATAGCAACAGGAACTCCTCCCCAGTCCTCCCGTCGTTCAGCACCAGGCCGTAGTTATTTATCACCGTGTCTATGTGAGTTAAGGTCCGGTACAGGACCCTCGCCGCCTCCCGGTTATCTGAGCCGAGCAGGGAGAGAGACACCAGCAGCCTGCTGCGGACCACCTCGTCCGTGATGTTGGTGAGGCCCGACAGGTCGGCAGGGTTGTTGGCTTTAATCTCCGCATCCCGGAGGGAGTGGTAGTCCTTGCGGGCCAAGTCCTCCAGACAGGAGCCGAGGAAGCGCAGCTCGATGGGGACGCAGAGGTCCAGCAGGCCGCACAGGAACTCGGCTCTCTGGGCTGAGGTGAGGGAGGAGAACCAGCGATACACCTCCTCCCTCTGGACACAGTTCCGGCTCTCCACCATCCTCATACATCCACCCAGGCTGTATCTGAGCCGAGTCAGACAACAACTGGAGTTAAAATGTCAGCCTTTCAACTCACAGTCAACTCCACAACAGAGCGCGCGTGTGTATGTGTGCGTGCGTAAATGCGCAGGCGCGCGTGTTTACTCTCGAGTGTCTATAAAGTCGGAGGTCATGTGTCAACATTCACTTAAGTCACTGAGGCTGTTTCTCGCTTCACACTGTGGGTGATTGTTTCCACACGCGGCGGCCACAGGAGAGAAATGAAAGATGCAACAGTCGTTTCTTTTGTTGGCGGACCAGCGGCCTCTCCGAACCATAATCTCTTCAAAGTCCCCTCCGGTGCTGCCAAGTGGTCTGGTTTGTGTTCAGCGCGCAGCACCGAGCACCAGGAGTCCCTCCGCCGTGCCCCACTCCGCCGCTCGGACCTCAGCCCCCCTGGAGGTACAGGAACCGTTCCCGCAGAATGGCACAGATCACAGAGATCAAAACGCGCCTCTCCATTCATGGAGAGACTCAGGCTGTGTGATCGGAGCCGCCCCCGCTGGACTGTCCCGCACGGCACAACAACCCCGTCCCGTGGACCCGCTCCTCCGTCCTCATGGTTTTCCACAACTTGTTCGAGGACCCGTCAGTAAAAACCCGGACACCGAGTCTCAGCCGCCAGCAAGGCTGTGCTGGAGTTAAACTTCAAAAAAACTCAACTCGTTTGTTTCTGCAGCCCGTAGAAAAAACGTTACCTCACCAAGCACCGCAGCGGAGAAAAAAACGATGATACCGGCCCAATGTAATGTCCATGAATGAATTTAGTGTAAAACGTAGGTCTCTGAATTCTCTCATGAGGCTTGAACTCGAGAAAAAAACAGCTGTGTAAAACATTATCCCATCTCCGACAGCAAGACCAACCCACTAAACAGATATGTCTGCTCTGATTGGCCGCGAGTCCTGCCTGTAATCACGGCGTGTCTCGCGATTGGCTCAGAGGGATATCCGCTATCCTGCTATTTCACATCTTTTTCTCATGCGCTCATACATATCTCTGCTTAGCTACCAGAGCTTTAAAGTGCCAGATACACGAATTACTGTATGGTCTAACCACTATAAACGTAATTGCCTATATTCCCGACGATAAATGATGAATCTTTAGTTTACTAGAGTTATTTTGTGAGTTTTATAATCAGAAGTTTAGCTAGTTTAGCTAAAGAGACAGAACATACCTTGTCAGCGACATCCAAACATAGTGTTGTGATGTTTGGGATATAAAGAAGTTTCTTTTTTACACAATAATTTGTACCAACCTTATAGTTGTTACAACAAAAATAGTTATATACATTTAAAGTTAACTGTCCTATTGTGAGGTCAGTGTCGTTATTTTGTAGTTCGCACATAGGACCAGAAGATGGCGTCATACGTCCATGTGATACACAGCAGAATAAAGCTGGTCCATGTCGAAACCCGCTGCAGCCCAGACCTACAGGAGGATGTACCTGCTGGCGCATGATGAAAACAGCACCTGCTAAAAACGTATTTAACGCACAGTCAGAAATATTAAAATGTGTTCTTCACCCTCCACACATCTACATCAATACAGCTCTCCCTCCCTCCATCCTTCTGCTAATGAACACATTGGTCTCTAGAGGTAAACCCCTCCCATCCCAAATAGGACCCGCCCCTCCCTGCAGGAGGAAAATTCAGTTAATGTTGCTATAGTAACCATACCCCTTCCTCTCAACCAGGCCTGTACCACTCCCTCTCTGCGTCAGGGATGCTAGCACACACACACACACACACACACACACAGCATGAAAACACAAAGATTAAAAACACAAGAGCCAAGAGTCATTTTCTTTCAAACACTTTCATTATTTTCTCCACATAACTCAAAAACAAAACAGAGTAATTCCCAGAAACATAAAGAAAGAAAGAAAGAAAGAAAGAAAGAAAGAAAGAAAGAAAGAAAGAAAGAAAGAAAGAAAGAAAGGCAGAGGAGAGTCAAACTATAGAGAGAGAGAGAGAGCTTGGCATGCTGTAGCATGCTGCAGACTAACAGAGTGGCGCAGGGCATCGTCACCAGGCTGATGGCATACAGCAGAGCTTCTTAAACCTGTTTCTAAAGAACCCAAACTGTAACAAAAAAAGGTTGTTCTGCCTCTCAGGGTGCAGGCACGTTAGACTGAACTCTTTTAATAATGTGAGGGAATAACAGAAACGAGCCTACAGCCAAGTCTGAGCTCCAACCCGTGGTTAGAGACGCGCTGTCGGACAGAAAACAACAGCGATCCTCCCTGCCCCCTCCACCCCCACCCCTCTGCAAGTTGTTACCGATGGCAACTGACTACGCCACCCCATCCCATCACGTGGAAGGAGGAGGACGCACACACATTCACACACGGAGGCTGGTCGACTAGATGTGTGTAAAAAGCCGGTGTGTTCAGTGAGTTATAAAAATAGACAAATTGTGACGGGTGTTTGGATCGGTGGAGGAGAAACAGAGAAATAGAGGCAGTAAATCCTGAGCTTGATCCTGGCCACCGCTTCCTACCATGCTACAAGAGACTGGCATCATTTCACTAAGATATTCTCCGAAGTTTGTTCATTTCAGCTTGCACTGACACTCACTTAGCCCCCCCCACACATTTGTGTAACCCAGAAACGCTCAATAACAGTATGTAGAAGACATCTGCTGTTTCACTCAGCGTTTTGTGCCAAACAGGCTGCTCTCCAGACACTGCTCCCAAAACTTAACATGTCGCATGTGCTTCTGAAGCTTTGTATTTTTTTGTTGCTTTCAGGTTCAATGCACAACTAAGATATTACAGTACATATGCATGCATTGTTTTTTTTATCAATTTGCGCTACAAAAGCAAGGCAGGTGGCGACTAGTATTTTTTTAAAGACATCTTGCGAGTATAGTATAAAAGATGTCGTTCTCTTCAGCTTAAGTTTCGAGAGAAGCAGTCGGAGACACAGATGTTTCAATATGGGTTTGTCTTTCAAACTATGTTTCTGATGTTTTACACACTGAAGGCAATATTTCCTCTACATACTTCTGCCAGCGGGAGAGTAGGCACAGGGTTTTGCCAAGGACGGTGTGTCTTGAACTACCACCAACTCAGAGGAAGCTCCATCCTCTGACTGGTGTGTGCGGAGGTGGGAGCGAGTAGGAAGGAGAGACGGAGAGAGCGCAGCTGTCAGCTGATGCTAGTAGGCTAGATGTGGTTGAGCAGCGTCTGTGTCCTCATGAGATGCGCTCATAAAGTTCATGAACAACGTGAAAGGCCGCAGAGCTACTTGGAGACCTCGCGCGCGCGCACACACACACACGCACACACACACAGAGGTAAAAGACAGAAAGCTGTGACAAACACGCAACAGTACTGTATATGCAGAGATGCACATGAGCATGGACTATGTCACGTGCACAGACACACACTCATACAAGACTTAAGAGGCGAGAGAGAGAGAGGATGGAATAGATATGGAATAGGTGAATTTTGAGTGTATGTATGTGTGTGTGTGCGTGTGTGTGTGTGTGCGTGTGTGTGTGTGTGCGTGTGTGTGTGTGGGCAAGTAGCTGTTAACCATGTATCCAGGCATCACATACTTGGCAACTGCAGCATCACAAACGCACACAAACACAGACGTTAACCCATCAGTAACAACAGCCGAGCAGGTGGAGGAACCACAAGGCAGGAGCTACTGTATATAAAGAGGGGTGGAGGGCTTCAGAATAAAGAATATAAGCCATCGATGTATTGTACATGAGAGAAAATGTTAATAAATAAATTAGAAGTTACAAATCTGTTGAAAACTATGATTTGACGATTAAAAAGTCTGTCTCGTCAGTCCTGTCTGCAGACAGTGGAAGCAGACATCCTGCTATTATGCCAGCGGCATCTCTCGTGGCCTGAGAGTCAGACTGGTTCAGCCCACTCGAGGTTATACATGAACTTTTGAAGCTCACTGAAGTCCAGTTTCTGGACTATATTATCTCCCAGTAGTCCAGTTACCTGGACTGGTCCCCCCCCCTCTTTCGTCCACTTCTGGGCTGTGCACGTATCTCCTTCACGATGACTTGACTGAGCTTAGTTGATGTTAGCCCACATTAGCCACCTTTAGCCAAAATGGTGGTGGAGCCCTCCCCGGGCCCAGTCCTCCCGCAGCCGGTTGCAGTACTCTCACCAGGACCACGCAGGGGCAGAGGATTTGTCGTAATACTCATGAATTTATAGTTGTTGTAGCATAGATAGGCTGACTCTGAAAGCAGTGCTGTCTTTAAATAAAAAAGTGGATAAACAAAATAGCCACTCCAATGTTGAGCAGGATCACCATGACGACCAGGATAGAGCTGTAGGCCTGCGTGGGAGAGAGAGAGAGAAAAGAGGAACGTGTCAATAATATGGACGCACACACACATACAAAGCTACTTTAACACATACAGTACATCTAAACTGTATAATACATACATGCAGTCACCTTTTTACCTTTTCCAACAAGAGCTAATTCATTTTTTATATGTTCATAAACAAGACATGCAGCGGAACAGGAGAAAGTACCGGGGAACATAAACCTCTAAACCTACCGGTGTCTGTTGGCGATGAGATGTTTTGTTTTAATGCAATTTAAAGGACCAGACCCCAGTTTTTACTATTAAAGGTCAGTGACTGTCCTTGATTTATCAGCATATTCCTATGAAACTTGTTGCAGACATAGTTTCACACGCTTAATGTCGCATTTGTTGGGTATTGTATAACCGCATGTGCATCAGTCATCCCACGACTGTCATGTCAGGTGGATTCTGGTAACTGTCACTGGAGCCGGAGCAGGCTCTTTTACTAGTCCAGACAATCCTACTGCCCTGGGGTTTAAAAAACCTTTTTTAAAATACAAATGAGCCAACGGGTGTCAGGTTACATACAATGTTATGACACTTTAAAGATTCAAGGTTTTCACAGGACAGTCACACTGTTTTCCTCTGTTGAATAATGGATTGCATTGTACTGTATTGATTTTTCAATACCGTGGCAATGCTAAAGCTGGTAGCTCTGGAGCTTATTATCACAGCAATTTGTGTTTGATCATGGATTGCTTTAAAAATATATCAACACCCACCACACCAAGTCTATCAGGAGATAACAAGAATTAAAAGGATACCAGGGACTACATCTATATGCAACCGAGGACAAAATGGTCTGTGGCGAATTGTTCTGAGGTTGGATAAATTAAAACTGAACATTCTGGAAACAATGGACACTACGTTCTGTGCACTAAAGAGGAGAGGAACCTTCAGCTTGTTGTCAGTGTCCAGTTCAAACTCTCTGCATCTCTGATGGTATAGGGGTGCATCAGTGCAGTGGTTAGTCGAATAGGAAGTGTGGACATCTGGCACCACCACACCTACTCTCAGCAGGCTCTCAAAGTGAGGTGCACCTAGAGAGCAAAAAACTAAACCAAACCTTTTCTTCTCCCGTCTAGCTTTTACATCTCGTAAAACTGACTTAGCTTTTTTGCTTGTACTTGACTTGAAAGTCACTTTGGATAAAATGTACTGATTATCCCGGACATAAATATCTAAATCTAAAATACCACAAACAAGGAATTTATATAACTATTTTAATATTAGATTTGTAATTACTTTTTGACATAAAGTGCACGGACAAAAGACCCAGCCGCAGCAGTGACACGTGTACAAGTGTACGCAGTGCAGTGATGAAGGACCAATTTGCATCTTAAGATAAATAATACAATTCTGTGTTGATCCCACAGAGAGGTGCACCTTTTCTGACAGAGTGAGGCCAAAGGTCAAGCTTGGGTACAGAGCAGCAGCATGAAGCTGGAGGGGCGTCAGTGTCTTACTCACTGACACTTCAACAGATGCTCGCTGACAGCTCGGGTCATGTGGGCAAAAGTCAGTTGTTCTGACCACCTGTGAAAGTGAACTTCATCAGCGATGTTATCAGCGGTGCAGCACCACTCTGAATCTTCCTCCTTAACTAGAAGTCAAAGATTTTACTACTTTATTTAACACAGACTGTATTTTGATTTTAACAAAGGATTTACCAGAAACCTCTTTAATTAAATCTACCTCTAAATTCATTTTAACAATCGCTGCAATGGGAGAGGTAAAATAGGACTCTGAGTAACACTACTCATATATTAAGCTGCTTTAGTGCATCATTGTTGTAAATGAATCTGTCCAGAGTGGCTGCTAACAAGGTTTCTGTTGATCATTACTAATATGATATTTAGTAAGAAAATGTTTTCCTTTTATGTTTATCAAGGCAATGTGGTACACTTGCTGAGTGCATGTTCTGTGTTTTATTACAGTGGAGCTTCCACGTTTGGCAAGTGGTTGGTTAATTACTGCATAATTAGATTATTTTCAATCTTATTATTTCATTAATGCCAAAAGAGCATCATTCATAATTTAAATTTATTTTTTTTTGTCCTGGAAAACATGCTCACTGAAACATATTCCTGTGAAACGGAACATTTCAATGGGACATTGTACTAGAAACAGGTGAGTTATTGTGTGTGCATGATAGTTTTTGTGTGACATAAAATCCACTGTGACACACGATGTGTTCTGTCATTCTGGAAGGAGAAAAACTACACTCCCACTTCGGTTAAAATCGCCCCTAATGTCAGGACAAAATATGATGGCATTCCTCTTTTCACTGAAATGATTGTAACAATCAGTTAGGTACAATCCATTTGGTGTCCTTTTTACTGTTCCTCTTCGTTTTGACAAATGAAAAAAAACTGTTTCACTTGACCCCAGTAAAGACTATTTGTAACAGAATGCTTATTATCCTGAGGATGAAGAGCCAGCAAAGAAGCAACAATCATCTTCTCACTGGTAACGTCCCCTTAAAAGTAATATTTATAAAGTAAAGCAATCAGAAAACAAGTTTAACAGCTATACCTGTATCAATACCTTACCAGAAGTGCTGCAGTCAACTCATTGTGGAGTTGTGTCCCCAAGCAAAGCAAAATGTCATTAATTCATTTCATTAAAATTGACTTTTCGCTTTACTTTATACCTGCTTCCTTAATAACCACTAACATTTACCTGTTGAATGTGACATGATCCAATTTTAGGCCCACTGTTGTTCAAACTTGCAACCATCACATTAGAAAAAGTCTGATGCAGGATATGACCTGTGGTCTCCTGCATCAAAGTGACATGCTACACCACCATCTACCAACCCGACCCCTACACCCTAACAATCTGCCTCTCTCACATGAGAGGCAGATTGGGAAAAACTGCTGGACTGAAAATTCAGTATCACTTTGTGACGCCAGCTGTAATAGAAAAACTTTAATTTATATCAACTCTTCTATGACACCCAGACGGTTGTCCTTAAAATTAGAGTGCAGGCTCACAGACAGACATTGTGTGGCCACTTGTCATCCTTGACACAAAACATCAAGCCCCAAGCTAGCTCGCCTTGGTGCTTTTTGATTCTCACTTTAATGTTGAAGCTCAGATATGAAATATCACCAACACTACCTTTTATCATCTTAGGGTATATTGTAATAGCACAGTCGTATCTCTGCCACGCAGTTACAGAGGGACGTAAACTATTCACGCTTTCACCAGCAGCAGCTTTGACTACAGTGCTACATAATGCTTTCTTTTGTGGGCTACGCAGGAAAGCTTTAGATAAACTGCAGAGTGGTCATAATGCAGCAGTATGTGTGCTGACCAGTATGAGAGGACACATTATGTACACACAACACGCACCTATTTTAAAGTCACTCTGGTAGTCTGGTAGTGTCTTTGTGCATTTTAAGATTCTGTGCTTGGTTTTTAAATCACTCTGAAGCCCATGGTGTGTTTATCTCAGAGTCAGTGGTTTATCTGCAAACCTTCTCCACAAAATAATTTTTTTTTACTTGTATTATTTGTCTTTGTCACCATGATCAGTTTTATTATTGTGAGCCGTTAAATGCTCAGCTGTCTGGAGACACATATTTGTGTAAATATGAGCCTTTGGGATGCGCAGAGGTTAATATCTCTGTTCCATGATGCCGACTAGTTGATGCTG
Source organism: Ctenopoma multispine (assembly GCA_034779795.1). Lineage (NCBI taxonomy): Eukaryota > Metazoa > Chordata > Actinopteri > Anabantiformes > Anabantidae > Ctenopoma > Ctenopoma multispine. The sequence continues at coordinate 3,698,959 of JAUYWH010000024.1, read as the reverse complement.
TGAGTGGACACAGAAGTGCTGTGCTATTTTGGTACAGAGATTTCCTGCTATGCTGGATAGAGTAAAAGCTTTATTGTAAGTTCTATATAATGCATATTCATCTGTGACAGGAATCATATAAAAAAGTTTAACTGTTTAAGGCCTGTGTGTGTGTGTGTGTGTGTGTGTGTGTGTGTGTGTGTGTGTGTCCATTGGTGTATGTGGGTGCGATAGTATCCGTGCACGGTGTGAACCTGTCTTACACAAATCTCCCTTGCTTCTCTGCGGCTGCAAAAACACACAAGCACACCACCTCCACCCACCCCTCCGCCCCCCTGTCACTGACACACGCCCACCGATTGGCCGTCGTTGAAGCAAGGCATAAGCTGTTCCTTAGCAACAGAGAGCCGGTTAACCAATAGGGGGCCTTCTGTAGGGAAGGGGCTAGTTTGCCAATCTGCTGTTACTAAGGTGCAGAGAGGACCGCTGGGGTTCTCTCCCTGCCTGTATATCTGTGTATTTATGGCTTCATGTTTCCACGTAGCAAGTAGCAACAGCCACTAAACTCTCAAATAACTGACTTAACACACTGTACCAGAGCCATAACACCGCTTCAAACTAATGTGTAGTAAATTGAGCAACTTGTGTGTGGAGTGCATAACTCTATTCAACAGTTTACACACCTGACCATTAAACACATTTATGATTGATGAGCTATGTTATTACAAATACTGTACAATAGCAATAATCTGCTGCTAAAGCAGACTCCACTCTTCTGAGAAGACTTTTCAACAGATTTTTGAAGCTGGCTGCAGGGACCAATGGAGCCAAAGAAGCATTAAGTAAGATCGGCTGCTGAGTCGCAGCCGGCATTCCAGGTCATCCTAAATGTGTGGTGTGGGGTTGAGATCAGTGCTCTGTGCAGGCCAGTCACAGAAAACCATTTCTTTATGGTTCAGGTTTAGTCCCCGGGGCCACTGTGTTTTTCTAACAGTATGTTTTACCTTCACTGCAACACGAGTGAAGGAAAAATAATACATATGTACAAACGTGTAATAAAGGGAGCAGGTTTGTGAGGAGTGCAGTGGATTCAACAGTTTACACACACACACTCTCTGGAGCGTGTATGAGAGCTTGTATTTATAATATGCTCAGTATGACTTTTTTGGTGGTTTTCGTTCTGCTGCTGATTTTCCTGCTAGTTTCATTAGCTAATGCTGCGACCGTATTATCATCCAGGATTAGCGCGGTTGGGGCCGTCCACCAGCCTGAGTCAAGACGTAGCCAAAAAATTATATTATAAAGGCGTAATCCCCCCTGTCTGCTCACAGCACAAAAAATCTTTCTTTATTTCACAAGGTTAAACCTTGTGCCTCTCCCCCTGGATTATCTTAATATGTGGGATAACATTGTGTTATGTCATTGGGGATGGGATGTATCCTCATGACAGTGGGCAACAAATCCTTTTAGTCAAATCAGTGTGTGGCAGTGACATGGCAGATATGACAAATGCACCATACAGCTGCTGTCCAGAGAGATCCCCAAAGAAAAGGTCATTCAGTGGCAACTGAACTTGGAGACATTTCACCCTCCATTCCAGAGGGCTTTCTCAATTCTGACTGACTGGTTGGAGTAGCAGGTTTAAAAAGCCAGTGGAGTCCTCAAGTTGTTAGTACTTGATGGTCACCTGCAGGCTGTTGTTCCCCCTGGCTTTCATGCATGTCACTGTGACCACCTGAGCCAGGGTGTGAATGACACAGTCTTCAGTCACAATCACATTCATGACCTGGATGACCAGAGCGATATCAACACCAAGCAAAGCAATTCAGAGGTTCAAACTTCTAAAATTTACAGCAACAGACTTTTGATGTGTGGCCATTTTTCATGGTTTCCACTTTAGTAGGTCCTTTTCTTGTTGCAGTAAAGGGACAACATACTGGACTAAATGTACGTTGACTACACATGAACCTTAAAGAGCACTAGAAATGATCAGACAGGTTGATGGACAGGGGTCGGTGCTAAAGGCTGTAGCACTGAATCTACTGTTTTCACACGATCCCCAGTGAGCATGTGTGAATGGGCAAAGTATTTCACGTAGACCATTTACCATTTAGGTTTTAACCATGTCCCCAGTTTTGAACAGAAGACTCAGGGTCATGACCTTATTACAGTTAATGTAACGCTGATGACTCATAACAAATTAAAAAAGCAAAAATGCTGACTGTGCCAGTCTGCCGTTAACTGTTTGCCACTGTGGCTGCTTCCAGTGAAATTGCGTCAATTTGATGCTTAAACAGCATAAATAAGAAAGCCAAACCCCAAAGTCCTCTGATCGGGGACAGCTCATCGTACTGCACATCTGACACAGGCTAATGCTGATACCTACGTGAAGCTTTACATCTGTGACCATCAGATAAGTGAAATATTATCACTTTTAAAGGTACAATGAGTAACTGTGGGGAATCGAGCTAGCAGTAGCATGTAATCAATCTGCTCCACTCTGCCCATGCCTTCCTCTCCCTGCTCCACTACTCTCTGCTATGCTCAGCCAAGCTCTCAGGTATTAGTATTTGTAATATTACAAAAAATAAGTTAAAAGAAAATTCACTGATTGGTTAGAAGGGTGAGCCTCATACAACAGACAACAAACATTAATCTGAAATCACTCTACACTAGATTTATGTGGAGACATGTTTATGTCCACCTGTTGAATGTGGGTCCAACATTAAGTGTCTTGTAGTTCTGTTTTCACCAACCAAACTGATGTAAATATGTGGCTCTTCAGCAGCTGAACGCTCAATCATGTTCACCAGCTTGTTGCTATCATTGTCTGTCAGCTGTTTGGTGCTAAGCAGATGATCTATGGGGTGCATATGGGTCCTGACACACAGAAGAGTTTTTCTCTTTTCAACACAGATGAAAACTGTGAAAACCTCACAAAGTTAGCTACATATTTGATTGTTGAGTGCATTCATTGCCATTTGATTGATTTCCAGAAAGATCCAAGATAATTTTAAGTGTGATGTCATAAGATTAACAAAATCTGACTGACACTGTGTAATGTTCACTAACGTTTCTGTTAACAAAATAAAGCATTAACACGTTACTATCTTACAATGGAGGAAAAAAATACAGCTGATATTTTTTGTTATATTTTGGTAGTTACCACTACTAGAACAACTAAGAACTAACTAAGTAGAACAACTTTACTTTGGAAGGACTTTTATCCTTAGAACATTGCCTCTTGACCCACTCTGCAGGGAGGACACAACAGACACAACACCATGAAAACTATTTAATCCTCCAGGTTGTGTTTTTTAACCTGTAAATATTCATAAGGTTTGAGTTTTGTGTTGCTGTATTTTGTGTCAACACACTCACTGTTGTGACAACAGAGGTTTAAAGTTGCAAAAAGTAACTGCTGAATGTTTGAAGCAACTAATTTGATTAATTTGTTTTGATTCTTGAGTGTGATGACTTATTATGACTGTACTAGTCTTACCGAGTTGCCTTTGCTCTGCATGAGGGTGTGGTCCTGCTGCTCTGGTATGATGGGGGAGGACTTCAGGGGGGGGGAGAGGGTGAGGTCTCGGCGTAGAGGCCGTGAGTCCATCTTTTCCCCCGGTCTGTCTAGCTTGTGCACTGAGTCTTTACCCCCATCTTTCCCCTCTCTTCCTTCTCTCCCATCCCGGTTCTTATGTCTCTGTCGCTGCACGGTGTGTGAGCGTCCCTCTCCGTGAGCGTGACTGTGCCCGTGCCTCTCCTCTGCGTGCCCATGGGGCTTATGGGTAGTGGAGTCTCTGGGCTGTAAAGGTTTCATCTCCATTTCATAGTTGCTAATCTTCTCCTCGTCCTGCTCCAGTAGTCGGCCACCTCTGCTGTGCACACCCCTGTGTCCAGACGTCCAAGACGAAGACGACTCTGTCCACCTGTCCCCTCTGGCCTGTCTGTGATTGGATGAGCCATGCTCCCGCGACTTATGATTGGAGGAGCTATGTTTGTGTCCATTAGCTCCTCGTCCGCTGACACCACCTCCCGATTTTGATAGCATCCCTCTCCGCTTGTCCTCGCTCCAGCTGTTAGCCCGGGGATACTCCCCTTTCCCTCCTCCCCCGGCTTCTCCTCCACCGCTACCCCCCTCCATCAACACCTGGATTTCTGTATGTCCTCCACCTCCACTTTTCTCACCCCTTTCTCCTCCTTCTTTCCCTCTGTCCCCATGATCCACAGCACTCTGCCGGTGGAAGCGGGCACTTTTGCTGCGCTGGGTTGGCCGGGCAGGAGGAGGAGGGGTGTGAGGAGGTGAGGAAGAAGGAGGACTGAGGTCAGGGGTGGCCGCATCATTAGAGGGGTCATCAGAGGCTGCACTCTTCCCATAGAGGTCGGGGCTGTCGGCCGTACCGGCGCTACTCGACAACCCCTCGCCCTCCACTTCGCTGGACACCTGACGTTTGGGACGCTGCACATCCATACCTGCAAAAAATGGAAGATGACATTAGACATTTAGGAATGAGGGAAGGTGACGACAAGATGACGTTCTCTCCATGCTTACTGGCATTTCTCACTGCCTAACACTAACACATTGAGTATCAGTACAGGCACAATCACGATATTAATGCAGCTGCAGTACATTGCAGGAACCGTGTGAAAGTGATTAATGTGGGGAAGGGAGGTTTTATCTTGTATTTCAGTGTTTAAAAAAGCGAGCTCTCAGACCCGACAGATGGTTCAGCTCCTAGCTTAGAACAGAGAGGAATTTGCTAGAAGATGTTAGCCTCTCCTAAAAAATGATTCCAGTATCGCCTTTTAATTTTGTGTGCATGTTACTATTTGCCACAGGAATGTCTATGTTCAATAACCTAAAGTTAGCTAGGTTTAGCTTTTGCTGATGAATTATAGGTAAAGTAATATAATTGTGGTAATATTGTGGCTGTTCTCAACATACATCTTTCTTTTTGTTTCAGTATTGTTTAGTTTTGTTACGCCATTTTCCAGTTTAAGTAAAATAGATTTGTTTTTATAACAAAGCAAGGCCCCCTCCAGAATTATTAATATCTTCTTTTGACCCTTCTCTTGACATAATAAAAGACACATGTTCCTTTCTGGAAAAAGAAAAACTGTATCAAACCTCCCTTCTCTGACATCTGTTTCCCTATAATAACTTTCGTACAATGCCCTGAAATCAGATGCAAAGACTAGAATAGAAGATGATGTCTGTGATATCAACACAAATGCTACAAAATGTCAGCACTGATGCTTGTTGACATGGATGTCCTCACAACAACGTAGAGAAACAGATAGATGCTGAGAGCAAGAAACAAGGCAACAGAACAGTCACTGTTATCTCAGGTATGAGTGTGTGTTAGGATACAGTATGTGTTACAAAGTGTGTGTGTGTGTGTGTGTGTGTGTGTGTGTGTGTGTGTGTGTGTGTGTGTGTGTGTGTGTGTGTGTGTGTGTGTGTTCCTGTGGGCTGGCTACCTGCAGTGCCGTACAGGTGTGAACGACAGAGGCAGAAATACAAAGCTGGAGGGTGGTTGACACTAACCTTTATCACCAAACCCCTCCGCCCCTCATCCACACACACACACACTCATGTGTACCCACCCTTCACTTGTTGCTGCGTACATGTCTGCTTGGCTGGGTTTGTGAATTATCAACATGCACGCATCGGTATAAAGGACGTGTGTGTGCTCACCGTTTCCTGGGTGCTGGAAGGAAGGGGAGAACTGCTTGGCAGTGACCCTGGCCATGCGACTCTCCTCCTGGGCTTTCTGAGCTGCTCCTACTGCCGCCTCTGCTTTACCCTGTGCATGAGCCGTCCTGACACACAGAAGACATGGAACAGAGTGGAATGAGCACAATAAATGAAGCCAACTTTAAACATTTAAGAAATAAGAAAAATTTTTGGTGTCCAAAAACTATTTCTTAAAAAAAGGTACAGCAGGTTGAAAGGAGATAAGTAACACAACAGAATAGAAAAGGAAACATGCTGCGCTTTGGAACAATAAACTGCTTACACTGCACAACAGTTCCACTGATGCAGTGGTCTTTCTGGTTGAACTCTCGTTTATTCAATACACACAAGACCCTCAGAACACAACAAGTCCACCTCCATAAACTTATTGTTTGTTACCCAAAGGATGACTGCAGCATGAGCCTAAATCTTTGGTGGCTGGAAGAAAAGTTCTAGTTCAGGAAACTGAATAGAAATTAATTAATCAAATCTAACAAAACAGGGTCGCTCTAATATATTGTTTATATATTATTATATTATAAAATATATTATATTGAGTGTGTTTACCCCTGTCCTCCCTGTGTATCTATACAGTGGACAGTGGTTTGTGAAAACAAGCTCCAGGGGGAATAAATCTGAAAACACTGGGATTGTAGTAATATGTAACATTTTGGAAAAAGAGATAACAGACGTTGTTATATATGTAGTTGTGTGGCAGGAAACTATCACACAGCCGAGCACGCTCAGGTGTGGCCATTAAACTTTTGAGTACTTGCATTTGCAGCTGCATAGCTTGCACAGGGCGTGACATTACTTATTTTCAGTCAAACTACAATTTTACAAAATCTTATTACGTAAACCTATCTTGAGTTTGCTTCAGATGAGAGGGAGCAGACAACCGACCAATATCGTCCTATAGGTCAGAGGACAGTTGGTCAAACTGGTGGGTACAACTCAGTAAGAACATCAGCGGATCAGCATGAATCACACAACTAACATGATGAGTCTGCAGTGACTTAGAGATTTCAAAGCAGTTTTACTGTTTCTTTGTAATACATTAATTACCTGCATACTCTAGTAGCTGTTAATGATAATAATACAGGGACTGTACAGCTGATGCTATTACTGCTGCGCCTTCATGCATTTACCTTCATTTACATTCAGGTATTATTGATAAAGAACAGCAGCACAGGCAGCTTCATTCTGTGCTATCAGGTGTGGTTATGGCTGACGAATCGCAGTATAAAACGCACCTGACTCACAAGGGCAGCAGCGCACACACAACATGGAGGCATCAACATATTACAGGAGGACAACAATGACAGCACCACAGGATGACGAGTGCATGTTCATCTGTTTACAGGCACTGTAATCTTTTGCTCGAAAACAACAACATAATTCATCTCACTACCTCTCTGCCCATCATTCATCTCTGTAACTGCTCCTTTACAGCTTCTTGTCTCCCTCTCTTTCTTTTATTTTCTGCCTCCCCCTAATTGCTCTTTCCTTCCTATCACGACCCCCCTTTCATCTGCTTCTTGTCTCATCCTCTCTTTCTTCTTCTATGGTTATATCAAAGAGATATTTTCTCTCAATTACATCCCCTATTCTCACCTCTGTCTCTCTCTTTCCATTCTCCTATCTTTCTCTCTTTCGAAGGCCTCTCAACTCGTGTACAATAGTCTCTCCATCCCTCCCACCCTCTCTCCCTTTCTCTGGGCAGTAACAGTCTTGATGCAGTGTTGCACGTCGATGCCTATTGATTTTTCTCCTCTCTGCCTCTCTGTTTCTCTTTGCCCCTCGCTGCACTCTCTGCCAGCACTGCTATGCTCGGCCCACATTGTTCTCAACACCACCACCGTATGTGAGTCCTTGCCTGTTGGTTGCTGTGGGGGAGTGTGAGGTGTAAGGAGGGAGAGGAAGAACCCTCCTCACATGATACAATCTCAGAAATCCCATATTCATAAGTCGTGAATAAACATACTCTTTCTACCCTGCTCTCACCTTGGTGCTCACAGAACAACACACATCACCCCTTTAATGTCTCACTCTATGTATGTCTCATCCCTTCTTCCACAACTTCCTGTACCACTCCTGTCTTTCCTGGGAACAACCTGTTTCTTGATGAATCAGCTGCCTGGAGAGAAAAGAGCAGCCTGTTCAAGGGGGGCTTGATTATACAACACAACCTCCTGTCCAGGAGAAAAAAGTGATACTGATGAACGACAAGAAGAGAGTAAAGGACACAGAGGCACAGGGTGAGAAGATGAAGAGGGAGAGAAGGCCAGGAGGCCGTGTGACAAAGGGGGTGAGCATATAATGGAGAAATTCACGAGGAGAGACCGAAAAGGAAGAAAGAAGATGGAACAAAAAAGGTGTTGCGTATTCAACGTCAATGAATCATTAGCAGATTAACTGTGAGACAGCATAATTACAGTGGTGCCCAAAAGACTGAAAACCTCTATTTTAAGGCTAAAAGAGGGCAGGGAGGAGAAGCAGCAATGTCTTCCGTGTGACAGAAAGGCAGAGGGTTTATAAAAAACATCTGTAAGTCACTAACACTGATAAAACCGATGGCATAAGACAAGGTTAGGTCTGTAGTTTCATATTGGCCTCAGTATTATCATATGTATGATGTCAGCAATTAAAAATTTATTATTTATATAATTAAAATAACTGATTTGCAGTCACAACGTTCAACCATATTGCTCATCACTAGTTTCATGTCTTCATAATAAAGGACCCCTTGATACGTCCAGCCCTCTGTTACTTTAATATGAAATTCAGCAGTGGATAAAGAAGCAAGTTTGTAATTTCTAGCAGATTACAGTGGTTTTTTTGTCGGCTTTTATCAGTAGATTTAATTTTTATTAAGTATGGCTGAAAACTGTCTACACCTTTTCCCCAGCAGATTCACTTTAAAAAGAGAATCCTGTAATATACGTGATCACCATATACACGCCCGCCGACAGGGAGGGACAAACCGGAGTCGGCCCAAGGCATAAGCGAATTGAGCGCTTAGGGCCCCAAGAGCAAATAACTTTCTGAAATATCATTTCACTCATTTTTCATTTTTCTCATGTGTGAGTGTTGATTGACATATAATCAAAGGTATATTTCTGTACAAAAACATATTCTGTGCAGAGCACCAGTATAAAGTGAAGTGATTCTTAGTCCCTCAGAGCCCCGCTGGTGTAACCAGGCTGCTGTGTGCATCCAAAGTGTGCATGTTGAAGACAAAACATTGTCGCAAAAAGAGACAAATCCTTCAGTGGCAGAGAACAGAAAGAAAAAAAGGAGGAAGAGGAGAGAAACTGCATGATAAAGCTAGGTTTACTCAAGTTAGGAAAGTTAGGTCGTGTCTAACCTATAATAAGTTAGCAAACTAGTTAATAACTAGTATGAATGTGTTATACTGAGCTTTAAATTTGATCGCTTGCGCAATTTATTTGCTATCTGGACATGGAGGGGTGACTTCTGCTCTGACTGCAGCTGGGAGCAACTGCTAGCGACTGGGCCGCCTGTGGGTGCTTAGGATCGGGGGGGGGGGGGGGCACATTGAGGAGATTAAGAATGATTCGCGCTTTCATGTCTTTGTCTCCATCAGTCTCCAATAACACCAGAATGTACAAGGTATTTGGTTTTTAAACCATGTTTGACACCTTGTTTCATGTACCTCTGTTCACTTATGTCACTGTTTAAGTATTTGTTTGACATTTTAATTTAATACTGTTTTGTAGATTTTCATTTATTTTCATATAGAGAACACATTGAGGTACTATTTTTAAAGTTATTTAAATGGTTTTAATTGTAGTTTGTTGCTGTTACAGTTTATTTCAAACCAAAAATAATAAAGACAGGACAGAGTGCTGAAATACGTTTAAGCTATGATTGGGTAATCACTGTTCAGGAGGGTATTTAGTAACCAGTCAATTACTCTAAAGTATCACATGTGCTTTGACAAAGGTATACTAACGTGTAAAAGAATACATTTAGCACTGTAAAGAGGAAGGACTAGAAGTACCAAGGCCAAATGGACAAGCAGAATAAAGCATAGTGAAGATGAGGACCAAAACAAACAATATCAAAGAGCTACACAAAGAGGAAGACAGGCAAGCACAGTGAGGAAAAAAAGAGACGGGAGAATTTCTCATCCAGCACTTATGCACTAAGATCCTTCATCATGTCCAAACCAATCACAAACCAGCTGATGACAGCCGATTCATACCTGAGAACCTTTTTGCAATGATCTTAGGTTAGTGAAAGGGCAAAGATTATGCTAGTGGCGGGGTTTCGGCGTTTACGGTTAGGCAGTTTCGGCAGTTAGTGGTTTTGGTAAAGGTTAATACTTTCTGCATATGATAATCAGCTTTATTGTCATTGATCAAATTTTACAATGAAACTTGACTTCTGCATTTATCCTATGAGGGAGCTAGGTCTGGGTGTTCAAGGATGGACTGGGAGTCTAGAATGGGGACTGGGCTAGGAGTCTGGGCTGGGAGTTTGGGCTGGGATTCAATCCTGCCACTTTCTTCATCCCAGTCTGATGCTTATTCTATTGCGCTACCAGGCCACCACGGGCATCTGCTATGATATCCATGATGTGAATGTATAGTACAGAGTACAGATTCGATGGAAAGTATGACTGGGCCATAAGTCTCCAGAAAACGAGTGTAAGTTATTATCGAGCCCCTACGAGTGACTAAAACAAGCGCGTATGTGTCTGTGAGTGTGCTGGGCTTTAAGCTTGCTGATGAAGCAAGGTCACAGGATCGCAGTGAATGGCTCAGTCTATAAAGCACAGTGAGTCACTGGTGTGTTTATCTGGTATTAACTAATCACAAGAAGCCTGATGCCACATCACTTACATTAGCACATGTGACAACAGTGATCAGGACACATAAGCCCGGTTTCATAAACTCACAGACAAATCTGGGATTTACTGCAACATCATGTACAGCGTGCAGACTTTCTAACAGCTCCAGGATTCTGCAGTGCATGTGAACCTGACCTTTGATCTTTCTGCCTCCAGACATGGTTGCACATGTCAGCCTTAAGAAGTCATACATATATTAGTTTAGTTTATTTGGCAGATAAAGTACAACAATTCACATAAATTGGGACAAATGAATACACATGGTAATACTCATACAGCCACTAGAGCAGACAGAGCCAAAAAGCCATACGCCTATTGTGTGGCTGCCTAAAACATCACAGCTTGCCATGCGGCTTTCATTTAGCTCCAAGAAAGTGTATTTGCAGCAATTATCCTGCGACTGTGTTTCACCTCTTCTCCTGGGCTTCTCCTGGTGTTCCACTAGGAAATACCCTGCTGCTCTGTTCTGGGACACACAAAGAGAAAGAAAGGCTGTCCTGGGCTAGACTGCTGTCTAAATCTGGGTTAGACATTTTTGTGTGTGCGCGCGTGTGTGTAACAGAGTGTCAGAACTAATGAGAGCTGGTTTACAGATCAGGTTTTAACTGTATGTGCAGTTAGGATCATCACAGGGTCTGTGTTGGGAAGTTGGATTTCTGCCATTATCCCTGAAAACTAACAACCTTCATCACCTCTCCAGAGTGCCTGCACTGAACTTGGCAGAAATTCAGCACATCACCTCTTTGTTGCTTATGAAATTAGTCAAATCTAAACATTGCTGCACAGCTTCCGCTGACAGGACTCAGCAGTGTGAAGGTCACTTAAAGCTGCTCCTATTTCAAAGACTTCATCTCAGACTCACTTATGGATTTAAGATCCAGGATAAATTTTGAGTTTTGACCATTTCCTCCACCAAAATCTAAACAGTTCATCCTTGAGTCCAGATGGACATTTGTGCCAGTACTGAGGAAGATCCTTTAAGGTGCTCATGTGAGTACACGTTCACAAGAATGGCATGGATAGTCAGTCTGAAACCATAATGCCACCAGCCATGGCTGGTGTGGTGTCAAAGCACAACATATAGCACACATACTTACAACACAAGTTGTTTATCTCAGTATTTTAGATTAGATTTAAAGAGTTCTATGCCAGAGGCCATTATGAACAGCCACAGTAATAATAACGGTCAATTTACACGTAGTACTACACCTCAGTAATTCTTAATATAATGTGCCTTTGAGGAATTTGGTATTGTTAGCAGGCTACACACTGACCACTGTCATCAATCCCTTTGTGTCTTAGAGCTTTTTAACATGAATAGTAATGTAATTGGTCACTCGGTTTTACTTGACTGATTCAGGTGGTGTTTTATACTTGGATGAGCCCAAATCTCTTTGATGACTTATCCTTATTTTCTTCTCTACCAGAAATACATTTTATGACTTTAATTTTATTAAAATATCTCAGTGACTATTAGACTGATTGACATTTTGTAAACCCAATTCTGTCCCCTCAGGACCAACGGTTGTAACTGTAAATCCCTTAGATTTAAGTCTAGTACTAACGCCAGGGAAAAATGGTTCATGAACAAACACCTGAGAACTGATGCTCATTCCCATCACCCTGCTGCTTAGTGTTTGGTTTGTGTTTAACAAATGTTAGCATGTTACAATTCGAAGTATTTAGTTCAGAGCAGACTCTCTACTACTCTGACTGCACTCGTGAAATAAGTCCATTTAAGTATGTTTGTATTGAGATCTGGGTTTATCTTTAAGCATGCATGAAGTGGCAGCCTACTTTAAACAAGGACACTCTGTCCCTCCCCAAAAATAATTCAATGCCCCTCTTTTGCATGAGCTCTTGCCCTCCAAATATCCAAGCTTGATCCTCCTCAGCATAGATTAGCTTAGGTTTTACTGTCTTTACGCCTGCTGTTGTGTGTACATCTCTCTTTGAGATGACTAAACTCACTGACACAGATATCACTGCCGTTTCCAAAGATAATATGTCACATTTAATTTTGGAAAAAACATGTATAGATTTTAGACCACGAACCCTACAAATAGACTCTTATAATACAATGAAATGATAATTAGCAGAAGAAAGATCAAAAGGATAAAAAAGATGGAGACTTTACAAACCAACCCACTGAGAGAGAAGAGAATAGTTTTGTGGATAAAGCATGGGTACTCTGACTGGTCTGGTCTGGCCCGGTGTGTTCTGATACCTGTAGATCATGGTCAGCATTAAATGTTTCCCATGCTGACCCAGTGTCCACCACCAAGCTAAAACCAGCAGGTGGATTTAATGTTATGGCTTATTTTTGTCTCAGATCTGTCTAACTTTGTACAAAGATAATGAGAAACAGCTCGCTTCTACCCAAACACCAAAAGTATGACCTCCAACAATTACATGTTTTCCCTTGTTAGCTAGCCAACTGGCTCCTAATCTTTCTGAGCTAGAGTTTGGGATTAGTAACATGGCATAACCTGACAGGCTCAGGCATTTCCTGACCAGCGAATAGAACCAGTGTGTTTTCTCCTCTATATCTACATGTGTTGTGTTAAATGCACAAGAACAATATGTAAAGTGGCTTGTTGCTCCAAGATTTTGTGTTAATGTTGCACTAAACATGACCTAAGGTTTTACTGAATGACAGAGATTTTAAATAAATAGTTACAGAAATACCGCATCACAAGGTGAAAGTTAATTTTCCCAAATAAATTATTTATCTAGCTAGATAAATTTGTTATCTACGCCTGCTGATGCTCATCTGTCTGTCAACTTTCTAAACCACAATTCTTTGCTGGTTGTAAATTACTGTAGCGCTCAACCATGCATAAAAGAGGATTTCCTGGTTGATAAACCCAACAAAAGAGTTCATTTTCATTTAGAAAAGGTTCATTTACTAAATATTTCAGTTCTTAAGCTGAGATAAGTCCTTGCAAGGTCATTGAACATTACAGTATTTCGTTCCTTAAGTTCCTCAAGAGCTAACACTATAACACAAAGTAAAAAAAGGAGCTGCTTTATTAAGTTCATGACTTGTTTGTTTGGGGTACTGCATCTGAATAAAAAGAGGAACTATCCATACAGCTTGTCTCTTAGTCATTGTCAGAATACCATGTACACAAGTGCACCTTTAATGAGAAGGGTGCCCTGACCATCACTTCTCTACTTTAAGGAGTACACCTTGCATGCATCGTCATGGTATTTTGACAGCAGATAATCCTGATTTACTAAAAAACTACTAAGATGCAATGTACTGTAAGTTTTATCCTTCATTAAATTATCTATGACCTTAACACAATGACAATATCAGAGGAACATGAACATATTTACTAAGTCAAAAATTGTAGAAAATGTAAATATATTTGAGTTTGGGACACTGACTTTTACATTAAGAAACTGGCAGATGATGGTCTGTGACAAGTAAAGCAGCCTTTGGACAGAACTTTCCCCACTTCCAACTGTCCTCAGAAATGGGTGGAAGTGGACCAGGTGAGCCTGTATGTATTAAGCACTCGATGTATAAAGTACTGCAGGCTTGGACAATGAACTAGGTTACAAAATAATTCCTACAAGAGAATAAAGTTAATCTGTTTAATTAGTCTCGGGGGATATGCGCTTTTATACATATGGAATCCTGCAGGCAAACGGGAACCATGAAGAGGCCATCAGGAAAGCAACAACTGCCAATTACCTACAGAACATAAGGCAAGAACTTTGAAGTCAACTGACTAGAAAGAGCAAGGTGCAGGCTAACAACACCAGTGTCCTGCTGGACTTCAGATACCCTGCTGGCGTAATCCGATGGCCAAAAGAGGAGACAGAGTTGTTTTGATTCGACTTTTTACTGAGGACTCTACTGTTAGATTTTTTTTTTTTGTGGTTTTATGTCCGGACATTGTTCTTTTATATAATCCTATTTTTATGTACACATTTGTGTCTAATATTCTATTGTAATTGTGATTTTAAAGAACCTGTGGCTTTTGCCATTTTATTCAATTGTGGTTTTACACCACTGGCGTAGTTGGCTACTTCTAACCCAAATAATTTCAAATAACTCCCAGTTTTACCCTTCCCACATCACATATATATACAGTACTATATATATGTTGACTCAATGCAAGTTAAGCAAGTTATGCCAATTCCATACATGACAAATGTGAGTTGGTTGGCCAGCTGGTTAAAATGATGGTTCATATAAGAGAGCAGAGAACTAGTCATAATATATGACAAACTAGTTGTTTGTCTTCTTTCTTTACTTTTGCCTGCATGACTTAAAAACACTGAGATGAATTAGGTCAGTAGACGACATCAGTCTGTCATCAGGACTAATATGATTAAATCTTTACTGATTCAGCTCATGTATCCTCTTGCACACTCTACAAACACAGGCATCTTTAGCAGCTGCATTCACATAGCACACAGCTTGTAAGCATATAAGGAGGAACAGGTTTGTGTGTGTGTATGTATGAGCCTCTAGTTCAGCCTCCCTGCTCTCACAGGCTGCTTGCCAGCATTGTTGGCATAATGTGGAAATCTCTCTCTCTCTCTCTCTGTGCTTCTCTTTATCTTGCTTTTTCTGTCTCAATCTCTTATTCTCTATGGATCCTATTATACATTCTGCTCATTTCTGTCTTTACTGGCTTTTCTATTTTACATTTCTTTGTCACTATCTTGTGTTTATTCTCTCTTCATCTTAAAAACATCAACTATCGAAGCCTTGACACTTCTCCTGAAAATCTACTCCTGAATACACACACTGGATTGAAAACTCCCCTCCACCCATACACAGTGCACACATATGCTGTACATGAGTTACAGCTATTGACCATAATGTTAGCGCTCAACTTCATTGATCTGGTCCAAGGTCAATTGCTAATCAGATTGTAAATCTAACCCCTTTACAGATAATTGCTTCATTCACTAAGTCAGGGTCACTAACCCACTATCTTCCTGGATAAACCATTATGTGCTTCTTTTCCAGTGCATTGGTTAATTTTGGTGTGTTGCATGCAGCAGGACTTAATTAATTGATTGTTGTGCATCCAAACAGTTCAGATCAGCTTTGGGGGAAAAACAGCTGAATGCAGCTTTATGTTGAGGTAGATATGATATATTGTAAAAATAAAGCTGATCTAAAACTTAAGGCTAGCACATCATGTCAAGTACTTATTACCTTTGTCTCACAGCTTGACAAACCCTTGTCAACTGTGTAATCTCTCAGAGCTTTACAGCCAAAAGTCTCGGAGTCCCGTTTGATCCGGTTCTCTCTTTTGAACAGCACATTAAAGATATTACTAAGACTGCCTTTTTTCACCTTCATAACATAGCTAAAATTCTGCCTTCTCTGCCAATAGTAGATACGGAGACCTTAATTCATGCCTTTGTGTCATTCAAGCCTGATTATTGTAATGTGCTGTTCTCAGCTATGCCCCAATCCAGTACTAAGAGTCTTCAAACATTCCAGAATGCTACTGCTAAAAGTTTAACGAAAACCAGGAAATTTGACCAAATTACACCAGTGTGTCTCAGCTTCTCTTCATAGGCTCCTTATTAAAGTTAGATCAGACTTTAAGGTTGAAAAATAGAAGTCTAAATGGAAGTGCCCCTTCATACCTCTCTGATCTCCTTAAACCATATATTCCACCTCGTGCTCTCCACTCTCAGACATCATGCAGTCTAACTCCGTTGATGTATTTAAATCTAAACTCAAAACTCATCTATAACATTTATTTAGTATCTGGGTTTCGTACCTGTCCACCTGTTTACCACTCCTTGGCTAGTGGGTTGGCTTTAGTCTCAATTCAGTCTCAGTTATTGAATAACCAGTATTTTACTGTGGCTCACAGTCCTGCCGACGCAATTATGGTGTTTCTTTCGAATTTTTTTATTTACTATTTTATTTTTACTTGATCTAACCCTTTGTTCTGAGGAAGATTTTCCTCTCCACTGTTGCCCAGTGCTTGCTCAAGGGGGCTGTTGGGTTGTTTCTCCATAACTATAAACTTATGACTCAAGTGCCTTGAGATGATTCTGTTGGGATTTGGGGCTATATAAATAAATTGAACTACAACTACTTTAACTATAACCTGGTTCCATGAAACAACAAGGTCTGGGACAAAAAAGGGTGATGGGCCTACTTCTGATGAGTCCTCACATGACAAGTGTATCACTGACCACCCATGACCACAGTTTCCAGGACAGCTAATTTATTTCTGCTTGGAGAAATTGTAGCTTTATATTCCTGTCCAAAAGTTTCTATCTCCTATAAAGAAGGTCAAGTCACATCCATTAACATCATAACCCCAACTGTGCTCACTGTTTTATTACAATCAGAGCATGCTCTCATTTCCACTCAGTAAAGCAGCTTCATCAAAGTCTTAACAGCTCCAGACGGTCTCGCTTTGCTTGCTTGTTTCACTTGTACTGTAACCTCCCTAACCCTATTTTCACCTTAACCTTAATCTTGTTCTTAATCTGTCATTGATCTCAATTATAATGTGGAGCCATCCACAAGCATTTACAGGCAAAGCCAACTTCCCTAATGATGCAGACACATGCAGGCTATCAGTAGGGGGTCGACACTGGTAAAGTACAAAAACAGAGAGGAAGCAAAAAAGCCAGTACAACAATGACCCAGTCTATTTAAACCATGTGAAGCTACAGTATTAGTAGCTTTCATGAAAGTCCTCTCTCTCTAATACCTCTATGTAAAACAAAAAGGCCTAAAGTTGCTAAACAAAATGTTTAGGAACTTCAGGAATACTTAGGCCTGGCCCCAAGTTATTTCTACTGAGACTCTCCCTGTACACTGGAGGAAACATTTATGACATGATCACAACACAAGTAAGTTGTCATACATTGTAACCAGTATGTTAATAATTACAGTTACATTAGGCTTTGTTTGAGGAAAATGTTTAAACGATCAGACATCACATGAAACTGGTGAACTGGCATGCATGCATGACATGCATGTGATTGGAGGAAGGCATCAACAAAATTATTTGTTTTCTCATAAACCAGGAGAGAAACAAAAGACAGACATAAAGTAGTCACTCATTCACAAACCACCATAAAGCTACTACCTCGACTGGGCTATTTCAGCCTTTTGCCGGGCGATCTCAGCAGCCTTCTGCGCTCCCTCCACAGCTCGGTCCACCTTCTCTCTTATCTTACTGGCCCGAAGGGGGATCAGGTTCTTCCTCTTCCCACTAACTAGGATGTTTTGCTTGTACTTCCCTTCCTCTTTTGTACCATCAGGAAACGTGGTACAACCATAGCCATGGCGTTTGTTGCTGAGCCATTCCCCTTCGTACTGGAGACCATCAGATCGGCGACTAACACCAAACCCTGTCCGCTTGTCATTCTTCCACTCCCCACAGTAGGTCTCTGTTGCCGTGGCGTCCACATCGTCGTCTGCAACTGCCAACTCTGCGTCTGCATCACCAAGACTAGAAAACGTAAAAAAAGTTTGGCTGCATTCAGTCGACAATCCCGCATATTTCTGACGACAGCAAGTTCAGAGAAAAACACTGATACAGCTTTGGCACTAACTACTTGATTGTTTATAACTGATACTATTTTTAATGATCATTTACAATAGATGGTAAAAAACCTTACTCTGTCTGCGTGTTAATGTGTGAAGTTCGGTCATTGTTAGCCTAGCTTAGCATAAAGACAGTAGGAGAAAAAATTTGCCTGCACAAAACACAATATGAACACATTGTATCTGTTTGTTTAATGCATGAACATAGAGAATTATGATCAAGACTTTTTTCAGATGGATGAATGCTTCAGAGTCTTTGATATAACTTTCCCTAATGGTCAGCCACATGGAGGTACTCTGATGTTGGTATGGTAATAATAAGGGTCTAGCTGAACTAGACGTCAGCATTGTCTAGTATATTTACTCTTCCTACAATATGTTTTCATTGGCCACTATAAGTTGTATCACAATGTGTCCATAACATGCACCAATGAATAATAAGAATAATTACCACAACAGTGAATAATTGATTCGTTGAAATACATTACATACAAATTAATTATTAATGCTGTATTTTATCTTGCTTTCATACATGAGTGCTTACGGGAGCTTCTCTGTTCATGTTTACAGCAGCAGAATAGAAAAAAAACTAGAAAATTCTGTCCCTATCAGCCTTGCTAATAATTAATCAGTCCTGATAAGCTGCTGTCAGCCACTTTGCCAACAAACAGGTTAAGAGCTGCTGACTCTTGGCATCTAGTAATTGTTGCCTTTAATAATAGGCCACCTCAATCCAGCGTACTAGGAATTTGACATCAAGCGTTTTCAACGGTAAACAACTGATTGACTGTTTAATTCAAATTAACTATGGTTCACATGATGAATGAAATTAACTGAGTCAATCTGACTGATCAAACAATTTTAAAGACAAGCTAACAAGCTTGTTACTGACACAATGAGAAAACAGAAACTTCTCATCAGACACTGGGCCAGCTGACCAGTAATATGACCTTTTGACACATAAAAGATTTTGACATTTAAGCCACTTTGCTCTATATGTCAATTTATTTTAAAGACACTTAAGTAGCTCAAATTATTCATGCTGCTTTGGTCCAGAAGGGAGCTCCCCTTCACATTATGTCATCCCTTCTTATTCATGCTTCTTGTTCACTTATAACAATAAGTGACCCGAAAAGGCATTTTTTTCAATTTCATTATATGCTTGGGACTTTCCTCTAGAGCACTTGTTTGAAGACAGCCTCACTAACTAGTGGCCCATAAGGCTACCTGACATGCTACCCTTCATCATTCACTCTTATTATTACCTGATAGTAGAGTTGATGTCAGATGCAGCAGAGGACACTGTGCTCATCCCAGCCTCGCTCCTGAATGAGCTCTGTTTAGACCTCTGTGAGGCCAGAGAGCTCCTGGACTCTGACTTTCTGAGCTTGAGTCCCGACAGGATGGACCTCCTGAACAGCCCGCCTTTTCTCTTCCCCTTTAGCAGCTCAGCTTCACTGTGTGCCGTCAGCACGAAACCTCCACGAGACACAGCGGGGCTGCTGCCACTGCTGCCTGTGCTGCACATTGAGACACTGGTGGTCAGAGTGCCAGGAACAGTAGGAGGACCAGGAACCACTGCCCCGGTCCGGTCCAGCAAAGCTGTACCATTGCTGTGCTCCGAACCGGAGCGAAGAGAGTTTATGGAGGTACGAAGTGGGGAGCGGATGACGGCCGCCATGCCATATGGGACACTCTGACGAACACCGTAGCCATGTCGCATCCCACCAACCCACTGTCCCTGAAATGTTCCTAGAGAAAGAGAGATTTAATACACATTGAATAAATACAAATTATACACATTTAATACAAATTCTACATGTACAGCACACATGATAACAACTAAAAAAATAATAGAAAAACCGTTAAGTATGGAGACAGAAGTGAGAAGGGTTTGAAAAAACAATGGTAAGCCAATACCGAGCAACAACAACCAGCTGAATTTGAAATTGAATTGATTGAACACTTTTAATGCATTCTGAAATGTTACTGTACTACACCCTAAGATTAAATACAATCTCTGGTTGTACTGGGCAGCTTCCAGCTGTGAATGCGTGACTGTGTGAATATGATTATGCGTTTTTTGTAAAATAGAGGTGGTTTAAAAAAAATAAAAATGGTGAATTGTGTGTTATATTGTCTGAAGATTGAGTCATGGCAACTGGACTTCTTTCTTCCAAGTAGATCTACTGGGAAGAAAGAAGTCCAGTTGC
>JAUYWH010000024.1:3600220-3678499 GCA_034779795.1 Ctenopoma multispine | reverse complement strand
TTGGAAGAAAGAAGTCCAGTTGCCATGACTCAATCTTCAGACAACTTTACCTGGATGACTGAGAATCTTCACAGACTGTGTGTTATATTGTGCTTATTTGGTGAATATTCTTGAATAAATGTGTGTTTTAGTAACATTTTGTGTCTGGATGAAAGGATTAACTTAAGCATTGAGTTTTTATTATCCATTTGGTTAATGTAGTCCTTTAGTCGCTAAATCATGTGTAATTACTGTATGTTCTTGTTGGCAAGAGCTAGAGATCATTAAAAGCATGAGCTTTGCATAGAGAGTTCACAATAATGTAAGAAATAACAATTTTAGCCTGCAGCAAAAGATAGCCAGTGACTCTAAGGCCCTGGCTTCAGTTGAGAGTTCATTCTTCTACTGTGGAGATGAAACAGTGAAGAGCCTTGACCGAGATGCTCAACATCTGGGTCCTCTGAGTGATGGGAAGATTAAACATGCACAAATAGAGGGGCAGACTTGTTGAGTTTGATTGTAGGGTTTGACCAGGGCAAGGAGAAGTTGCACTGCTCTGTAGCCCAGTCTAGTTTTAAACTAGGAAAACTGGATTTAAAACCAAGCATGAAACAACATTCTACCTTAGCTGCAGATGTCTGGCGGCACATGTGGGCAATGCAGGAGTTACAGTGTGTTACTCAAGCTGAGTGTGAGAAGGAGGGAATGACAAGAAACGCTGGGTTTGATCAGCATAGCAGTGGCAGGAGAAATCATGCAAGAATATGACAACCCTAAGAGAGAGAAGAGGGCCTAGGACAGAGCCATGTGGTCCTAAAATGGTTTGCCACTGGTGTGAAAATATGAAAACCATACTGCAAAACAAAGCCCAGACCAATCCAGACTTGACTATCCTGACTGGCTGAATAAATTGCACTTCAAGGCGGACATGGCTAAGGGTTTTCAGCAACACTTTAGTTTTTGTGGCAAAATGTGAAACCTTCCGCAGTTATCTTCACCCAGGTAGTATGTATCTTTGGTCTTAAGTACTGAAAAGTTGTTTAAAACCATTTCAACTGCATCATCTTTTAAGATGTAATTACTGACCCTACCCCCTAACCCTACTCCTACTGACTGTTATGTCACGCTATCTGTTATTGTTTTCATAAGAAATATTTTGGCAGAATGATTCAGCTAAAGTTTTCCAAGTGTCTGTTTGTGTTGGTACCTTGCTGGTTAGGCCTGTCATGGACAGCTGACCCCAGCTTCTCATATCTTTTTTAAGTTACATGTGGATTGAAAGTGTGTTTTTGTGTTTTGCAAAGTGAGTAACATACTTGATAATGTCACCTCAAAGATATTATTGTATACAATATATTGCACGCACCAGATTGGTGGACAGAGGAGAAGTCTGAAAGATGCTTGCATATATTGGTTAAAAGAGATTATGGGTTTTGACCTGTGAAAAAAACGTGACAAATATTCCAAAACTAGACTAATATATCTGTGAACCAGACTGTTTCAGAGTTTAAGGTTTTCTCTGAGATGTGTATACAGTGAGAATTTCGATAAAATAATTTGTGAAAATAGCAAGTTGAGAAGTAGCACATGGGAGTGGCTTCCTCATCTCACTCCATGCATTCCTATTCATTCACACCATATCATTGCACTCACTGCTGCATAACAGTTCTAACATCTCCATGTTGGTGAAAAGTAGGGCATCTGAGTGCGTGTCTGTGTTTCCGTCATTCTCTCTCTCTCTCACACACACACTCAAACGGAGGTGTGTGTTCCAATTGGAGGGCAAGTGATCCATCCCGCCTGCCTGTACCTCTGATGTAACAGCACTCTGATTCATTCTGTAGCAAATGCACTCGCTCCAGCCAAACTACATGACCATATAAGGACTGCAACCACGTTCTCTGTCTCTATCGCAAACACACACAAACATTTCCCTTGTGGGCTCAAGTGTCAGTGAAGTGGGAAGTGCTGAATGAAGCCGATCCTATGAGCCAATCACATTCTTGCTTACGTTCTGGGCCAAACTCAAACACATACAGGCAGAACGAGCACATACACAGCGTTTAAAAAAAAAACTTTAGTAAGAATTGGTGTTTCTGAATCTGCCCTCGCACACAGCATCTGTCACAGACAGCTGGCCAGCACATCTGGCCAGGCCTTTGTAATCATGTCAATACAGCTGTAAGACCATATGACAGACAGATCAAAGAACACACATACACACAAACACCCGTGCAACAGCATGACAAGATTATCGTTTCATCAAATGGCCACCAGGATGCTCGAGCAGGAGCGTGAGACAGACATTGGAGGAAGAGCGACAGTTCTGAGCATTTAGAGACTAAAAGAGCCTCACCTGTGTTTCTGTGTGAGACTGGTGCTGACAGTGCAGGGAGAGGTAGAATAGCAAAGGGAATAAATTGGCATTAGAAGTTGATTTTATAATGAGGAACACTCTATGTAAATGCAGCGTAGTTAAAACATTAGTTGTGTCCCAGATCTATACTAGTGTACAGGTCTAACCAGGTTTTGATACTGTAGTGTACTCACAATGGAAAGATTACTTAATACAGTTATGCATATTAATAGATTTTTTGAAGGTGCTTTTGATGTACCCTACTTTCCCACAATACAGTGCACCAAAGAAATGGAGGAGCTGCTCACGACTTTTAAAAATTTAATAAAACACTTGAGTTGTGGTGCAGTGGCTCCAGAAAAGTATGTGAAAATAACTTATTTTGTGTGGAAAACTTTTTGCAGTCTCAGCAGCAGTGTGCAGCTTCATTGGCACTTCTTAAGATAACAGGCATTTTGGGAAATTCAGAGATAGACAAAAAGATAACTATAACTCTCCTGTATGTACAGTAAAAACTGAGCTGAAGCTTGGAGATGGTTTGCTTAGCTCAGCATGAAGACTGAAAACAGTTGGAAACAGCTAGCATGGCTTTGTTCAAAGTTAAGAAGACCAACCTACTGTATCAAATAAATAAAAAATACCACACTGATTAATGACCTGCTGATAGACAGATTTGTCACCTTTGGATTGAGCCAGTCTGGCATCTTTCCAATATATATGCTTAAGTAAACTAACTAACTAAAATAATTTTAAAGTAAGGAAAAATACACTAAATTAGTTATCTATGTACCATGAAACTGGCAACTGAAGAATATGTGTGAAGCAGTGTGGGTTTGTGTTTTTTATGATTTCTTGGAAGCATATACCACTAATGCCTGAGTAAATAAAATATTTAGAAGGGCACTGGGCTGCTTTTCCAATGTCTGCCTGTCGCTCTCCATGGTGCTGAAAAATACAGTCTGAGAAGCAGACAGTTGGTAGTGATATTCTTTCTACATCAAACTTATTTACAATTTTTATGAGACTTTATGTCATGTGAACTCTAGAAAACATAAGGCTCTACCATATAGTAGAAGTATACATACTACATGCAATAATAGATTACACTAAAAGAAAATACTTCTCGACTCAACCTAGGGCCTACAGTTACCAGGAGAATCCGCTTTACAACTCACATGCCAAAACGATTTCACTGATTCTGCCTGGAGGCCAACAGGAAATGCTCTCAAATCATATGGGCCTGTGACCCAGGCGGAGGCTAGTGTGTGTGCACGAGGCAGCCGCACAGAAAGAGTTAACACAGAACGATCAAAGCTGCAGAAACATCACAGAGGCACAGCGATTTGATCATGCGCCAACCTCCGGGCTGAATTCATAATTGTCTCTTTAACAAATGTGCGCGTCTGTTTTCTGTTCCTAAGTTATAAACCGTCTGTCTCTTAAAGTCAGTATTTCACTGTAAGTATTCAGCACTAGGAGACTGTAGTCTGTAGTTTATATCTTTTCAAATTATTCCATATTACTACTGATACAAATTTTACAGCTCATAAATATTCATTTGTTTATGTCTGAGATTGTTTGTGCTAACCTTTATCATGTTGCTATGTTAAGCAAATACTAATATTCCTTTGTATCTGGGTTCCAATTAACCTGCAAGCAATAAATTAAATCAAATTTAACACTGTACTGAGAAAACGATTGAGTAAAGAAAAAATAATAATTCCTTTGTGACTCTTCTTCACTGGAATTCATTTTCACACAGTCCCTCAAAGTCACACTGCAGTGCTATCCCAAGTCCTGAACAGGCAAACAGTTGGTAGTGTATTAATGTTGATGCAGGGCAAATTTCCAAGTTTTCATATTTCAAACATCAACGCTAATCCTCACTACAAACATCAAACCACTCCCATTATATAAGCTAAACCCTGCACTAGCGTTGTTGTGGAGGAGGTGCTTATCAGAAATGACCCTGAAAAAAAGTCAGTATAGTGCCACTGACACTTCTGAATACTTTCCTGTGCAACTGGACTATGTCCTTGGGAAATCAAAATTATCTACAAGTGCGTTTTGACCCCACCATTAATAAGTTATGAGTAACACAAGTAACAGTCGTGTGAGCGTAATGTGAAATTATTTTACCTTAAATAAGTTTAGACATGTATATATTCATATAGATTGTTATTCACGTTAGTGAATTTAAATTGTGTATCACTTGCTGTGAAGTGATACTGTAGTGTAAAAATTAAACAAGAGGAGGAGATAAATTTGCTGGGATAGCCCAGAGGATCAGGTAACCCAGAGACATCAGTCACGGAGGAAAGCAACAAAAGGACAGACAGATGGCAACTAAAGACATGTGACTAGCAACAAGCTATAAGAACAAGCAGGATAAACTGCTAGACACGTCGCAGATACAGACAAGCTAAACTATGGTCAAATCACTGAACACTGAAAGCAAAGGAAGTCAGTTCAAAGCTAAACCTCTGCCTGCGTAATTCACTGTGTGCGACCGTTATCCGTTTAAGAGATTTTGCTTGGGCTGCTTTTCAGTCTGAGTCTTTCAGATTGCCATTTGAGGATTATTTATCTGCTGAAACAGTTCATGAAGAGGACCTACAAAAACATGATAACATCACCCCGACCATTTCAGTTATCATTTGTCAGCACAAACAATTTTGTCCAAATTCTACTGAGATGTCTTCTTGGATTTTTGACTCCCATATCATATCATGTATTTACATAGTCATTACAAATTTTACATACATTACAAATTCCTTATACATCTAAAATATTGTAGTGATGACATACAGACCTAATATCTGGAACAAATGCTCAGAGAGTAAATAAAACTGGGGGATTAATTATAATAACACTGTGCACTGCTGGTAGTCAAACACTCCCCAAGATACCTTTGGTGTTCACATGTAGTTCAAAACACAGAGGTCAATAAATCAGTAAAGAAGAGCATCAAAAAAAGTATAGTTACGGTGATGTACTTCAATTCACTTTAAGACACAGAGAGCGAAGTAAAAGAAGCCAGAAAAACCAGTGCATCAAAAACAACAAATATATCACCATCGTAGTGATGCTCTGTCCTCTCTCACTGCAATAAGAGCAACTTCAGCAACTGCTCAAACTACAGAGGGATCCCTACCAGGCTTAACAGGATCATCTTAAACAGAATAAAGTAATTAGTCAGCATTCAGCTACAGCAGCAGCACATTGGATTTTCACATTGGAGACAGATCCTATTCTATCCTATCCAGATCCCATAATGTTGCAACAGTCAGTGCAGTTACATTAGTCAAGATTTCATCCTAATTAAAGTTAATGTTAAGTGGATTTCAAGACAAATAGCAAATATATAATAAAAGTAAATATAAAATAAAGTAAGTTTCTATCCACCACTGTGTGAATAGAAGAAGTTGGATCCAGTGAGATGAACTGTTGCAGGTGTTAATTCTCCAGTTGAGCGTTATTACAGTAATACAGAAAGAGGGGGCACACTAAAATTTACATAGAGCACCAGCAGAACCTCAAGCAATGGGAAACAATGTAGAGAATCTGATGGAAAACTGGCATTTATATTTGTCTCATATTAATTTGAGGAACATTACAGCTCAATACCTCATGGGTCCACACAGATCTGATGTTGTCACCTGCTTCCATTTTTACATTCTGGAAACTCTAGATCACATTTTGTTTTTATCAGTCCACCAACATTTCCGTTTGTAAACGTTTGTAAATACCATAACTGAGTCTGTGACAGCCAGGAGTGTACACAACCTAACACAAGAGCAGGAAATGGAAAGGAAAATAGCATTCATGCAGTTAAACACCAAGAAACACTTACAAACCAGAACTAACCTACTAAACTCCAATACCAAGTCAGTTTTGCTTGATATCAGCACTTGCTGGCAACCTGTGTCCCAGGATCTAGGGCCATACTTCTGCTTTATCATGCTAACATATATAGTGACCCTTCAGGAGCTGCTCACTGAACCACTGGATCACTATCTGGGTCTTTCCTAGTTGTGTCTCAAAAGTCAAAAGTATGATGGAAGGGTGATACAGATCTTTGTATCAGTACTAAATGACTTAACAAGCTACTGGTCCTCAGTACTACCACTTGTGAACATTAACTGATCACACACAGCAGATTGATCCAGAGAAACATGTCTTAGCTGGAGGATGATAGAACAGAGTGCCACTGTTAGCTGAAGCATCCTCCTACACACTCAAGCAAGCTGCAAATATATTCTCTCAAATGCAGTTCAAAGGGAAGATGGGTTCTGACGTAATTTGGTTTCTCACTCCCTATCTCAGTGTAGATAATTTATGTAGTCACTGGGTGTATTTAAACAAGAGAAGTAAATTTATTATGTCAGCTTATATAACATGGTCAGCGCTGGAATAATTACTGCACTGATAGCAGCCTTTAGCAGAGCTAGCAAGATATGTTAATGTAGGACAATTACAATGTTGTTGTAGCGTATCTGCCAACAGCTGGGGGACAGGAGGGACGTTCCAGGATGCTTCTGAGCTGTCACAAGCTTTGTGTAACGAAGCATTTGTGACTGGATGTGCCATCATAGAAATACTGCCAGTGTTTCTTGCCTTTATAACACTTTGTCTTGACATGGGAGGGGGGACAAGAGATATTTAAGTAATTTCCTGTGTGTTTGAAACCGTGTGTGGTGCATTAGCTAGTCTGACAAAACAACCACGACTGCTGTAATCCTCTCTAGATGTTGTACAAAGTGACAGTTGTAATCTCTGCTTCTCTCTTTGTGACTCCCTCTATTTCTCACTAAAATTATTACTTGCTCTCGTTTTTGTTTTTTTTCCTTCACTCGTTCTCTCTTTGTCTCTCTGTAAGTGTGTGCGGTTGGTAATCAGTCAGCTTAGTTCTTCATCTCAGTAAACACTATTAGCCCGGAAGGCAAGCCAACCAATCAGATTCTAGCAGAGACAGCGGGGTGGCCAATAGCGGTGAGGAACACCGAATCCCTCGTGACTTTGCTGACCTGCTGCATGTCGGTGAGGGTTGCCATGGAAACCCTACTGTACAGAGCAGTTCTGTGGAGATGCAGTGGAGCGAGGGAGGGATGAGAGAGGTGGGAGAGGAGAGATGTTGGCAAACGTAGGACAAACAAAAAGCCAAACAGGAGCGATAAGATAGAGGAGGAGTGTTTCCTAGAAATGTGGCATCAGGTGTAGTTGCAGGACAGAGAGGGACTGGCAGTCGCCACTTTAAACCTGGCTGCGTGAAATGCATCTGGCTCAAAAGTGCACAGTGTGCTCCAAAAGCATGTAGGCAGAAGAGCATCTTTCATTGTTTTGGCTCACGACTGTTGAGACATGACACAGCCCTGAGGTCGCAAAGGTAGACTGTCAGTTTCAATCTGATGGCAACCTGTGTTCAACCGTATAAGATGATCACTTGAAGATCTGTCACCTCTTTGTGGCAGGTTTTTTTTTTCCAAAGGTATACAGACAAATTAACAATTAACAATTTTGGCTTTTTCATTTCACAATCAGTGAAATGATAATTCTTGTTATGTGATGACAAATTATGCCTTAAATACAACAATTTGGTCCAGAGATACAATTTTATCTAAAAATATATATAGGTGAGTGTCTCTACATCTCTACTATAGTTTGCAATCACTGTGTTCAAAAGGAACAATGACATTACTGTTTTAAAACAAATGGTTAGAAACCATTAATGAATGTATTTTTTAAACGTCAGTGTAAATATAAAACTTTAGTAACGTGGCTGTCATGGCCATTGATGTTTAACTTTATCTATACAGAACAAATGTGCAGCATCAGTAGTAGAGGATATCACAGCAAACAAAATAATTTACTACAAAAAGGGACAGAACAGCCACATTTCACAAAATTTTGCAAATATACAGTATATACTGCTGGCATTTTTTTACATACTGTCATACCCCAACCCTTCATTACTTGGTTGAGTACTTGACTGTGGCAATATGTTTCAGTGTCTTTCAGCTGATTCACGTATATACTGTATGTACCATAGTTCTTAGCACCAGACAATAAAAAATTTTTTCTAGCTAATGAGAGAATGAAAAAACCTAGCAACTAAAGACACACTGATATGAGCAAATAAGTGAAGACTCAAACAGCACCTCAGAAAACATTTAAAATAAATATTTTTCCCAGCAATTTTATAAGGTACAAAATAAAAAAAGAATGATATTAAACAAAGACATTAAACATTTGTCAGGTGACGAAAACCAAATGAATGCTAATGTTGCTCCATGTCATGAGGTTTTAACAATAGTTTGCTAATGGTCGCTATAATATGTTTTAGACAAAGGTATATACACAAACTTAACACTAATAGTAAAAGTAAAAGTGTACTTTCCCAGAAAATTCTACGGTACAAGTAGATGACAAATTCTCAAAATGACTGTAGAGAGTACAACACTGGTCTCTGATTTGTAGTGGAGCAAAGGTAAAAGTAACATAAAGTAGAAATATTCCAGTAAATGTCAAGTACCTCAAAATTATACTTAAGTACTGCACTTGAGTAAATATACTTAGTTTCTTAACACCTCTGGTTTTTGAGGCGAAAAAATAAGTGTAGTATGCCTGTTAGCTTCTTTGCTGCTTTACTTCCTAGTGGTCAGAAGTTAAAGCTACAACATGCATCAAGCTATCTTCAGCAAGAGACTTAAAATCAGTCTCTGCTCCACCTGGTCCAACAAGTACAGTATATGTTGTCACATTAGGATAACTGCAATGTTTAACTGTTTGAATTTGGTAGCAACATTGGCATTTTTATCTAATTTGGCCACTGGCGTTTTATTTTTACTTCATCTTTGTGTGAAGACCTAAGGGACCAGTATTGTTATGTAGTATATCTCCTGCCACACCAGGAATGAATAAAGTTCTAGAAATGTATTTTCCATAGGGTTTTACACAAGCCTTGCTTTGGAGCTCTGGAGCTCTGGAGCACGTTAACTAACGCCTTTTGAAGAGAGACAGAATCAAACTTACATAGTGTGAAAATAGACTAAATTAGCATAGAGCTAAAGATAACTCAGGGAGGAAAATGTGCCATGTCAAAATCACTAGAAAGACACATGCTAGTTGTCCAAGTCAGCCATTGCATGGAATGGTTTATCTTGGTTGAGATCATTTTCTATTATCTTGAGGTCTTGTGCTCCAGCTTGATCGATTGTTTTATCTTATTTACACTTTTAGTTTGACTTAAAACTATATAACCTCAGGTAAAGGACAAATGCTCTTATAATAAGGACACTGTGTACTGTTGGAGCTAGATAAACACTCATAACTAGGCCAATCTCTGCTGCATTTACAGTATGTGAGTTCAAATGCTTTACAGAGCTACTGAATCACACGTCCCTCTGTGGGAGGTTTTCTTATCACTTTACTTTTGCTGTCAGCTTTAATCTTTCCCATTCTTTCTTTAATGACCTCCCTCATCTCCTGATTAGAGGATATTTCTCGTGGTAATCATGACAATTAGCCATCCATCCTAGCCATCTATCCATTATCTGTTGATCATTAAATTGATACATTCATCCAGCAATTTGTCGAATCTGTCCATCCATGTTTCTCTCTCTCTCTCTCTCTCTCTCTCTCTGTGTTTCCATATATCCCATCTGTCCACTTATCTATCAAGCCAACTTCTTCTTCTTTGTCCTGATTCGACCCCTCTAACCAGTCTGATCTGCAGATTTTATCAGGCTGCTCAGGACTATGTGTGTATGTGTGTGGTCCAGACTGGCTTTGTAAAACGGTCTGCTAGTTGTAGACTTACGTAACAAGGATTTAACTGCATGTATGCTACTGTCAGCTCTGTTGCTCATATGCCGTTCACGTTCATGTGTGTGTGCTATTTTCCCCCACACAATGTGTATCTACATGTGTGTGCGTATGTGTTTCTATTTTTTAAAAAGGAGTCCATATGGTGTGTGTCTCATTAACAGAGACTGAACCAAAGTCCAGTGAAAAAGACAGCTTTCGATATCAGGGCAAATTGCTCTTATGATAAAGCCATCAAGTTTACATCAGTGGTTTTAAGTGTCTCAACAGCTGTTGAATTGCCATATTTAAATGTAAATAAATTATATTTAAGAAATGAATTTATTAAACACGTTCACTATCCCCAGAAGTTGAACTGGCAGCTTTGTTGCAATTGTACACATTTAAATAGTAGAAATAGCCTATGTTGAGTATCTTATTCTTGTTTTGTCCAGGCAATACAGAGCTAAAATCATGACTGACAACATCTAGTGAAAGAATAATTGAAAATTAATTTACAGCGTACAAGCGTAATTAAAAAGAATTTGGTGTCTAACTTTGTCAAATTATTACAACATTGTAATATGTTGTATAAAACACCTTTCTTAGAACATGTTACTTAGAAGCTGCTGTCCTCCTCCGTCCCTCTAACCTTTTACTCATCCCTTAAGACTGTGTGGCCTAAATTAAAGACCTCCAAATGCAGAGTGTGTCCTTATGCAACTGAAAAAAGGGGAGAGCATGGTAAGAAAAAGAATAGGGGGAGAAGAAAAGACAGAAGGGAAGAGTCAGAGTATAGATTGAGAATGGTTTTCAAAACGTGTCCTGATTCAACCTCCTGCCTCTGCATGAAACAGCGTGTGGTATGTGTTGTGTGTGTCGGCAGAGTAAAGAATGACCTGAGAAGACCTTTCAGACAAACATCACATCTGTAACTCATCAGCCTGTCAATCATCCTCAATAGCAAGAGGACAGTGGTCGGTCACTTTTATGAAATGTATTCTGAGAGACATTGTTTGGTTCACACATCCTCACATGTCCTTTTAAACACACTCGCCCCCCCACCCCACCCCAAAAATACCCAAAATGCATCTCTACTCCTGCTCTTACCTCCATCTGAGTACGTCTCTGTTCCATATCCATCTTGTAGTCCGTTGGTCCACGTCCCCTCGTACTTCCCGCTTGTCCCCGTGCTCTCTCGGACGCCGTAGCGTCCCTTAAAGCCGTGCGTCCACTCGCCCTTGTACACCCAGCGGCCTTTATTCTCAACGCCCACGCCGTGTCTCTTGCCCTGAGCCCAGGTACCCTGGTAGGTGTTCCCGCTGGGCCACGTGTAGACACCCAGCAGCTCGAAGCCATGGGCCCAGGACCCACAGTACTCCCCCTGGCCTTTCGGCCCCGTGCAGATGCCATGGCCATGCGCCTTGCCCTCCTCCCACCCTCCGCAGTATGACCCCCCATCGTCAAAGTTGAACCTGCCGCCAGTGGACATGCATGAAACAGGTCTTGGCAATTCCCCTGAAGCCTCGACAAAAACAAAAAGAAAAGAAAAAGAAAAGGAAAAGAGAAAAAAGGACAGGTTGGTGTTAGAACCAATCCATGGAGCTGAGTTTGGAGGTTGGAGAGAGTGGGAGGGAGAGGGAGAGAACTCCCACGCAAATCAGGAACCGCCACCCTCTGTTTTGAGCTGGCTTGGAGAAGAGAAAAGGAGAAATTAGCTGAGTACAAAATTTGGCCCCTTACAGGGGTGTCAGGGGTCTCCCGGCGTGGTGGGAAAGGGTAATGTGATGCTGTTCACACCATCCTCTTGGTGGGCTCTATGTAGCTTTGGCTAGCACTTTCTAGATCCTCTGTGGCAGATGTAGGTGAGAGAGGAGGAGAGTGGGCCCAGAACTCCCATCATCCTCTTTCAGCAGGAGTTGAATGCATCAGGCAGCTCCACTGGCCTGCCATCGGCCTGCCTACACAGTCTGCGACACAAAACGCACAACTCTTCCTCCTACTCCTCTCCTGCTTTGCGCTCGGGCCCACTTGTTCTGCCGCCTCCTACCTGATGATGCCTCAACCTCTCTGGGGCGTAGAGCCAAGAAGTCTCCCTGGTGGCAGCCCTTCAAACCTCCAGGCTTCCAGTATAGAAGCCACCCTGATCAGCACTGGGGCCCCCGCTGGAGCTGTGGTGTGAAGAAAAAAAAAAAGAAGACTCCTCCTCAGAAATAGTTTTTTCTTCAAGTCAACTCCTCATGATCAGACAAAAACAATGGATCAATTCAGGCTTCGCCATCCTCTCCTTCTTATTCTGCTCCTTCAAACACACGCTGATCTGGTTCTGATCGCACAGCATAGGAGCGCACACATGCATAGAGAGGGGAAGAGACAGAAAAATGGGGAGGAAACACATAAAGGGTAATCTGCTTGGCTGCTTTTTTCTCTGTCCTGTGGTGCTGGAGAGCAGCAATGCAGTCTCCTGTCTTAAGCACGCAACGCACTATATCCAAGTACACACATACACACACTCTTTCTGAAAGCAAATGTGCAAACAATGACAATAAACAACTGAATTGATTAATTTCTCCTCCTATATTCCCTCTCTCCCTCTCTCTCTCTCTCTCTCTCTCTCTCAGACTGTCTGTAGGTCTTTAATCCACTGCGTCCATAAGTGGTTTATCCTCTGCGTGGGTTGCCTTCAGGTTGCCTGCTTGACGAAATAACATCCATCTATATGATGCTGTTATGGTGTGTTCTGTCCTCTTCAGCATCTCCTGCTTGTCTCCATGTTTCCCTGTGGAGCGCCGGCTGACGCACAGCCTGCCTGCTGTACTGGTCTTACAATCTCTTCTCCTCCTATAGCTGAATCTCTGTGTATCTCTCTCTCTCTCTCTCTCTCTCTCTCTGAAAATCTGCTCATTAGAGAGGACTGTTCCAATGCAGTCAACCAACCCCTCTCCTCCTGCTTAATAGCACACTCCAGCTCTTAAAGAGACACACACTCCACAGAGAGCGAGTCCTTTCTTCTCATCCGATACCTGTAGCTTTCACTATTTAGTCAGGCTTTGTCTGTCTTTCTGCACCGTCCATTAGACTCAGCTTGCTGCCCTGATTTGTGTCTCTAAAGATGATTGTAGTGCTAGTAATACATATTTTCACTCAGCAGGTGAATCATAAAATAATAGTTATTTTAATAGTATGATAGTTTTACCATTTGTGTCTTGGGAGAGGAAAAAACATTCAATAGTATATAATAACTATTGTGTCTGTCTCATGTTGATAGCCAGCAGCTGGGTAGCTTAGCTTAGCACAAAGACTGGAAATGGGAATCAGCTATAGCCTGGCTCTACCCAAAGGTTAATAATCAGTCTACCATAATAAGCCGACAACAAGACTCCAGGAAGATACTGATTATGGCTAAGAAATAGTGTTGCACAGTAAGCCCCATAAAACTCATTTTTTAGCACATTTTGAAACAAAACAAACAAAAACACATAAACTGTCAACTACTGTCTCAGTCTAGAGTTTATTTGCTACCACTGCCTTCACAGGACTGAGGATTTCATGTAAACTCATCACATAAAGCAAAAATCGAACACTGTTTTGCCTGGTACTGAACTCATGCTCTGTACTGGACACTTTTGCTGTCACAAGTTAAAGCGTTCAGCCATTACTACATTTTACTTGAATTCAATAAGCAATGTGTAACCTTGCTTGGAGGCTGCAAATGGATCACAGAAGAAAAGCAAAGCTGAGAGCTGATACTTTGTGTTTCAGAAGTAACTGAGGTGGGAGCATGGATGTAATACGAAAAATGGATAAACTGAAGTTCTCAAATACTTACCTTTTCATTCCAGTGTAGTTGCTAGGTGCTTGTGCCAGAAATGTTTTCTAGGGTTCCTGAAAGTCTAAACATGTGCTTCCCATTGGCTAGATGCAGATATACAGTAATTGGCACAAATTAATCAACACAGGACCTTTGTCTGTACTGATGTATTCAGTTGGTAGGACAGTCATCCACCGTTTGTCTGGTGTTTAAGGGGATTAATAAAGTATCAGTTATTATTATTACTGTATGTTGTACTTCTCAGCTATTACAGCTTCATTTGTTATGTAGCATAGCAGCAAGGGAATGGAAACCCCTTAAAGAGAGTGTAAAGAGACGATATTGTGACACTAAGGTACAGTATTAGCTGATAATCAAATATCAGCAGGTAACAGAGATGCAGCTGTAACGTTTTCCAGTACTTTTGTACCAATGTCGGTCACTTAACCAATGTTTAGAGTGGGCAGAGGGAACAACAGGTGGGATAAATGATGATAAAATTACACCTTGATGTAACTGGCCTTTAAACCACTCTTCTGTCTTTCCTCTTAGACCTCTCGTTGACTTTACTACTACCCTTCTTCCTCACATCATAAAGTTCATCTTTCTATATGTCCTCCTTTTCCCATTCAGCACCTTTCTGCAGCTGTCCTGTTGTTGCTGCTGTCATTGTCCCTCTGCCTGCCACAGTCTAGAAGAGCTAAGCCAATTTCAAGGCCAGATTACAGTAATAAAATCACTCTGGGCTGGGGATTAAGGCTTAGGCCTCTAAACACACTAGTAGTTGAGAGAGAAAAAGAGAGGGGAGGAGGTGGAAGAGGAGGAGAAAGAGAAGCTGAATGAGTGGAGAGGACGGCGGTGATGGCTCATGAACACAACAAAGGGATTAGGATTTAGAGAGGTTAGTAACAAAGTGTGTGCACTCACAAATCCATGACATCACTGAACTGAAGCAATTAGAGCTAAGATGTCTCTGACATAATCATGGATAATAGTTATTGGGTCATTTGGGATGTCACAGGTGTAAAGAGGCCACAAGAGTCTCACGTTACAATTTCCTCACAAGTTAAAGGAAAGTTTATTACGGAAAAGATATATACCATTTATTACAGCTACTTCAGAATCTGTCAAAGTGTGGACACGTGTTTTAAGGGGACACAAACAAGACATTAGTGCTCAAAAACATAGATATGTATATTACTACAGCTTTCACTCTGTTGATGCGTGAGGCAGCCACTGTGGGTTTCGTGGTTCATCTCACTCTCCCAATTATAAATCACACAAACGTTCTAAACCATGGGCTCCCTGCAAACTACTTCACCGTTAGTGGGGTGATGTTGTCATGTTGGTTGGTGGTTCTCTTTCTGAGCTATTTGTGGTCTGTGAAGATTCTCAGTCATTCGGGTGAAGTCGTCTGAAGGTCATGGCAGCTGGACGTCTTTCTTTAAAGTAGAGACGTTTCATTCTGAATCCACAGAACTTTGTTGATCTGAGGGAAGTTGGTTAGTGACACATTTATCCTCCAGGTAGGTTTCACCTCACACCTGCCTTAAAAGGGCTCTTTAAGAGAAGCAAAGGCAGGGGAGGGGTGTGGGTAGATGTAACAGACCTCCACCTCTGTTGAGCGAGGTGTTGTTTTTTTATGCACATGCAAAGCATCATCCCACCGGTGAAGTGTGGTGGAGGGAACATCATGAATCGGGGCTGCTTTGCTGCCTCTGGACCGTCAGAGCCATCATGAAGAAGGAAATGTCTGGTGGATGTCTGAAAGCTGAAGCTCAGAAGAAGTTGGGTGATGGAGCGGGACAATGATCCTAAACATCAATCTACTACAGAATGATTTGAGATACATAAAATCCACCTTTTGGAGTGGTCCAGTCAGAGCTCAGAGCCCAACCCAACAGAGATGCTGTGTGATTACCTCAAGAGAGCCGTCCACACCAGACGGAGCTGAAGCAGTTCTGTGAGGAAGAATGGTCCTCATTCATCGGTGGTTCAATCAGTAATCATCACTTTGTATGTTTAATGACTGTTCCTGTTTTACGTTTGTTGATAGTTGTGACTTTGGTAAACATCTCATTACTTTTTTTTGATGACTATATGTTGTAAGCGCTTAACTGAGTCCAAACATATTGGTTTGCTAGTGGACGTTAGCCTGAAAGTAACTACTCAGCTACTGACCTGTATTCACACCACATTAAATTATTAATCCACAACAACTGTAATTAACACTGTACACGCCTAAGTACCTGATGTTGGATTCTAATGTTTCGGGGTCAATGAGTAGAGAGGAGACATTGAAGGTGCTGCTCTTCAGTTTTCCCAGGATGCTTTTTGTTCCCAGTGGATCCCTGTACGTTGATATAACACGATGTGGTTTGCTGTATGATTCCATGTCACATTCTGTATAAATATTGCTATAATACAACTGGTTATGCTGTAAATTATGTTGTGTGCGCTCCATGTTGCCCTTTTGAACAATTAACCCATAGAGACTGGTGTATCTCTGCGGGATAGACACGGTTAGACGGACTTGTCCTGCAGCTCTATGCTGTTTGCTCACCAGCTGGTCTGTTTGTACAGTGTTAGGCATCTCCAGGCAATCAATGAGGGCGCTCCTCTACATGGTCAATCATTACATAAGGGTGCCATGAGGATCAAAAGACTGAGAACCACCAAGAGTCTTTTCTATAAAAAGTAATGAGCAACTGAAAGCAACTGAATGTTCACTCCTCTTTTGGTGACTTGGATTTTTTTCAGCAGGGACATCCTGGTAGCCAAAAGTGACTCGCTCCTCTTACATATTAAGATTTCATTAACACCAGGTCTGACAGTCTATTCTTGTAATATGATGTCCACCAAGGTAAGAAAACTCTATAAATATGACTCTGCTTTGAACTGACGTACCTGGATTCTACAAGTTTCTCTCTCAGACACACACACACACACACACACACACACACACACACACACACACACACACAACTGACGTATCTGTGACGATAACACGCTGCATGCCCCCACGTCAGCAGTGCAACCAAAAAAAATCTCTTTAGTTATTTATAAAATCTTTTTTTGGCCCAGAGTTAAAATAAAAAAAGGGGGTCGCGGGAAAAAGGGGGTGGGGTTGGGGTGAGAGAGGTGGAGAAGGAAGGCAAAGCGAACAAGAGGAAGGCAGCCTCATTCTCATCCATCTCTCTCTCTCCTCTATTATTCATCAGCTTCTTCTCATCCCTCGTTCAGCATGCTGATGGAGGATAAAATAGGTCACCGAGGGATAGGATGGTGCTCGCACAGTGACTTATGTCTTCCCTGACACATTTTGTACTTCTCCCCTCCGCCTTTGCATCCCTCGCTTCCCTCCCTCTCCCTTTTTCCTTCCTTGCTGCCACCGGCACCACTGTCTTATCATCTCGTCTTTTTCACCTGCTCATTCTCAGCCTTCTTTTTTCTC
Organism: Ctenopoma multispine; assembly: GCA_034779795.1. Classification (NCBI taxonomy): domain Eukaryota; kingdom Metazoa; phylum Chordata; class Actinopteri; order Anabantiformes; family Anabantidae; genus Ctenopoma; species Ctenopoma multispine. The sequence goes on along the minus strand of JAUYWH010000024.1, from coordinate 3,661,096 downwards.
TAACACCACTTTCCTTGTTCTCCAGTGCCTCACCTCCCTCCTGTCTTTTGATGATTCCTGAATCCTGCTGTTCAGCTCAGCTCAGCTCACTTTCCTCTCTCTATCTCCCTCAGTCGTCTCCTTCTTGCTTGTTGTACAGGAGTAAAACTCAGACAAAAGAAATGTGTTGCAGCAAACTATCTGCAGGGGGCACAACAAACCATCATATCCATGGATCATGCTGCAGCGGAGAGAAGCAGAAGTGGTAGAAAAAATTACTCAGTAAGCAAGAGTAGAACACCTGACAGGCCAATCAGAACAGAAAGAAAGACTGGATTAAAAACAAAAGGACAAGAAGTAATAAATGAACCCTCACATGTTTCGGTTTTAACATATTTTAAACTTTATATTGTTGGTTTTACTCAATATTTGTGCAGAAGCTGAGAAGCTTTGAATGTCACTCGCCTCCTGTGACTGCACTGACAAAGACGTCCACCAGGTGGAGACAAAGACAGGCAAAGGCCAAAGTATGTAAACTTTAATTTTTAGAAAAGATTTGGGAATTTGTCAGTGTTAATAATTGATTTTAGAAGAATTTGTATGTTAAATGTCAGATGTTTATTAGCTTTCCTGATCAATTTTTCTTCACTTTGTATTACTCTCTGAGCTGAACTGTTTTTTGGTATTTACGACACTGGTGAATATGCTCAGTGTGTAAGTTGTATCCACAGTTTGCCAACCATAACAATTTTGTAAGGTGATAATATGTCAGTGTTCTGCCAGTGTGGAGTAATAGTAATAGTAGTAGTAAAGCATAGCTGCTAGAAATAAATTAAATCAAAGTAAGTAAAAATGCAGTGCATTCAACTCTATTCAGTGCAGTCAATGAATGGAGGCATTTTATTTTATTTTTGAAAACCATTGAAAAACCATTATACCTTAAATGTAATGATACCCACAAGTTAAAATGTGTTAATTAGTTCGAAATTCATTTGATCAGTTGGGAAGACAGTAAAATATTTAAGTGTTTTAAATGTTGAATGAAATTCCACTTGCACTTACTTAATTAGTGACAGTACAGTTCAAAAAACATTTACAAGCAATAGGTAATCCTTTGCACGCACACACACACGCACACACACACGCACACGCACACGCACACGCACACGCACACACACACACACGCACACGCACACACGCACACGCACATACACACACACACGCACACGCACACACACACACACACGCACACACACGCACACGCACTGTGGTGTCCTCCATTACTGGTCTTCATAGAAGACTTTAGCCATGGCGAGGGCGACCTTTGTAACCTTTTTGTCCTTGGCGTCAGGGCCCATGTTGGCACGTGCCAATTCTATCCAGTACTGCTCTGTACGAATCTGGTAATCGGTCACCGTCTCCCCCTCCTGCACCGCTGGATGCTCTTCTTCATCTGGAAACACACAGACAGGTAGAGAGGTTAATGGCGCCTTTTTAAAAAACAGCAACAAAACATAATTCTACAAACTGCAAATCTGAAATTAATAAACATTTTTAATCATCACTGACCGAAGTGCTGCTCCTCACTAACGTGAATCAAACCTCCACTGGGAAATTACTCAGTGGTGAGTTTACAGTGAAAGACATGACTCCCCACAACATACTCAGTAAGGCTGGATTAAAGGCCTTAGTGAACATAGTGAAACGGCCATCTAGCAATACCACACGCACAGAATTTATACAGACTACAACACCAGACCTGTATAGAGGATTTTACCGGATACACTTAGGTACAGTATTTAGTTGTGATAGTTGAGGATAGCATGACGTATACATAAAGCATTATGTCATTAAGTGTCCCCACGAGCCCACACAAACAAATGTGTTTACGTGAGAAACACTGACTGTAAACGTAACGATTCTTTCCAAGGAAAATCCACAGAGTCCCTTTAACTGATTGTGACTAGGGATGTAAATGATTACATACTTAGAATCGGATAATCATTTTAACTCTGTGGTACGCAGGTACCTGAGATTTCAGGTGACTACCTCTTGAAGCTCATCGAGCCAAGAGTGTGCAAAGCAGTAATCAGAGCAAAGGGTGGATATTTTGAAGAAACAGTTATTTCACCTTTTTATGTTAAGTACATAACTCCACATGTGTTCATTCATAGTTTTGATGCCTTCAGTGAGAATCTACCAATGTAAGTGGTCATGAAAGTAAAGAAAACAACACTGAATGAATTGAATGTGTCCAAACTTTTGGCCTGTACTGTATTACATCATAGTTTGCAGGTGAACTGTCTTCCACACTTTACATCTCTATAATGGAAATTTATGACACACAACATGTGACCATGTTTAATGTCATAAATCACAAACTAAGACATGAAGAAGCAGAATAATCTCTTACCTTCTTCGTCCTCACTCTCTCCTTCTGACTCCTCCTCCTCCCCATCTGCTCCTTTTGCCTCTTCCTCTTCCTCATCATCGCCCTCTGACTCAGACTCTTCCAGCCACTCCTGTGTCTCTTTGGAGAAAGAATAATAAATCCAAATGAAACCTCACTTCCCTCCAGCTCCTCTCCTGGGTCAGATGATACTCAAACATGACACTTCAGCACACACAGGCTGCCTCTATGCCACCTGCTGAGCAGACACTGATTCAATCTCAGATCGTTCTCATCTACATGTCTCACTTCAGTGATTTTTAGATTAGCTGACTCACTTGGATCCATTTCAACCAGAACCTCCCACTGATCCATCTTGTGAAGATCCAGGCAGTAAAAGTCGTTCAGGGTGAACTGCCTGTCACCAACCTCGAACATCCCCCCATACAGGAAGAGCTTTCCCTGACGCACTGTTGCCATGGCACTGGACCTCGGGCAGGGCTCCACCAGGGGAGCGGAGGATGAATCTGAGGAGATAAAAACCTACATCTGACTCTGACATCAGTAAGAGGACAAAAAATATGGGACGGTGCAACTTTTCTACATACTTTCATTAGGTTGCGTGTGTGTGTAATCTTACCATCATCCTCCTCTTCTTCGTCTTCTTCCTCTTCCTCCTCCTCCTCTTGGGCTCCAGGGATCACTTCCTTGATTGTCATCACTGTGCCATCCTCAGCGACAATCTCCTTGATGACTTCAGTGGGTCCTTCAGCTGTCGCCTCCTCTCCCTCCTCCTTCTCTGCTCCCTCAGCTTCTGCACCACTTTTTTTCCCCCTTCGTCGTTTCCTCTTCTCCGTCTTGTTTCCCTGAACAGACGGAGTATTAATGATAAATGCTTAAGGTGCACAAAAATAAAACAAGTCACGTGCACTCGTGGAGCAGGAGCTTACTCTGAGCTGCCCGGGGAACCAGCGGTTCTTCACTGTGTCATACAGGTGCAGGTCATTGTAGAAGTCGCCATCTAGCGTCTCTTCTTCTTCCTCATCACAAACGCCACCAAACAGCACCGCCCGCCCCGCTGGTCCCACCGCCAGTGAGAAGCCAGAGCGAGGCGGGGGCTTGTTACCTGAGGGGTTCACCCTGGACCACAACCATTTCTCTGAAGACGAGAGAAACAGCCAAGTCACAAACAAATAACAGGAAGGACAGTAGCTGGATAATTTCTATTAACTATAATTAACACTTTGTTTGTACCTTGTCCATCTTTTCCATCTCTCTTCAGGAGAAACATGTCAGAGTGGATGGTCCCCTTTTCCACATCTTTCTTCACTCTCTAAATAAATGCAATAAAAACACTTTATTCCACATTACAGTAACAAATATATTGGCAATGTGGGGGAGGCAGCGTGCACACTCACCACTTTGGAGTATCCCCCATAGATGATGACACCAGTGCCATCAGGCGTGGACGTCATCTGACAGGCAGAGCGCGGGGAGGGTGCAGAGCCTGATGGAGTAAGGCGCGACCACGAGAAGGTGTCCAGGGAGAAAGCGTAGACGTCATTGTAGTAGATAAAATCCCTGTAGGTGGAGGAGAAGGAATCGGGAGAGGAAAGGGTTGAAAGTGAGCCAAAAATAGAACATTCTGATTTTATGACCTGTACAAACGTACACAGCATTTAGAATAATAATAACAGTAATGAAATACATTATTGATCCCTTTGGAGAATTGATGTTGGACAGCTGGCAGACAGTACATGTCGGTGCCACTACAGGGTTTCGGTATCTTGTCCAAGAATATCTCAACATATAACCAGAAACCACTGACCCTGGGGTTGGTAGACGGCTGCTCTACCAACTGAGCTATTGCTGTTTTATCACCCACACATGTACAGAGACATGTTGTAAGCCTAACATGCTAACAGTTACATATTTACACTTACTATATGCAATGTATGCTAATGTTAAAATTTGTAGTTCCATCATCTCTCCTAACGCAGATCCATTATTTTCATCATCAATATACAGATCAACGATGCCTTATTATCATTTGGTTATCGATTGCCTACCTGGTGCTCTCATGAAAACCTCCAAACACCAGCAGGTGTCTCTTGCTGAGGACCATGCGGTGGCCGCTGCGCCCTGATGGACCCCCAGGTGCCCTGGGGAAAAAAAACAGAACGGTATTTACAGCCACCTTCGCTCTTCCCTTTGTTGGTTATTTGTATGAACATTTGAACGTACTTAATGTTCTCCCAGGTGTGTGTAGCTAGGTGCAGCACCCAAAGGTCCTTGTAGTGGTAGAACTGTTCTCCGTTTGGAGAGGCGAACTCTCCCCCAAACACCCAGAGCTGGCCCCCACCCTGTGGAACTACCACTGCCTGAGGGGGGAAAAAGGAGGGAGGAAAGGAGGAGTGAGACGGAGGCTGCATAAACAGACTGAGATAAGGAGGTTTGATGTCCTCAGAATTTATTGGCTTGCTTGCAGCAGCCCACCAGCCATGATGACATTGCTGATATGTCTCAAAGTTTCCCTGATCTCTGCCACAGTGGCGTGCCCCCTTGTAGAAGAATCACATCATTGATCACATTCGATATTCAAAGAATTCATCTGGAATGTCAGCTGATGTTTGCTCACTTGGAAGTGGTAGTATGTACAGTAAATACAATTGCTAATGTAAATCAAACAATCAAACAGCAGACAATGTGTGTTTTATTAGCAGACAGGTTATAAAACACAGCAAGAAACCACTGTGATGTTTCAACGTGTGCTGAAATATTCCCAGACTTTTTCCTGGTCTTGAGGCTCTACACTCGTGGGCCTACCTGATGAGAGCAGCGTGGTGGAGGCGGGTTGGGAATCTCTGATTTAACCCAACTGTTCTTCTTGATGTTAAACAAAAACAGATCGTTGTACAAGTACGTCTGCAAAAAAAAAAGACACAGCAATATTATATTTTACATTCAGGATTTATTCAGTGCAGAATTCCTCCTGAAGCAGATTGACCAATGAAAAAGCTGTATGCGTCAAAACACATTAGCACAAACACAAACAGTGTGTTAGTCTGTGAAACTGTGCTGAGGTGACGCCTTTTAGAGAAAGGACAAAGATGGCCTTTCCTTTATAGTAAATGATAAAAGATTAAATGTCCACACGCTGAACCATCAAATCAATTAATCAACAAAATCTGCATCCACAATGAAAAGTAAAACAAATTGTTTATGCATGATTTCTGACAACCTTTCGTCCATTGAAGAATTCTCCTCCGAACAGGATGAGTTCATCTTTCTCAGGATGGGAAGAGAGAGATGCACTCAGTCTGAAAGAGATTAAGACCTTTACAAATGGAAAAGGAATTCTGTGGGAAACATTTTATGTTGTAATGACCTGTATAACAGTTTTTAGTTACACTAGCACGGCTCCAATTATGACAATGTGGGTCAATCAACCATTACACTAAGTGCCATGAAATTTTGTACACACTCCGATATTCGCAGCGTATGTCCATATGTCATACGCTGACACCTCCCCTGGCACCAACATCAGGTTCAAATTAATGAATTAATTTTAATACTTTGGTTTAAGGCTAAATACCTGCAAAACTAATGACTATATACTATACTGAATAGTAAATACAATACATATTTTCTACATCGCATTATGTTTCATGTTTGTATGTCCATCATGTGGCTGCAGGATGAACTCATGCTGTCTTTAACCTTGGTGAGGGAGGTGGACACGTTGTTTCTACGACCTGGGTCTTCTTTGCATCCAGATTCTGAAACTCAGCAATCAGAGCCTCCAAGTCCTCCTGGAGACACAGAGAGAAAAGAAGGAAGACAGTGAATTAATAGAAAAAGCACAAAAACATTAAGATGAAAATCGTAGAAGTAGAAACACTATGAGTCCTAGTAAAAATCAACTTCGACTAATTTAGGCAGAGGAGACCTGCAGTTATCACCTGCAGTGACCAGAGCAGCTAAGTAGCTAACAGCCATGTTTACGAGAAACAAGCTAAGCTGAATGTCCTCTTTGCATCATATAAAATGTAAAAGTAATTCCATATATGTTGCAGCTGAAGAGTTAACATTACCTCTTCTCGTTTGGACCTCTTTGAAACCTTTTTCTCCATCTTAGAAGCTGTCTTCTCCGCTCCCTTCACCTTCTTTTCTTTCTTGCCTTTTTTGCCCATCGCTGCTGTAATGAAAACAAACTTTGTTTCAATGTCCCTGTGATTTAGCAGTTACTTGAAGAAATTCAGTCCCACATGGAAATCCAAACAAGCTCGCATGCCGAATGTGTTTCCTCTGGCAAGTCAGAGTCACTTCCGGCAACAAACGTGACGTAGAGAACGAGTGGTCATTTTTACACCGCCCCCTAGCGCGACGGAGGACACTCAGGCTGCACGTCTGAGCTTTGCACAAAAAGTATCTTATTAATAAATTAATAATAATAAAGTTATTTAAAATCATGAAATATGATATGTTTAACACTGTAAAAGCAGAATGGTGGAACTGTTGCACTGAGAGTGAACTGTATGTTTGCATTAAGAGACCCACTAAGATTCAGGACAAAAAAACACACACAGTGTACAGTGACAGTTGCCCTGTTCACAGTCCAACCTTCGATGCACAGTGTGTTCATATGTGCACAGTATGTGCGTGTGTGTGTATACTGTATATACTATACATATACTGTTACAAGCAGCAAAGTGCAGCTTTTATCTTTAACCTAGAAACTATTATGGGGGGATCTTTGCTTGTACGTGCCTCAGTGTGTGTGTGTGTGTGTGTTAATTTGTGTTGCTTTAAAACATAATGCATAGCAAACTGAGTGCACAAGTTTTCACTGGATTCACTAGATCTTTGAATATTTTTCACTAACTAACTTGTAGTATATAAGACTAGAAGCCCAGGTTGCATGAAAGAAAACAAACAGCTGCAACATAAAGTTTAGCTGTGTACAATAAGTAAATGACGATGATGATGATGACTAGTCCTTTGTTGTGGTAGTGTGTGTTTAAACACTACGTCCTCACATGCTTTACAGTAACATCAGTGTTTCACATGTTTGAGTGCACACGCCATCTTTAGCCTGTGTGGAATGTCACAGAGACAAACAACAGGTGCTAATGAGAAGAGTCTTCACACCTTGACATCACATTTGTTTGTAGCTGCACACAGTGATCTCTCCTGTTTGTTTGTTTTTTTACTGATAATACACTTTTATGACTTATCATGGTTTTATTAAATGGGGCTAAAAGCAGGACCTTTCTGTGTGATAGCATCATGGCCATTCAGCACATAGAGTTAGGGAGTTTATAAGAACTCTGGGATGAAGTTACACATTGTAACCAGCAGAGGGCAGATGTGTGTCTCAGCTCATCAGGTCATTCAAAGCCTTGAAGTTACACGACCTCTTCCACCTGTATGTATTTGATAATTGGAGGTTGAGAAATATTTAATGCTTGATAAGATAAAAAAAAAATAAGATAAGATAAATCTGAAGCACTGATACTGAGAAATGATGCCTGCTTTGTGGAAGGCGATATATATGAGCCACTGAGGAAGATTGCTGATATGTATCATTCTCACAGTCTCATTTCTGCTTTGTGCTCCACTCAGGTTAAATGAAAGTCTTATCACTTTTAATTATTTTATATGTGTTCACAGTGATTAAAAATGGAGGTCACAATGTTTAGAAGTGGCACATGAATTTATCAAGGCCAGTTTTCTGCTGTGGGTGTCCGCTCTTTCCAGTCATCTGTCAGCATACTGTGATATTCATTTTCCTTCCCAGAATCTACAGACAGACACAAAAGCCTACAATAAACACACACACACACACACACACACACACACTTGGATCAGCTGACCACACACACACACACACACACAGAGCACATGACTGCTCTGCCCCCTGCTCACTCCTGACTCCTAAACTTTGTTGCGTTTGTGAAACACCTCGGGACACAATGCGGGTAATGTTTTTGTTTCAGTCGACAGGCTTGTTTGATGTCATCCTCCCTGTGTGTGCAGAGATTAAGAACACTTTGTTCAGAGCAAATGACTAATAGAAACCCTAAGTGACCACATCTCCATCATCTTCACCTCAGGGCATTAGCAGCGCAGTCACACATTTCATCACAAGTCCCACAAATTCACATTGTATTTATAGTTTTTTACAAACAGAAAGAAATCTGCCCACTTTTCTGCCAGCCTGACCCACTAAAACATTTTACTGGAGTCACACGAGCGTCTGTAAGACTGGTTCCCAGACCGCTGTTCCTGAGGGCACCCTGCAGACCGGAGGTGGGTGTTTGCAACAGATGCAGGTGCTTTTGTAAGCAGCCTGATATCTAAGTGTCCTTGGAGAAGACACCCCACAAAAACACATCGTGTATGTGCAGCTGTCCAACAACTATTTCCCCAGGTGGGTTAATAAAGTAGTTAAATACTGAAAAACAACTTTAGCAGCATTTTCATTTATTTCAACTTCATAATTACGACTGGGTACAGGGTAGCATACAGGGAGAGGGAGGGCTGGAGGTGGATGAGTTGGGCTGAAGTGACCTGAACTTATTTAACTTAAAGGATAGGTTCACAGTTTTTCAAGTCTGTCTGTCTTAAAACAACAGTCATCGGATATAATCAGAAAACCACGTTATGCTTCCAGTGTACTGTAAGTGATGGAGAAAAAAATTCCCTTTTTGTTACTTTCCTTCCACTGCAGCTCAGCAGGGATACTCACTCGATGTGATTAACACAAACTGCTGAAGCCTGGAGTCTTAGCTTTACACAGACATTTGAGTAAGTGTTATGTCCTGGTTCACTTAGGTGAAGGGAAGCAACATAAATCTCCAGATGGTTGAGGTTAAACTGGGATATTTATTGTAGTAATTGGTTGTGTAGCATACAAAAACCAGACATTACTGCAAATGCAGACTCTAGAGCAGAACAAGGATATAAAGAAATTGCCAAACCAAAGGAGAACTTCTAACTCAGAGTCAGACTCCACATTAAAAACAGAAGTTAGAAAGTGGGAAACTAAAAAAAGGCACAATCGCCTTCTGCTCACAGCGTTTTGGAGACATGTTGCTGCTTTCAATTTCACAGCCAGGCTACGATTTCATTTGTTAGCGCTCAGGTTGCTGTAGTTCGATTGGAGCACCGATTTGATTTGAAATAACATTGCTTTTTAACACAACTTGATCTCATCTGACCTCATTCAAGATCATTTAAGTGGCTACGACAACACAGGTGTTTTTCAAACTCAGTTCGGTCAATGAGCCAAAAGGGAACACGGCCGTCGTCTCTTATGTCTAATGAAGACACAATAACAGATGGCTGCCTTCCACCTGTGCTCCTCTACATCAATACACACACACACACACACACAATGCTTTTGTGACTCAGCATCATTGCGTCAATCCTTCCGTCTGTTAGCCTGAATGCTTGGTCGTGACTGATGCTGCAGGGAGAGAATAAAGGCTGGAGGTGATGAGATGAGCAGAGATGTTTACACCAGGACAGATATGAAATCACACACACACACACACACACACACACACACACACACACACTCCCACAAGTAGGAACACAGGCACAGCTGAGGATCATCATGGAAAATTGTTCCTTATTCTCTTACTCAGTAACTTAAGTGTGTTGTCTTTGTATGAATATTATCTCCTAGATCATCTCCTACATCATCTACAGTTTAAGTCAAGTGTGTTACAATGAAATTATTTTATTTACAATAGAACATAGAAATGTGATGGTAGTAACATGTCTCAAGGCAACAAAAAGCTGGTACAGTAAGTGATACTAACAAGGAAGAACATTTGGAAACTAAATCTCTGTGCACAAGGGACGAGACTGAAACACAGCACTGGATGCCAGTGATCTTCAGACAAGACTCTGTGATGAACATCACTGCATGGGTTCAGGAATACGTCCAAAAATCCCTGTCTGTCAACCCACCTCGCTGTACCATCCACAAATGTGAGTTACAGCTCTATCATGCAAACAAAGGGTGTCGTAACAGGGTGAGTGCAGCGTGTAGCCTGTTCCAACAGACCGCGCTCGCACCTGTTCCAAAGTCCTACATCAGAACACTGAAATATGCATTTCAGTAAAAAAAAAATCAGGGTGTCAAATTTTAGTGGTGGTGTAACTTACAGCTCCAGTCAAAGTTGGCTGTGGTTGCATGTTTGTGCAATAGAAGAACTAGAGCAACATTTTTTGAGTAGTGCAGAATCTAAAATATTTCTTCAGCATTCACATGTAATGTTCTGTGCTTTCATTAGGCATCTGGTTTTTCTTTGTGATAATATTTTGTAAAAATCCAATTAACAGCAAAGCAAATACGAACAAAATGCAGAGGTGGTGTTAGTGTGTGTGTGTTTCAGTTGTTCTTCCATCCTCCATTAAAGTAAACTCTGACTGCTGGTCCCAGCGCACCGTCCAGTGTCTGTGTGTTTGTCTGTGCATATAGATATGTGCAGATGTTTCAGTGTGTCTGTTTGTGTAGGAAAGCAAAAATCAGAGCTCACACCTGTCGGTGTTCCCTGTACTGTGAACACACACTGTTTGTTGTACTTCTCTGTCCTGTTTCCTTTCTCACGGCCTTTATCAGCAGCCGCAGGACAGAAGAAACACACAGTGGAACTGAGAAATAAATTATTCTGTCTATATCTGCCAGAAAATCTGTCTGTTATTTTTTATGTGAGCGGCTACAGAAAGTTTCATAAACACACATGTTAATCAGACAATATGATGCTCTCTATATGACACAACTTCTTGTTCTCTTACTCTCCACTGACTCATTGTTGATACATGCAGTGTGTGACACTCAGAATGGAGCAGAATGAATAAATGTTGTGTTACTGCAATGTGAGAAAACGAACGTGGCTCTTCAGTAGCTGTATAACCTTTTACCCTTTCTGGTTTTTGCTAGAAATTAGGCTACATAGAAAGTATCTGTTGTTAGACACACGTAAAATAAAGACATAAAAATATGCTGCAACCTGTTTTTAGCAGGTTACTAAACACTGTTACTGCATCAGAGTCACAACAAACTTCCTATTATCACTTCTAGGGTAGCTTGCTCGTGAGACATTTTTGTCAAACTAAAGGTCCACTGTGTATGAAATGTGAAATTAAGATAAATGGGCATGTGTGCCCCCCACTCGGCTCGGAGAAATGACACAGTGTGTTTACTCATTTCACACAAAGGTGCTTGACATTTACATAGTCCGCTTTATCTTCGTGTTTAAAGGTGAGCTGGTAAATGAGTTTGATGGTGGTTTATTTATTCTGATAAGAAAAAGGTTCTGGGAGTAAACATATAAACCATGTTTCTCAGCAAGAAATGTCATCATCTACAGTTCATTATATCATCCAGAAAAGCATAAACAAAGGTCTATCATCGCCTTCCCTGGACCTGAGAACAGTAAGCTGGGCATCAGTGCACACGGCGCGGGGAACTGGCACATCTGTGAAGATGTTAGGTGTTGGTCCATGGAAAATCATATTTCATAAGAATACAGACCTGCCTGATAATTATGCAATCAAATTCCAAACTTGGCAACAGACTGTTGGTTTGTAGAGAAGTATTCATCTACCCGTCCTATGGATTGGATGGACTCTTCCCATCATATTTCTGTTTGTAGTCTTGTGACCATGTGATGCTCACATGCAGCTGAAGCTCTTTGGAAGTTATTATTGTCACTGTTTAGCAAGTCACCAACTGCTTTTAGAAAACAGAGACGTTACCCCGGAGAAAGACGTTGATTAGAACAGAGGAGTTCAGGATGGTGTTTGAAACTTTATTCCCCAATGTTAAACATGAGAATTACACACGTTAAAGGAAACAACAGGGACCCCTATGCCCCCCCCCCCCACACACACACACACACACACACACCACAGGTATTCCTCCTGCAGCAGTCTCATGATCAGCCCTCACACAGACGCACATCTCTCGTGCTGACTGAAGAAAACTCTGAGAGCTGACTCTTTGTCCTGAGAAGTTTCAGCTGAAGTCTCGCTGTGAAATGTTGCAGCAACTTGCAATAACCTCCACGATACGACAATTTCCTAAAAACGTTGTTTGAGAGTAGTTTGTGACCATTCTGTGGTTCTGCTAGTGGTTGACGCGCTTGTGTTGTTCTGACAGGAGCGTGCACACGTGCATTTATCTACATGTCTCTGTTGCAGCTCTGCTCTAATTACAACAACATCACTGTCATTTTTTATCCGCTTCACTCCAGCCGTCAAGAGGCTTTGTGAGATAAGATTTTTCGTCACATGCTCAGTGGCGTCTCTTCAACATTCATCAGAAATGTGTTATATTAGCTTTGATCTAACCAGTGGTGGAGAAGTCAAAGTGCACTTCCTGTAAGTTCAGGGACAAGTTCAAGTTTAGCTCTCGTAAATTGTAGTGGATATTTGCACTTTGTGTTTGCTGAAATATACTGAAGTTAAAGAAAAGGTCCACTGAGTAGCTGTTCTCGAGCTTTATTCCTTCAGCAGTAATTAGCAGGAATGAAGCAGTGTTAATTGGATCTACCTGTTAAAATAAAGTAAAATAAAATAAAATAAAAACATAGCTGCTATAGTACAGTGACAACATAATCTTCATGCCACCACATGTTCATTTTTCACTTGAAAGATCTGAGGGCGACTTCAGAGTCAGTGATAATTCTGTGATCAGCACCTTTCACATTACACATAGCTATTTTATTTGCTCATTGGTGGTGGACTTTTAGAGAGATTGAAAAAAAAAACAAAGTCTCCAAATATCCATCCATCCATTTTCCTGATCACTGAGAGTTGTCCCTGTTGTTGAAGCTACTGAATCAGGCCTCATTGGTCCAGGTTATTAAAGTTGCAGCCTCCCTGTCTGCATACCTCACTTTTACCGTGAGGCTGTAAAGCTGACCTTGGATCAGACACCCTCACCCACCCCAGGCTGCACTAAATGTTCTAAATACTTGAGAAGATTAGCTTGTTTGGTTCTGTGAACATTAGTCAAGTGTCAAGTTAACCTTCAACACCAACCTTGCAGTCGAGTCCCGTTCTAATCTCCCAGTTTTCGTGAATCTCCCAGAGATTCACGTGGTTTTTCATATGATCGCCAAATAAAACACAGCTATGATGAAACGTGATTATTGTGTAACTGTAAACCATCATAGACAGATATTTGTGAGTGTGTGTCCAGTTGAATTTTTATTGTAATATCTTCATTTTTACTTGCTACACTACAATGAGGAAGTACAAAATCACACAAATATCAAGTGGAAAAATGAGAAAAGCAGTGACACAGTGGTTAAATTCTGCTTCATTCATAGATGCAGAAGTTCAGAACATGCCACTGTACAAAGTCCCCGCCTCAGCAGAAGCAACACCTACAGCCACACAGAACAGGTCTGAACACAGAGGCTTCGACTTTCCACATTCTTTTAGTTGTAGCCTACAAGTAGTAACAGACGTGAGACACAGGAATTTCTGCCCACACGTCTTCAATGGATGCTGTGGTACCTGAGCATCAGCCTGTCTGCAACACTGATGAAGCACAGATGAGCTGCTAGCAGACACACAGGTTACAGCCTGTGAACAGACAGCAAGCACACTTCTTTTCCTTGATCTCTGCCTCAACCCTGGCAGTTTAAGAACATGGTAATTTGTTCTCTCATCTTTCCTGTCTAAGCTGCAGAGGCGAGTGAGCTAGACGAGAGGCAGTTTTACAAATGCATAACAACTACAGCCGTAGTTACACCTCTACAGGCACTGAAAGCTGAGGGACTAGTGGATTATAAATGTCTGAGCACAGTGTAAATAGAAGTTAAAGCTTTATCTGTGCAGGTATTGATTCCAAGAACAATAATTCAGGTGTAGCTTAAGTGGAAAGTCCATTAAAAATATATTAATAAAACAATAAAATGTATGCTCAGTTTTCATCATTTTAAACACGGCAGATGTAAAAACTCTGATATAAAACTCTGATATATGCTGTATGAGTGAATCACGCAGAGGCTCTACCATATGTGGGATTTTCAGAATAAAATGTACACATGTCAAGGACCTTCACCTTACTCCGTATAAAGAGGACTATAACAGTCAGTGTTCAGTTCTGTTCATTTCAACCTGTGACCTGTTTATCACAGAGGCTGTGAAATGAAGTTCAAGTTGGAAACAAACATTCACTATCGTCTAATTCAAATCTGCATTATTTATTCTGACCTGTGTGATTACACTAAATATGAAATAAAAAGCAAGAAAAAGGACAAATGAGATCATTTGACCAAAGAACAGAAAAACAACAGAAGACAAAAGTGGAAAAAAAACTCAAACATTTATTTAGAAAGCACTTTTAACAAAATGCCCTGTAAACAAATTAGAGGAACTAATAAAAATAAACAACAGTTTTCTACAAATAAATAAATAAACTTTCTAGAGTCCTATTAGGGTTAGTTTTCCCAGTGCGACGGCTGGAGTGTTAGAAAGACTCTACATCTAAAAACATACACGTTAAACTGTCCTGCATCCTCCACAGCAACGACTCTGCCTCCTCTATACAGCAGCAGTCACGTGGTCTCTATGGAAACAACGCTTTTGGTCCGTTGCCCCGAGGAGGGTTAATATTACATCGCTAACTTTTTTTATTTGTAACTGTTGCTTGGTGCGGAAACAAAGTGAAAATAACAGATGAAGACAACAAATGAAAACTAACAGTTTATGTTGTGGTCTGAAAATGTGCTCCTTCAGTACTTCAACCACCTCCAAACAGAAACAAAAATACATTTCATATTTCATCAGAATATTTCTCTACTTTTTCTCCCCACTTAACTCCACCCAAATTAAGGACCCCTCCCTCCCCAACCCCAGCTCCACGTAACAAATAACCGAATGTAACAGTGTTGAAAAGGGACACATTTACATGTAAATGTCAAAACATCAAGTTGGTCCAGAAAAAAAAGCATTCAAACTTCATCTGTCTGTGTTTGAGAAGATAACACAGGAAACTGACTGAAGAACTCCACCCACGTCCCACCACCCCTCAACGGCCATTCATACAGTAGATCTACTGTACGCGTATGACAACAAATATCCAGTGCATCAAAAAGAAAAGCATCACATTTGTGTCAGTGCCTCCGCTCTACCCTGACACAACATGTGTTACAGTTACATGGCTTCGTTACAGCATGTGGTCTGACATACTCTCTCTCTTAAATAATCAGTGAGAGAGAGAAGGAGATTAATGACCCAAAAAAGTCATCAACAGCAGGGAAACTTTGAACTTTGAGCCAATTTCCACTGGAAGTCAGAACAAACCGTATCCCACACTGGTGTCCACACTGGTATACAGACTGCTCATACAGTAGTATGCTCATGTTTACCCCAATAGCCAAGATATGATGCAAGTAAAAACAAAAGTTGATGGAAATGGAAGGATTTTCTTAATTTTTCTAACTATGTCTGGTGTAAATTAAACGGTAGGAAACCGACATGTGTCTCTGTTTCTTGTTTGACACTTTCTGTTTTTAAAACATTGTCTCCAAGCCAAAGGGGGCTGAGGATAACCCCGATGACATCATCAGGGTTAGACACACTGGGAGTCGACCGTCTGTCCAGATGCAACTAATCTACAGTGCATGTGATGGGAAACATCAACTGTGTGATCAGGATGGCAAATGAGTAAATAATTGATTCACTTAGATAATTCATCTTCAGTCACTTCATTCAGCAGCAGAGACATAAAAAAAGAAGTAAAAAGAGGGCACGGAAAGGTCGTGGGCAGTATAGTGACCGGCATGTCACAGCGTCAACAACGACGAACAATAAATCAGCAGACAAGCTAGAAGTGCTACAGGACTGCTGCGACTGCAGGGCCAGACTGGAATACTTGACAACACTAATCTTCAATTTATGCTTGAAATTAGGGGGTGAAAGTTGGTTCCAGGGGATTAAATGTGGATGCTTGCAGGATTTTTTGGGGGGTTAGAACACTTTTAAGTTTGAAGAGCTGTCTGCAACTTCATTTGCCACATAAGGCACAACATGCTAGATACAACAGGTATTGGGAGGAGTATTTTACACGAGGTTATTCATAAAAATAAAATTTAAAAAAGCATAAAACAAGTCACTGCAATGCATCATAAAAAACAACAAAGGACAGTCAGTTTTTAAGAATAGTCCCATTTCCTCAACAACCAAAGAAACTAAAGGAAAAAAGTTGAAGACCACAAAGACGCAGCAGCTTCAAATGGCTGCATGTCTTCATGATGTCCTTATCATCCGGGGGCGGGGCTTTTCAGTAGAGGTCAAGCTGTGATGTCAGAGCCTAGAGATCAAGGTTGGCGCAGTCTGACTGGTCACTGGCTGAAGTAACAGTCGAGGCCCTTTAGGACTCCTGAGGCACCACCTCCATCATTTTCTGGCATAAAGCTGTTGTTGAGACTGCAGAACACACAAGACACCATTAAGGTTTGAGCAAAACAATAACTTAACAAACTCTGTGAGAAGAGACGGGTTTTGTACTTACATATTCCATGGAGCAGCCATTTGGGTTTATTCTTCCAATACACGCCCAATAAGTAGACGGGCACCCCGGTGATGATGATGCCGAAGCCGATGGCGCATTCCATTGGAGTCTTCCAGAAGGAGACGATAATAAGGAAGAGGCAGGCGAGCACGAAACTCACCGGCAGCACAATATTCACCTGAAGACAAAAAGCAGGAGAGTGTGAAAAGAAACTCTACATGATTCATAATCATCAAATAAAGTGAGGAGTTCTCCTTAAGAGAACAGTTCAGTATTTGGGGAAATAGGCTGAATCTCTTCTGAGAGGGTTGCCAGCTGTTGGTTTGGAACTGACCTAAAAGGAAAACCAAAACAATGAGCTGAAAGATGCTAAACCCTCAGAAGAGCTGAACGGGACCGGTTTTCAGGAAGATTGTGACATTCAACATTGGTGACTTAACATTGAATCTACACACACTTAAGACCACACGTCTGTACAGTACAGTGCCGACTTATGTGTAAATAACTGCTTATTACATTTTTGGTGATTCTACAGTTACATAAAGTGTGTGTGTCACAGTTTCAGTGACCTGAACTGAGGGCGTCATTAAACTACCAGGTTAGCGATGTACTGTATCTCTTAACTAAAGACAGTAATTAGTAAATCTAATTGAGTGATTCTCTGGTAGCTCTGCCCCAAATCTGTTGAACAGAAAGAATGTGACAGACAAAGAAAGGGGAAAGAAATAGAGTGGGAGAGTGAAAGAGAGAGAGAGTCTGCACAGAAACAGTGACGCCAATGTCACAACACACACACACACACACACACACACACACCTGGTCTCTTTACTGTCCTAATAGACTCTCTATCACTGATCAATATACCCCGTCACAGCAGGTGGACGGGTAGAGTGGCGGCAGCAACCAGGCTCTAATAGAGGACACGTGCTCACACACACACACACACACACACACACAGAGCATCACATGTGAAAACTCACACACACACTTGCAAACAAAGCGCAACAATGGTCCTCTGTGTGCTGAGCAGTCCTGCAGCAACTGGTTTAGTCAGGAGGGACACACACACACACACACACACACACACGCACACACACACACACACACACACACACACACACACGCACGCACACGCACAAGCAGCTACCCTGCTGAGAAGCCTCCAGCTTTTCTTCTGTCCTTTGATCAGCGATCGGTCTCCACTCAATGGATCTTTGTTGTTCCCATGAGACAAAGAAGGAACATTTTCTTCTGCCAAAGCTAACTTGAGCAGGAGTCAATAACAAAGACAAAGACCGAGTGAGTCTTTCATGTCCACTCATCTCTGACTGTCTTTGTGTATCTGTCTCTCTGTTATCAACACTAAATTGAAGACTGGTTCTGGGTATGTTTCAGGAAAGAGTTGTGTGCTTTGAAAAAAAAACTAAAATGTGTTATTACTGTTTGCTTCTTGCATACTGATTGGCCGGCTGCATCAAGGTTCACTAACCTTGATAGGACGCTCCAACTCGGGTTTCTTATACCGCAGCCACATCATCCCAATGATTGCCAAGGCGATGCAGAGCCAGTTGAAGAAGCTGAAGAAGTTTATGACGGAGAAAATGTCATTGGAGAAGGCGTAGAGCAGCGTCATCAAACACTGGAGAGAGCGAGAAGGAGAGAGAGAGAGAGAAGCAGTTAGGACTGCAATGAATGAAAACAACCTGTTACCTTTCTTATTTAATAATGGCAGAACACATACACATCCTAAATTCAAAGGTAAATGATTTTTTAAGTGAGGGTGAGTGAGCATTTCTGATGCTAAGTGCTCAAAGCCCAGTGTTATCTGTAGGTTTGTATCTGTGCCACAGCAGCATTAGCCTAAAACGTCAGTGAAGTGGTACGCTTTTGATGATCATTTTATGTATGTTATATGACATCTCTGTCTTCTAGTGTACAGTGAAAATAAAAAGAAAAGAAAAGAACATACAGTGAATATTAGTGAAGGCAGTGGGGTCAGCAGAGTAGGGTGGATCATTGACAGCAGACTTGGCAGGTGACCCTCCCGGGAACCCACGAAAAACAACCTGAGAGGGGAAAAAACATGCGATGAGCACCGAGCGTGTTTCTGATTAATGCAGGTTGTTCATATGAGAACATACTTGGTGCAGTGATGGTGCAAATGTGTGTTATATGTGTACCTGGATGATGTGAACAGGGAGCCGTTGACTGATCCGAAGCAGGACAGGCCTACAAACACTGGGATGATCCATGCCATCGGACCCAGGTAGTAGTTACCAAAATCCTGCAGGACATCGCATACAAAAGACAGAAGGGATTGTTGGGACATATCTTAGCAAAGTGAGCTCAGTCACTACACAGCACAGTAGTAGCTAAACGCACTCACCACAGCCACAGCCTCTGAGGTGAGCATTTGTTCTGGTTGGAGTGTGGTGAAATAAGCCAGGTTGGTTAGGACGTACACTACTGTCACTATGGGCAGTGAGATGATGATGGCGCGAGGAAGATTCCTGCGGACGACACACAAACTCGCGTTGACTACAGATCATCAAAAGACAAGTCAGCAAACGCGTCCTTTTAAAACACTGATGACTGCAGGTCAGTCATTAACACTCACTTGTAAGGCTCAATCATCTCCTCGGTGACGAAATTCAAGTAATTCCTGGAAGAGAAAGACAATCAGACACAGTCTAGTTATACTGTTTAACAAAACAAATGTAATGCATGTTCTGCATTATCCAACCAAGTATCCAAACATACTGTGTGTTCATTTCCAACCTTCCACCATGAGGGGTCACTAACTACTTGTAGAATGTGGTAACTCAGCAGGATTGACATTTTAATGTGTCTGATTAAACTAAACTAAACTAAACTAACTCACCAGCCGCCATAGGCGAACAGGCCGCTGTACAGCGCCAGGCCGATGTTGCCAAAATCATATTTGGACCCTTTGAAGGAATTCTCCGGAAGCAGACCCTCTGTATCCCCTGAAGAAGACAAAAGAAGAACAGAAAGAAAGAAAGTTCAAAAAGAAGTTTGAATCCTGCTGTCTGCATTACTGCTCTGCAGGCAGGTTTAGAGGCAGAGATGTGGAATAACTAAAACAATGATCTGTATTCATCCAGCATACACTGACAAGCCTCTGGAGGGGGAACAGACAAATATTTGGTTTAAATCTGTCTCAGTATGTGGATCAGAGTCTAACAGAGTTAAGACAGGCAGAGACGGTGACCCAGACTCTGACACGGCTCGGTGGATTGACCTCAGGCAGGAGGAGATCACACAGCAGACGAAGCTACAAGACAGACGAGAGAAAAGCTTATAGTAGCTCATCTATACCAATTTCGTCACCATTCTGAGGATTTATACCATTTTGATCGCTGCCCCTCTTCTCGGACCGCCATGTTTCTGCTGGTTTTTGTGAACCTGAGCCACATTCTTGCCTGTTCCCCACCACTTGTACACACATTCTCAGACGCAGTGACGGTTGCTAAACCAACATCCCCAGGGGAGTTGTTGCTAATGGGAGCCCTAAGCCACTGGGAAGCGTGGGAAATGATTGCACTGATTACTGCACTGTCTGTCTGACTAAGCGTCTCACACTTTGCTCTACAGGTAACCAGAGAGACAGGTGTGCTGCTCTACAGACACATGCAACATAAGGTCACTGTGCTTGTTTATGGATTTTTTATTTGTGAGACGATGACACTGTTCCTCAACAATTTACAACTCTACACCTTCTTCTGTTCCTCCTTCATTACCTTCTACAGCACTGGCCTGGAAACACTCAGGGCTATGATCAGCTTTTCATGTGACGACAGCTCTAGCCGGGAAAGTGAGACACACACACACCAACAAAGACTGAATGAATGAAGGTCAACCTGAGTTCCTGCCTTTAACTGAAGGTGGATGCAGCTAAATGTGAAACAGATGACCAGCTGACCTCTCTTCAAAGTAAAAACTTACACCCACCAACACCTCTAAAGCTCAGTAACATTTACCTACCTAAATAATCTCACTTCATGTAGACTGACATCAGTGTTAAAGAAAATATATACCGGTATTAGGCTGCATACTTGGAGTGACCGAGTTTACACTTAATTTAAAGAGATCAGGTAAAGGAAAAGGCATTACACAGATCAGGCCTCATCTGTACAACTAAAATGAATGAAGAATTCAGTTTAACAGAACAAGAACAAACAACACACTGTTTGCTAAGTAGTATATTTACAATGACTGAGTCAGAGTTGGTTCTACAGCACTGCACAAACACACACCTCTAATTCATGGACACCCCCCCGGGTACAGCTGTGCTGTCGTTAGAACACGCGGTAAACTAGTATGTCAGAGTTCAGTATCAGTATCACATACATTAAGATTAAGAAGCTGAGAGGAAAAATCCCTGCACCACAGATGGAGTATGACAAGACAAAACTGAAATAAATCCGAGGTGAGTTTAGACGAGTTAGCATTTGGCCTGTGTGAGTGTTTCACTTCCAAACAGTGCGGGCAGGTGTCAGACTGAGAAAGCAGGGAGGTTTATTGGGGCTAATGAGATTACACTGGTCTCTAATCTGAGACAGCAGCAGACTCTGGCTTTGTGAGCCGAGGAGCTCCACGAGCACAAACACACACAAAGAGCGTAGAAACACTGGTTCAGGACGAGCACAGCAGGGTGTTTGTTGTCACTCACCATCGCCATAGTGACTAGAAACTACTGTAACCCACAGGCTCAGTTAACATAGAAAACAAACATTGCTGCTGTGACCCTGCTGTTAAATTTCATTCTTCTACATTTCTGTCTTTGACTTTCTGTAGGTACTTTATTTAATTCACTACCAGTAAATAGACTAATACAAAACTACAGTCAATTAATATATAAATCAAGCTGCTAATAACTATTCTACTTAAAGTTCCTCATTCATTAGATGTCCGGTAAGGTTGCAGTGACGGCAGCCAATGAAATCCCAGGCAGGTGACTGAGTTGATGTAATCACAGCCACGCACCCAGTCTTTGTCTAAATCTCCATAAGCTACTGTGCCGCAGATAAACAGTTATTACGAGGCATTGTGAAGAAAAGCTCACTTAGGGACAAATGAGTGGATTCCCTCTTTATGCTCCAGCTACACATCTAAATGAATGTTTAGGTAGGGTTTGCTTTCAATTCATGTGGATTAAGATCTGCTCAGGCGTGAAATGCAAAAGCAGTTCATGCTTCCGCTAGAGAAAAAGGAGGGGAACTACCAGCTATGGCTCATGCCTGTGATTTACTTGTGATCAGTAGGATCCAACTTGATCCTCAAGACCTGACGGAGGAAAGACAGAAGATTTTTGAAGCACAAGACATGCAGCAAAAGAGTTTAAAGTTTACAGAGTGCGGGGCTGTGTCAAAAGAGCCTTCATCAACATTATTCATCAACTACTTATGTTACCATATACTGGAAAACCATTTCATTCCTCATGGTCAAGGTTAACATTATGTTATTTTGGCAAAAGGTAATGTGCAGCACTTAATTTAAAGCCCCACTACTACATCTTTATGTCCACACACCTATGTGACCCCCCCACTGGCCTTTGGAGGGCTGATCCGTCTAACGTCTTACTTTTAAGCTCCTTCAAGCTGTCTGCCTCTTCATGCGTGAGCCAGTCTGCGGCCAGCATCAGCACAGTAACTCACTTTTTAATAGTGCTGAGCCAAACTACGACTAACTCGTCTGAACCTGTGAAATGAAAAAGGAGACTACGGGACTGTACCTCACAGGTTCCCCTGACAGCCCAGCTGCTGCCAATGCAAACCTGCATCCCACAATGCACTACACATCTTTCTCTTCCACTCTCTCTCTCTCTTTGAACAATGCCAACATCTCTCTCCCTCACTTACTCCTTCTTTTTCCTCCCCACCATCTCTCATTCTCTCTCTCATTCTCCAACATCACTGACTTCTTTCCTCCCTCTCATACATCTCTTGCTGCTCTGAATTATGTCAGTCAGCTGGTCTGAGACCTCTGACCCTTGACTTCCACACAAACTGGAGCGCTGACATTCCCCCCCCACTTTTTTGATCTCATTTGAGCTGGTCTTTGTGAAAGGAGAGCAGCCGAGAAACCCCTTTATGTGTTTCTAGTTGTTCTAATGTAAAAACTGAGATATAATTATATACATCTGTATATAATATGTATACTGTATACATCATGTCAGAGCAGTAACTCCAAAGAAATGTTTCTAGTTATGTATAAAAATGATACTAAGGATGATAAAAGCGTAATAGGACACAGATCAGCTTAAAGTAGAGTTAGAGACAAACAATACTTACACCCGAAAAATATCAGTTTCATATCAGCAAGGACGCAAAGTTTTTGCTTTATTTCTGTTATCTGCTGTTGAGACTACAACGCATGTGACTGTCGTCTTCGTTCATGTGCATGGGCCCCCGTGTCCTTCAAAGTGTGACATAAAATGTTCCTGTAACTAAACTAAATAGTCATTAATTTATCATAACACCAAGGGGATCCCTCCATATTCAATTATGGAGCAGGAGAAAAGTAAATGTCGGGAGAGCTTTTACTACTATCGGGACGGGAATGAGAAAATATAGAAAAGTGACCTACTTCTGAGTGAACATGCAGTGTCTGCTTACATCTCTACAACAGGAAATGAGCACAGTGATTGTAACTGTTGAGAGGGACAGTTGTTTCCAGTAACACTGATCAAACAGGACAAAACACAATCAGGTTTTGTGTATTTTGTGTACAGATCATAAAAACCATGACATACTGAATTAAATGCAACCTCTGAAGTGTATTTAACACCTAAGCACTCCTACAGAGTTTTCACAGGTAGCATTGAAACTGAAGGTTTGGTGAAGTAAATCAAGCCAAACTGAGACTGTCAGGGGAACTGCTACATGTCAAAGTTACATTTCAGCTTGGCTACGGTCAATGTCAGGTGTGAGGTCAAAGGGTAAGAGGCCACGGGTGGGATAAAACACACAGACAAACACACACACAGAGGAAACACACAGCTGGGGAAAACAGATCCGCTGAATGTTTTTTTCTTTTTCTTCAAACAACCTGGTTGTTGGTTGAAAACCTCCACCAGCTAATCTCTAACACTATTCACAATTTGAATCTAAAAATCACTGGACGGTGAATGAAAAGGTATCATGTTGTCTCCAGCAAATCACGGTAGATTAATTTCCATGACATGAGCTCAGGAAGCTCAGAGAGTGAAAGTAGCCTTCCTCCAGGAAGCAGAATCATAAATACGTTAAACACGCATCATTCGTAGTGAATGGAAGTCAAGTTTTGCCGTGTCCTGTTCCAATCTCTGTGGGTTCAGCTAATGAATAGATGTCCAAATGAAAGGAGCTGTGTTCTACTCAAGCGCCATTGTCTGTTTGCTCTGTGCTGTCCTCTCTTGTCTGGCTACACTTCACAACATCCTGTGACCTTAATGAGGGTTCGGCCTGAGTCCAGGATCTAAACACCAGCTATTCCACTTCCACAGATTCGTTTCTCGCATGGTACAAAGACAACAGGCTGTGTTGGGATTAACTTCAGCCAGAATGAGATTAGATTGTAGATGTAGGTCTTTATCAGCATCCCCTCCTGGATTACTCACAAGTCCCACAGTTAAAGAATATTTTCCTTTCATTTCTTAGAAAATGTGCTTTGCATATGAGATTAATGTGGTTAAATTATTGTGGTGAAATAATTTTAATTACAGTTTCGATTACCAGAGATTGTAGTTGATGAGCAAGAAAAATACCAAAACAAATAGAACTTAATCAACCTAATTAACTCAAGTCAAATAACCACTTCCTGATTCATGCGTGCCACACAGCTCACATTAAATAATAAAGCTAGTGTACACAATCAAGTATTTTATACATCCACATTCATTTCTTGCTATTTCTATGTGTATTTTAAACAAACATTTACTTTACTAACACTTTGCAAGGAACATTACTTAATAAGGACGTGTGCTTCAGAACCTCTTTCACCAAAGTGATTATAACTCATGTGTTAATTGTTTGTGTGAAAATTAAGAGTTTTCATTAAAACACTTTGTTCTATAACTAATAAGAATATTTCTTCGTATCAGTGATTTTTGATTGATGAATATTTTATCCTATTGTAGTACTGATGCTAAGTTTTGGTAAGTAAGAGCCATCAAAGACATTCATGACTAAATAAACTAAAAAATGCCAGATCAAACAGGAGCCATGTAAATGTGTGAGTCTGAATATTTGTGTGGATGTGTACTTATGCACAGTACCTTGGCCAATCTTGACAAAGCCAATAATGATGATGAGTCCCAGTGCTAGAAGTTTGGCCGCAGCAAAGAAATCCTGCACTCTGGTGGCTGCCTTCACACTGTAGCAGTTCACAAACGTCAGCAAGACTGTGAATAAAACAGAGAATAAAGACAGAGGGTATGAGAGGGGGAGAAAGACTTAGACTGTTCAAAACCTTATGAAACAGTTCTTTTATTCTTTAGACCCCTTTAAAAGTGATTAACTAAAGCAGCAGGTCCCTTCAAAGCTCCTAAATCAGGTCGGGGGCCAGAACAGAAAGACGAGACAGGCCACAATGAGGGTCTGTGTTAGAGAGACCAAGACAAAGAGGGAGAGTGCAGGGTACAGTACAGGGCTGGACAAACATTTACACACATACAAAGGTCCCACACACGCAACTAGCTAAACATTTGGGTTTACTTACTATGTGTGTGCAGGAATGAATGCACAAACACATACATGTGCATGTGAACAGAAACACACACACACTGATTTCAAATACATTATATTCTATCTATGACAGAAACTAGTTAAATGGAACAATGGTTCATACTAGAGGTGTGAATCACCAGAGACCCCACGATACAATATTATCACAATACTTAACTCACGGTACGATATTATTGCAATTTTAAATGTTCTGCGATATGCTAAGTATTGCGATACAATATATTGTGATTATCACATTTTTTTACCTGCAAATTGTGCCCTTGAAGGTAAACTTTGTCAAAATACCTTTAATCTAATTTTAAAAAGTCCTCAGTCTTTCACTTCAATCATTTTTAATATTACAGTTTATTCCAACTTAACTAAATGCAAATATGTGGACTACTGTGCAATTACAGTTATTTTGAATACAAAAAATTTTGATTTGTTTTTTAAATTTGTATTCAAAATATCGATATTTGGTTTCACAGTATCAATATAATATCACCATGCAAAAATATCGCAATACTATGCTGTATCGATTTTTCCCCCACCCCTAGTTCATACCAAGACAGAGCTATGGGTTCATGTGTGTGTGTAGGAGACTTAGCTTTAAGCGTACACCAGGTTACCCCAGTGCCTACACCACAGGCACAGTGAAGCGGACAATCCCTGTGAAACACAATAAGTGTGTAACACAGCCTTTTCATGTGTTCTCAGCCAGGATTTAGCCTTCAGTCAATCTGAAGATTAGCTGGCACCACACACACATATCAACATGCATACACCATGTCATGTGTAATGATGTATTCAGACAGAGATGTGGTGCGAGGTGAAAGGTGGTAGTCGTTTTATGTAGCGGTCAAAGACAACAACCACAGACTGGTCTTAAGAAGCTAAAGCGGCTAATAATCCAGAGTTAATCTATTAAGACTCCATACAAAACTAGGCACAAACCAGACTGTACAGTTTGTGCTTAGTTTTGATTCATCAGTATTTTAAGTTAACACTGCACAGTGACTGAGCCTGAATTCAGCATTACAGTTAAGGATTAAGTGACTGTTCATCAATTATGTTAATTTCTTACTTCTTTCTTAAAACTACCCATGTGATATTAAAACACAAAAGAAAAAAAATTATTTGAATATAAACTTTTCCAGCTCAGTACATGTGATGTGGTGGTTTCATTTCATTAAATTTAAATACATTTCGTTTGCTATTTACATACAGTAAGGCCTTTGTTATCGTAAAACTCACGCAAATATTAGTTTCTTTAGCCTCAGCTATAATATTATTTTTTTGTTATTTAGTTTTATTACATATACTGGGAGAAAAAATTGAATTAAATTACTAAATAAAATATAAATGTAAGTTAAAGATATGACAATCAAACATTGTTTGTAAGACGTCTGGTGTAACCTGAGCATCCTCATCCGAGCTGATGAAACATCGCGACACGATTTCAGGATTTCCAGTCGCGCACGTGTAACATATGCGTCTCAATGACATATCTGCTATGTGAGTGGGTGTCACGCGGGGGGATGCTCGTGTGAGTGAAGTGGTTTTCTTCGTGGGGTCCGTCTGTGCCGCGGAGGACACACACAGGTGAGTCCTGCTACTCGCACCGACACAGGAAGTGTTTGGCGGGTTCAGTAACGACGCAGCTCACACAACGACGCCCAAAGTTGCATCATCCCGAGCAGCATGATTGAGATACTCACGGATGCACAGACAGGCCACCAGCTTGGCCCCGGTCTCCGGCACCGGGCAGTCGGGGAACACGGGCTTCAGGAGGTAGGTGGCAAAAACGTAGGCGACGATGTACTGAGAGGACGGACGGATGATGAGCAGCTCGATCCACAGTTTGAGGAAAGCCGGCAGGGAGCCGTACACCTCCAGGATGTAGGCATAGTCCCCCCCTGATTTGGTGATGGTGGTCCCCAGCTCCGCGTAGCACAGGGCTCCCACCGTGGAGAAGACGCCACACACGGTCCACACGATGAGCGACAGACCCACCGAGCCGGCCTCCTTCACCACGCCGGTCGGTGTGACGAAGATGCCCGAACCTATGATGGTGCCCACGATGATGGCCACGCCGTTCATCAGGGTGATGGTCCTCTTCAGGGCGACCTCTCCTCCGGCGGCGTTGTTGGGGCTCTTGGCGTCGCTGCCTAACCCCTCCTGGTTGGAGTCCTCCTTCTCCCCGCTGCTGACCGGGGAGAGCATCCTCTCAGTGACCTGCCGGTCCTCCTCCCTGTCTGCGGAGGAATTTGAGTTTCTCTTCTTTAACCCAGACATCGTGGGTTCCCTCGTTCTTCTTCCTCCCTCGGGGAACACAAAGCTTCCCGGTCTGTGGACTCTCTCCCTCTGTCGGTCCGGTGTGTGTGTGTGGTCTGATGCCGGCCGGACTCAGCCACGAGGAGTCGGCTGCGTGCGTGTTAGTGGTGAGTGTGACCCGCGTGGTTTCTCGTTTCTCTACTCTGTCAGGATTCAAAGGAACTGTCGAAATAAGCTCGATGACGCTCCTACGTCAAAGCCAGCCCCCGGTCTGACTCTCTCCCTCCTCACGCAGCTACCCGCATCACTCCGAGCGCCCTCTAGCGGCGAGTAGGCGCACAGCGTCAATACTTAAGCACTCCACCACAAAGAGAAGGAGCAAATGTTCATTAATAAACGTGTCTTACTCCAGTACTAAACTCTAACACAACAATGTATTTTAAAATCTATTTCAGTTAACACTGTCCACATTTGCATACAAGTATAGTCCAGGTTTGTGCCACATTACCCTCATACAATACATGTTCAATTTATTTATTTATTCAAATTACAGAAAAACTTAATCAAACTTTTAAATGTGAACAATTGGGTAAAGAAAAAGTGTACAAAAATATTTCTGTATTTCTATAGAGATTTATTGTGAAATAAAAGCAGAGCAACAGGTGAAAGTGGAGCTGATTTTAAAGACTGTCTTTACTGACAGATGGTTCATCTATAATAAAAAAATATCATTCATAATCAAAGCTGTTTACTTATACTTTACTGTCACTCCATTACAACTTAGAGGGAAATATTGTACTTTTTACTCACATTTATTTCACAGCTTTAGTTCCCAGTTACTTTACAGATGCAGATACTTAAAGTTCTTTTGTAGTTAAAGTAAGTGTGTGCTTAACAAAAAACTATAATTAAATTGTGGACAATCAGAATGAGCACATTATAGACATAAATATGATCCGACACACAGGCCCAGAACCACGTGACTTCCTCTCTCCCATAAAGACCTGGAAAGGGGACACATTCCACAAGCATACAAAAGGCTTGTGCATCGCTTACACGTGAGGGAGTAAACAATAAACACGCAGGAAGGGAGAGACATGACAACAAGGAACAAGGAAGAAAGTCCAGAGGATTCAGACCATCTGGAATAAATCCAGCACAGAGAGCCTGAAAGAAACAGAACAGAGAAGAGAATGAGAGGGGTATGTATAAGTACCACATATATGCGATCTGAGACAGGCACAATAGCAATACAGCACAGGACCACACAATCAATACTTTTTTTTTCCATTCACCCAAGTGGACTAGTACCATAAACTCTCTTTTTCTTTCTATGTCTTTAGTCAAATACTGCGAAATAAGCTGTGGGCAGCTGAGGCCCGAACCTCTTCAAATATCGTGCAGCCCAGTTTTCATCACGTTTTACCAAAGGTGGAACCTACAGGTTTAAAAGATCAAAGGATTTTAGTGCATTGCTTTTATGTACAGTGGCTGTCAGAGTACAGGAAGAAGCCACAGGAGTGTTATTTGTGTTGTTTAAGTTTGATAAGGAAAGGCCAGCTCAGAGTTTGTGGATGACTGCCACACCACAATGCCAGTAAATGCTGCTGAACAAACTATCCTAGATTTCTTTCTAACAGACAAGAAGGAGGCTTCGGGGGAAGGAGTGGCAGACTACTGGCTGAGTTTCTGGGTGTGCAGTTTAAGTGTGGCCTCGCCTCGAGTGCCACAGGTTTAAATTGCAGTCAAGGATTGGACTTGGTGGCGTTGTATGTGTAGTCACCCGGAAGTATCAGAATCCTGAAGTCAGCTGTTTTGGAGTACATCCAGAACAGACACACGCTACATTATATAGTTACGCACATTTTCACTTTGACTCTGTGGCAGCTTAACTGCTTAAGGCTCAGTAACAGACGCACAAATACATTAAATAAAAACTAATGTCCATATTATGGTTAAAGCTGAGTGCACTGTAACAGCCTGACCGTACTGTGGAGGTAACAGTATTATTACAAAAACCCTGTACCAAGGCCCCCACAGGCCCCCAAGACACAACTGAGCTATGTTCTTAAAGCGTCTGATACATACAGGCACATCACATTCAGCCATAGACAGACAATTTCCTGTGCTCAACGTGGACACGGTCAACAAGTTCCAGCCTAAAGGTGCGTTCTGATATTGTCTCTGACCGTTTGCACAAAGCCCGAAGAATGTGAGACCCTCTGTCTCAGGTCAAACCACAGATCAGGAGACACAAAAACACCTTAATCTATGTCTGTGGTCCATATAACTGTCCATCTGTCTCTGTTAGCCTGGACTTCAGCTCCCACAGGCCCCCAGGACACATGGAAGAACTGAACTGAAGAAACATTTTTTGGGCACTGCAGGAGGCTGATACCCCGCATTTTACTTGTGCGTGTATAATGTTTGCTAAAACTACATGGCCCAACTGATTTAGCAACATATTGAGCTGTTTGAAAAAACTAAAACCACAAATCTGTACCCCATTGTATAAAGACTTAAGTGGACTCTGGCTGAATACCATGGACAGAGTAAAACATTTAAAACTACTAAGAGACCAATTAACACATTGTTGATTTTGGTGCTTCGATTTCCAAGTAAGAATAGTCTGATGTCAGACTTACTAATGTCTTAACACTAACCCAAAATGCTTTGTCCTTTACGCACAGATGGAATACTTACCATAGTTTCATGTCATGAGTATTACATCAGCATAGGAAATGACTGAAAACCACACATTTCTGTAGAACTGGTAAGACTACACATCTATTTTTTTTACGATAAGCATGATGAAGTGATGTTTTCAGGTACGATCACGTAACTTCGCGTCTGCTTAGGTTGTCTGTCTTTAATGTTTGAAGATCTGAAATAGTTTGGTATGAGATACAGACAAAAAGACGAACACTGACACCACATGCTGAAATACGGAGATTCTGTTTCACACATGTTGTTGCTTTAAGATGCAAGACACTAATGTGGGGTGAATCCACTCTAACGTGTCTCCCAGTGAATGTAACAATAACTGATCCATGTTTAAGTGATTTGCATGACAACACATTGACTTAATGATGCCCACTCGTTACGGAAATGATTACACATTCCCAGCATTATTCCAGCTGATTCTTGGACCACCTACTCTGATGGAATGAAAGGCGTTTTTCATTCAGAGCGTGGAGTTGTAAATATGAGTTGCTCTCATGGGAAAGGTTCATAAACAGTGACACTGCGGTGTGGGTGTGGGAGAGGTGCTGTCCGGGAAGCTGTAGTTCCATCCACTCTGCTTCCACTTTATCATCTGTGGAATGTGCATGGAGGCTGAGCTCTGAAATCATCAAATACACAAACAGCCTGGGTCCACCCAGCATTGTCCACGAAACAGCTGGCGATGAAACAAAGCACTTGTAAGAAGTGTGGAGTATTGCTTAAATCGTCCTTGCTAATGTTACTAGAAAGCGTTTGAAACAGTAGCCTTTAGTGCACCTGCCACAGAGTCTGCAATGTTTTCATTTAAGAATCATCGTCTATATGCTTTTGGTGCTGGTGAGGACAAAACCAAACTAGTTTTACATGTTTTTCTTAGCAGTAGTTGCTTTAAAGCTGCTTTAATCAGTATAGACTACAGTTCAAAAGTTACAGGTCAATTAGAAAGGAAAAAGCCAATTTCTGTGTTTACTAATGCACGTTTATCACTTTAAAAGGTGTGAGAAGCTGCCAAGAAACTGAAGATTTCATATAAAGCTGTGTACTAATCCCTTTGCAGAGCAGCATAAAGTGGCTCTAAGCAGAATAGAAAGAGGCCCTGCAGAGGACGACTCCAGGATGCTGCTCTTCTAAGCAGAGTTGCTCTATATCTGACCAATAAAAATAAAAAGACAAGGTTAAGATGAGCAAAATAACACAGACACTAGACGAGGAAGATTGGAAAAAAAGTGTCATCGACAGATTTATGTTTGAGGTGTTCACATTACAACGAGGAACATTTGTATCTGGCATCAAACACGGTGGAGGCAACGTGATGGTACGGAGCAGCTTTGAGAAGTGGGAGATTCGTATAGGTTGAAAGGAAGGCTGTTAGTCCATTTTTGTAATGATATGTCATAACCTGTGGACAGCCAGATTCATTTTACAAATTTAATTTCACATTTCTAACTTTGTGTTTTCAGTGAAATTATCAACTTTATGGTACAGCAACGATAAAACCGACTGGTGAACAGAGGATACCTTTGAATTTGCTTTCACTAAAGCACAAAATCTTGCTTTATGCCGTCAAACATATATTTAGTTTGCAGAAATTGAACGAGTTGCTACAACAGCAAATTCCAATTTTATGGAAAAAAAGTGTTTTTTTGTTTGGAGCAGTATCAGCGCAGCGAAATAAGCCACAGTAACTTCTCATCCACAGCAAACCAGTTCAGACTGCATTCAAATGAAAACAAGGACCGCTTGCATGGAAGTCCATTGTTAGTCCATTTATATATAAATATTTAAAACACCAAACAAGCAGATCAGAGAGGCTACGGAGCGCAGAGATGAGTAAAAGACGATGAACATTAGGAGGAAGAGCAGCTGCATTGGACTTGGAGATCAGAGGGAGGACCTCTCGTTGTATGTTCCTGTTTATATCTCTGCCTGTATGGACAACTGGGGAACTTTGTGGAGTGTTGATGGAAAACAGAAAGTCCTCAGGAAGACGAGGTCCCTAATTAGAAGCTACATTCTTCATCTTCGTCTTTTCATCTGTGCTTCACTGAAAGCCAGGGAACAAGGTCACTGTAGTGCAAACTGAACATAAGTGGCACTCTCGCATGTACGTCAATGGACATGAAATAAAAGTGGACCTGTTAATTGCTTTGACTCCATACAAGCAAGAAACCATTTATACATTCAAGTATAATTATGACTGTTAAACGGCAGCATGTCAACATTGTGAAATTTTGATTTATTTAACTGTGACAAAGTAAGTTAATAAGTCATAAACATTTCTAAATGCCCTCACTACAGCACCAAATGCTGCTTGATGCCTTTGTCCACTTGTTTTGTGGCTTTTGATTTTTGATTCAACTGAAAATATGCTGGAAAAATTGATGTTATCCATAACCTATTATTTTTTATTATTTTTTACAAATGAATGATTTCTGTAGCGCTCAGTGAAACTTCAGCACCACTCTTCTTCAGCAAAGTGGTCCAGCTAGATCAAGTTTGATAAGGTTCGGATCAGGAATCATGGAAAACTACTTTGGAATAATCCAATCTTTAGTTTTCTGCCATTCTTCCTTTTTCCTGTTTTGGGTCATTGTCCTATTGAAGAACTTGCCGCTGAAACAGAGCGTTTTGATCCTGGGCAGTACGTTTCGTTTCAAAATTGCGATTTCATTGTGCCCTGCACAGACTTGAGTCACAAAGTGCCAGATGCACCACGACACTTCCAAAATTTAAGCGAGTCTCCTCTTTGTTGCACAGTAGTTTGTGGTCTTCGTTACTCTGAAAGCTTCTTTTTTCATCTGTGAACACAGACCGGATCAGTTTTCCTCTGATGACCACATCCAGAGAGGCCGGTTACTTTCCCGTGGACCTTGAACATTATAATATTTACAACAGGGACATCGAGCAACTTGAAGATGGTCTTACAACCTTAAGCTTTAACATGCTTGTCCATAATTTTCTTTTTCCCCAGACAGTTGATGATTACAGGTGACACTGTTATCAATTTATCTTTAATTTTATTTGTCATTTTGTGCTTCATTCAGTGGTTATCCAGCTTTTTTGTCGTGTGCATGTGAGTAGAATGATACACACTGTACATTTCTAAGCGTTGGGTCTCCAGTCAGTCTGTCCACATTCATACAATCAGGGGAAGCCCAGCAGAGACTGACTGGTGTGCCCCTCTCCCCCCACAGCCAAGCACAATAAACACGCCAGGATATCAGCTTCAATCACTATTTCTTTGAATCAGGTGGAGACCCAAATCACAACCAGCCATGGTAACAATGTATAAAAGAGTGTAAACACCCCACCCACAGGTCCACAGGCGTCTGGGCGGAGGCCGCCAAACATCCCCTCTCTGTGTCAAGGGGCTTCAAAGGTATCAGTTGGGTTAGGGCGGGGTGACAGAGAGAGATGGAGGTTTTTCTTTGGGTCAGGTGGTTCTGCTGGAACAGGGGTGCAAACATGTTTTGGAGAAATTGGTTCACGTTTGTCCTGGACTTCCTCACTTCTCATTTACAGCGCTTCGTGTTTTATAGTTTCACAACTTCCACTAGTTAATGATTAAGTTAATGGACTAAAAATGTTCACAAACCAGAAAATGTTAACAAAACCAATTCAGGTCCTTTAAACGTAGTAAAACGTATGTAGCTTTACACTAGACAGTTAAGTACTCGCCTCTTATTTTGTGTCATGGAAGTAGAAAACACATATTTTTAATACTACGTGTTTATTTCAATAGATCTTTGAGTAAAGTCAGTTTCTTTAAAATAATATTCACATCTACATCCTGTGACACTGTTGGGTGGTTTTCAACATTCCTCCCTGAGGTCAAAATGTTTCCTGGATCCACAGCTGGGTGGGGTAAGAAGACCCAACCAGGTGGAGCAAGGCATGCTGGGAGGGGAAAGGGGCCAAGCAGAGCCCCGCAAGGCAGGAATGTTGACTGGCCACTGGACAAATAAACAGCTAAAATAAGGACTGTAGACAGTGTAGAGCATACATAACATACACCTGCTAAAACATCACACGGAGAAAAAGACGCACCAGAAGATTTGTGTAACACATTTATGCTAATGAAGGCAGACAGTGAAATAAATCAGGAGAAAAACATCTGAAGAAGTAAATAAGTTCAAGAAAACATCATCTTATCTTAGATTTTTACCATCTATGAACACAGTCACCAAAAACTGATCTGAAAATGTGAACGTCTGTATTATTACTATACTGATATTCACTGCATATGAAGCTTATAAAAGGCATAGAAATGTAACATGAGTGAAAATACCTTAAAACATGAAGGCAGATCATGGCGGATGATTGAAATAGATAAAGGCAGTACCGGCTCCCTTGTCTTCGTGTTAGAATAATACACAAACACAGATTCTGTATTGCTTTATCTGTGGATCTTCAGAAATCATCTCAAACCTGCCCAGTTCAGCCTCTTCAGTGTTTATGTAACGTGTCTGCAGCCGTCGCCATGAATTAACAACACTCAGTGCACATTGCATGTTTTCAATACATGTCCTGTTAGGCTATTCAGCGCGGCTTCATGCTAGGCTTCAACTGGGGCGCTGATGAAGGAGCTACTGGGGACATAGAGCAGGCTGTGTATGCCTGATGTCAGCGTCTGTGCAAAGGGGGGGAGGAGTGGTTATTTTAAAGGAGGTGAAGGCCTGTTTAGACAGTTCCATTGTTACTAAGGGGTTATAAGGACAACCGTGACCTCTCAACTCTACGTGAGCGGAGGAAACCTTCACACATGGACAGATCTGATGTGGTTTTCACTACTGCGTTTCCTGTCCCACAGTGAAAGATGTGACATCCCTACCTCCGTCTATCTTCCTGCCTCTCTCTCTCTCTCATCTATTGTTTCCTCATACCCTCATTCTTTTTCTAACAGCACTGCATAGTAAGATGCACCGAGCAAACCACTTCTGCTGCACTGGAGCCAAAACAGGCGGTCTTTAAAATGATGAAAAGTTGCATCACTACCTGCACTGTGTCTGCAGCACCACTTAATTGTGAACTAAGTTAAATACATATGCAGGGAAGACGCCTGATTTACAGAAGCTTAGAGGTTTTACAGCTCTGAACGAGGTATATCAAGAAACCTAAAGTAGGTTGTTTTAGTCAGTTGGTCCCAATGTGTCAACTGTCTGACAGTTAGAAAATCTCAGATATTTGTGCTTCTGTGCTTTATTTTAAAGTTAAAAAAAAAAGTTGAAAAGATCGGTTAAGAGATTCTACAAAGTGCTCTAACCCCGACACAAAACGGTAACATTTAATTTCTCTGTCATGTTACTTTCATTAAGCTTGTTCCACACATCAACACAAGACACCAGACAAATCAACAAACTGATGAAATCAGTAACTCCCTCACAGCATCACTATCTATTAGCCGACCAGGAAGTCGACTATCAGCAAGATTCTATGTGAGCTGAATGGCAGAAGGACAGTGATGTACTGTGAAAGCTCTACTGAATGAAAGACTTAACTAATCCCCCTTCATTCAGCGAGGTGGAGATCATAGTTTCTTGCTTAATGAAAGGCACTGTGATGATACTGGAAACTGCTGTTAAGTCAGATTAATGGAAGCAAACGGCTTATCACAATCAGTACGTGTATGTGCTCCAGTAACCTGGAATATTAATGCATAACATGTTTAACATAGGCTCTGGACAGAAGAACTAAGGCTCAGTAGAGTTTAAAACTGTATGTAAGAAACAAAGGCTTCTGAATGTCAGATGTACTGTACGAACTATTATCTCTCTGTCACTGATTCTTTTCATCTTAATAATGTATTACTAAAATAAATCAACAATAAATCTGAAAGCTGACAGGGTTTTAAAAAGTGGCATTGTGATATAAACATTTAATTGAAATATTATCTATTCTGCAGGAGAGAGACTCACTCCCTAACCTGATGATTGTTCAGTAACGTAGCATCAGCAGCTCCAGCCTCCTTATATGGATAAAATATGACCACCGAGACGTCAGAGCAGATGCTGCTGAGGTCTTACTTCCAGCTCGCTGTCATTCTCTACACTCAGCTGTAGGTCATGTACAGAAACTGAATAAACTGCAGATGTAAAATCAATATGATTCCTGTTGTTAAAAACTAGTAACACTGCACATGTTCCCCATAGCAACCATCCCTTCTTAGTTATAGGCTTGAAAAATCTAAAAGACAATAAACATTAACCTACCCAGAACCAGAAATGTCTCTAAACCTGTTGTCATAAAGTATAACTGTCTGACTTTCTGCTTCAAAGGCTTAAGAGCAGCTCTGTGTTGTTGTTGCAGTACAATAGAAAAATCTGGACCGTTTACACAGTAGAAAAGGTTTTGGTGCAGTCACTACATGTAACAGTGTTACTGTGTGAGAGGAGGTTTGCACGGGGTCCAGCAGCATCAGTGGCTGTGCTTGTCGCCTTCAGCCGATGGCACCTCCTGTAGGAAAGGGCTGAAGGAAGAGCGGACGGTGCGACCGCAGAGAGGCTGCTGAACGCGGAAGTTGTTCACCATACTCTTCTGTATGTCTTCCTCCGCTGAAGTAAACAGGAGGCTCCGGAAGACTGCCAGCTGAAGAGTCAGAAAAAAAATTGTTAATTTCCTCTGTGTGGTTTAACTAAAGTAAAAAATGTTGTCATACTTGTTGTGCCTGACTGTGCAAACAGTGGGACATACTGAAGCCGTCTGCAGCCATTTACAGTGGAACAGCATTACTTGTGGAACAAGTTTTTAAAACTAGAACTGCTACTTTGAGTTTTACTCTTGAAGACATCAGGGACCCTCTAGTGGTCGGTCTACAGTACAGTTCAACCTCAGATCTATTTTAATCCAACAGCAGAATAACATCTGTTCACATTCTAAATGGTCCAATATGCTCACCAGCTTATCAATACTACTACGACCACTCTGTTTCTTTGCTGTTTGTTACTAGGATGAGTATTATCCTAACCAGAACCCTAAAAAGTTTTAACCCTCTAAAATCTACCAAAAATGACACACAAAACCACCAGCACTTTCCCATACCTGGTCGTGGCTGACTTCTATGTGGTGCTTCATGATGATCCAGCTGACAGACTCTGTCAGAGGAGGTGTTGTCAGAGACCCGTGGTACGTCCAGTAGTCATCAGTGTTACTAGGTAACAGACAGGCCGGGTCGAACCTGGTGAACTCTACCACACTGCCCTGCAGACCACCGGAGAGAGACACATGCATGAAACACAACAATCAGCTAAGCTACATGTGAATTATTTTATGTTCTGCCACAGAGACAAGCTGAGTCACTGTTCACACAACGGTTCTGATCCAAATCAGTGAAGAACTGCAGCATCATTACACCACAGACAAACACAGTGGCCATTAACTAATAATTATCCAAAGTGTAATACATTAGAGAAGCATTACACAACTTCTATTCAACTGCCAGATCTTATCTTTTTAGGCTTATAAGACATTACTGGTGATAAGCAGTGCAGTAGCACTGATGTAAAATAAAGTACATATAAAAACTTTATATCATACAATCGCCAGTATAAAAATATAGAAATAAAAAATACTTTTATCATGAAAGACAAGTAGGAATCCTGTCTCCAGTGCTGTAGTGTCTCTACTGAACCACTAGAGGGTGTCAGAATATACCTCCTGTTAAAGTGCAGTTAACATTTATTAGCACATTTTAAATGGACATTACGAGGTTAAGAATATTCAGTCAGAAGTTCATTGAGTTCATTTTAGAGGTCGGCACGTCATCAGAAAAACACACAACAAAACGCTGTGACTCACCTTGTGTCTGATCGTAGGCAGAGCGTCCACCACTTTCTGCAGCCCCTCGTGTCTCTTTCCCACCTACCCAAAGATTAACCAATCATTTGTGTACTCACAGTGCATGGCTTAAGATTCAAAGGTTCAAACAAGTTTGTGCTTGTACATGTGAGTACCTTAAGAAAGACTCCGATAACAGCAAGTCCATTGTCCTCCATCACTGCCTCCTCAAACAGACTGTACTTGTCAGAGTTCCAGTGGACCAAGTGGAGCTGAGAACACACACAAAACACGAAACATGTCATGAACTCAAATGTTCGTGTGCGCCTGTGTGTGCCAGCATCACACTCATAGATTTTTAACCCTTTGCCCCGAACCCAGGCTTAATCCTCCAGTCCTCAAATTGACCTGCTAATTCTTTTTTTTTTTTTTCAAAGTCAGGGTGGAAAATGACATGATTGATTTTAAATTTTACAGTGACGTGTTTTGCAATTTGTACTGACACACATTTTATAGCAGACTAATTAAAACAGCTCTGATCATTTGAACAAAGTCAAACAATATGCCTGAAAAGTTACATGCATGATGCTGAACAGACAAACAAAGTTGTCCATCAGGATGGTAACCTAATCCTCGACACACACAGACACACACAGACACACACAGACACACACAGACACACACAGACACACACAAACTGCTGAGTGATGAGAATTAAGACACGGACACATTCCAAACACCACCAGCAAGGGCTTGACAGAGGAAACAGACAGACACACACACAGATAGTCAGTGGAACTATGTGTGTGAGCTGAAGCTGATGGAACAACATAAAAATAGATGTTCTCTGGCCAAATGCAAGGAAACACAACTGTACCAGCCTCTAATCCATCTGAGAGACAATCCTACCCTTTATGTTTGATTTGTGGACATTAAGAGTGCCAGAGGAACACAGCTGGATCAGAGGATTTGGCCAAACACCTGACACTAGCTCTACAACGATTAGAAAAGAACCTTTTTATCAAAAAAACTTGTTATTGATACACGACTCTCATTTTCCCCTTTCATTTCTCCTTGCTTCTCTTTGAGAAAACACTTCCTCATTTGGTCATGTAGAAGGTAACTCTCTACTTCTTGCTTTTTTCAGTGTTCCTTTGCCAAGAAATAATTCTCTCAGATTTCCATCGCAAATTAAGATTCATAAATCCTCTCCTGTAAGAAGGACAACGCTGCCTGATTATTATCACATTTTTCATCATCCACAGGAACACTACAAACAGGGGGTGCTAAAAGCTAATTTACTCTGCAGGGCACCCGCTGTGATGTGTTTGATCTATGGAAACACACCTCCTGTCGTAACAAATAGGTTTATATCTGTTCATATGTATAATGTAGTGTTGTGGTACTCGAGATCGGTCATGGTCTCAAGACCATATTTTCAAGGTCTTGGTCTTGTCTCGATCTTAGACTTGCTGGACATTGGATTTTTTCCTCAAGACCAGCCGAGCCCACAATTTATTCCGTATTTTGAAGAGTTGGTGTAAATCTATTTATCATCGTGTCAGTTTGCTGATTAATCTATAACTATAAATCCAAACATCAGTTTATATAAACACTAGGCAGACATTTTGATTATTGATCTGTCACATTTTTAGACTGTCAGGGCTGAAACATCTGTGCAGATATTATTTTAGTAATCTGCATCTTAACATTTTAATGGGAGATAAATCACAGCATTTATTATGTAAAATAATCGATCTTCACAGTAAATTATATTATAATATAATATAATAAATATTTCAAAGTAT
This sequence comes from Ctenopoma multispine, assembly GCA_034779795.1. Classification (NCBI taxonomy): domain Eukaryota; kingdom Metazoa; phylum Chordata; class Actinopteri; order Anabantiformes; family Anabantidae; genus Ctenopoma; species Ctenopoma multispine. Next base: position 3,620,878 of record JAUYWH010000024.1, on the reverse strand, counting down.
AAAAAAGAGGAAATGTTTCCACTAAACATCCTGTTGTTGATCCAACAGTTAAACCAATCAGTTCACAAGTCGGCGTCAAGTCGGCGTCAAGTCGGCGTCAAGTCGGCGTCAAGTCGGCGTCAAGTCGGCGTCAAGTCGGCGTCAAGTCGGACATAAAACTAACCGGCATGCACTGCACACCGATCACCGGTGATCGAATCTCCGCAGACATTGCTGTTGTTGAGGGCTGTAACGTGAGAGGGAAAATGTCTGCAAGGCGTCTACTTGGTCTGATTTACTCAAGGAACAAGTAACACTAATTAACATGTAGCAGAAAAACACGACAGACAGCAGAGGATGTCTGTTGTTGTGGTTCCTTTCACTGGTTTTACAATTCACCCTGGATAAAATATATATTTTGTACTTCAATGATACTTCTAAATACTTCTGCTTTATTGTAAATATTATAAAAATAATACATTACATTTAGTAATCATATTCTATTTCTCACAAGTTTAATGTACATCTATTTGTATAATACTAACATTTCTAAATATTGCTTTTCTTTTTATCAGAGGACTACTGTAAATATCAACCCACATAATTATTATGATCACACCAATGGTCTTGAAAATAGTCACGCATTGGTTTGGTCTTGGTCTTGTCTTGCCCCCCTTTAGTCTTGTTCTTGACTCGGTCTCAGGTTAGGTGGTCTTGACTACAACACTTGTATAATGTAACACTGTCCAGACACGCTTCTGAAAATCACTGACATCAGTGTACCCTTTTTAACTGGCCTCTGTGGAAACTAATCACCTGATGTTGTATGAACTTCTCTGTATTTGATTGGACTGCAGTTGAAGCAATTATAGTTTTATGACTTAATGTTTGTATGATGCAGCCATGGTTTGTACAAGCTGTGTTATCTAAACCAAGCTACTCAAACTCTAAATGCTGTTAAGTTACTGTAACAGTATAGTAAACCTGTGCTGGGTGACACCAGTGATTTCATATCATGAATGATATGATATGAAAGATGTTGTTTTAATAGGAATGTCAACAAACCTTCTTTGTGAAGCTTAATGTTTAATTGTTCTTAGACTACATGTTAGTATGAAATGTGCTTGTTGTGCTCATTGTGAGGCTCTGTGGATAAAAACATTGACTGCTACAATACTGAAAAGAAAAAGAGCTGCTCTTGTTTCTGTCCTGTTGTTTCTGGAACGATTCAGACTCCTCTGACCACAATGCAGGTGTTTCTGTGTGTTAGGTTATGGATGCTATGGTTACAGTACAGTACCTCTGCAGGGAACAGCCTCCTGTCCACCGTGTGCTCTGAGCCCCAGGCGTTGCTCTCACCCCAGTGGAAGTGGAACTGACACAGCCTGAATTGGTCTTGCAGGGGACCTCCTTTCAGTGCTGCACCAGAAAGTGTAATGAAAAGGTAGATGAGTGTGTTAAAATGAAGTACTATTCCTCCACAGGACTAAGATCATATATCAAACTTTCTAGTATTTTTTGTTGTTTTTTCCTGCTAGAAAGGAGGAAATGAGTGAGGAAATCCAGAAAACACTAAAGTGACATTTTGCAAATCAAATACAATACTGACTTTTTATTATCATCATAAACTGTTTATCATTGCTACTTATGTTTCAGACAGATAAGGATTGCTGCTTATTTACACATCCATTTGAAGGCTGTATCTGGAGTTGCAGCGCCTGTGTCCTTGCTTAGATCACGCCACTGTTTCACTGTTTATATTAGTGGTAATAAAATCCTCTTCTCCACATCTCTTATAAACTTGTTTTTGTTCTCTCAGTACCAGACTGAGCTCGCAATACACAGACTGAGAGCACGTGACACCTATAAAGTGGTTCATTTCAAGCTTTATTTTGGAGGTACGATGGTTGTTTTGGTGCCACTCATCAATTATACCAAAATGGTACACTGTAAAGACAGATTACATAGTAATTACTGAGGTCAGAAGAGATATGCAGGCCACATGACAGCCGACGGCTACACGTGGGAGTTGTGGTTCTTATCAGCCGCTTTCCATGTAGAATTGATTACTGGGTTTTCTTTCAGAATGAGGGCTCTTTAAGGGGGTAGTAGAAGTAGATAATCCTCTTGGAGAGTGAAAATGAAAAATACTGACTTTCTACCAGTCTAGCAGTTAATAATAAAAACGTTACATGGAACAAACCATAAGTTTTCAGAAATGAATGGCAGAGACTGAGGAGTACTCACTGGACTTGTCTGTAGTGTCATCATACTCCACCAGGAAGGAGTAACCATTGTTCCAGATTTGTTGACACGTGTCTGGGTCGTACTCAGTGACGAGAGGCTTCAACTCTGAATCAAAGGCACTCTTCCGTACAATAATGTCGATGGGAGACTGACGATCACCTCCTGGTACTGCGAGGGGTCCCTGCCACATGGGATGCACTACAAAAAAGGGGGAGAAGATGAAGTGGAAGAACGAGAATAATGGAAAAAAAAGTCAGTGAAGCTTAATATTTGAAATAGTCCATGTAAAGTTAAAAAGAAAAAGAAAAAAAAAACTACATAAAAAAATCTGACACCTACTTTTCATGATGTGCTCTCCTGCTTCCTGCATTTTTACACACTCCATTATAAAGTGTGAAGTTGTAACAAAAACAAACTGTAACACACTACACAACCCTTCTTTCTGGAGCCGTTAGAAGGAACTGAATAAAAAGGGGAAAAGCAAGCTATAGTAGTTCCTCCTAGTCCGCTTACATTTTTTTTCCTAAAAGGAAATCACAAAATAAGAAAGAAGTGGGCTGGCTGTGCAGAAAATGACACACGGAATGTCCTGGCACGCCCCCCAGCTCCCTTCCACAGCAGGGGAAATCAGATCAGGACCTCTGCTGCCAACACGGGCAAACTTCTGTCAACAAAACTGACTTCTAATTACCCAAAACACTGCTCCCTTTCCTTACCCCCACTTCCTATTTTCTTAGAAAATAAAAAAACATTAATTCCACTTATGTCTTCTGCAATAAAATTAAAAACACTCTGTGTTTCTGTGCTGACCTGGCTCTCTGGAAAAAAAAAACTTTTAAGTGTGGTTGGGCACAAAGGCAGCTCAGCATATTGTTTTTTCTCTCCATTCATCCAGCACAAAGCTTAAGGTTTGTGCTGCGAGCCAACCTGAGCAGGTCTGGCTGAGAGGTGACCTTCATCTTCATCAGATTTCACTGGCTCCTCCTGAGGGAGTTGGCTGCCTGACTCAGTTGTTGCACAGACCCACAATAACTACTTGCAAAGCCATTCGTGCTCACTGACTTGGATCTGTCGGCGAGGTTTTTCCAACTCATAGCGTGTCTGTGCTGTTCTGTTGTGTTCCTGAACATGTCAGGTGATGTGTATGAAGTGTCTACGAAACAAATGAGTTCAGAAACAGTCTTTTGTATCAACAGTCATCATATATTATTAAGAGAGTGGAAACCTCAACACAGGTCCCATTACTGCAATAAACATATAGTATGTCCTACAGTGGGGCCCTGAGCAAGATCCCAACATTGCTCTACCCAACCACTCATTAACTCAAGATGACAGCTACGAGCTAATTTATAGACCACTGCAGTTCGTGAGCTGTGGGTACACTAGTTCTGTGATTCTACAGTACAAGATGTCTACATAAGATCTTTACCTTTTTGTTAAACACTAGCACAGCTAACAAAGTTCTGCTATGTTGACGACAAACACATTAGCCTCGTAAATCCATCGCGTTTGCATCAGGATTACTGCAGTAATATATGTTACTTGTCATACTGCCCAAAAATACATTATAGTATACGTAAATGTAAATAAGTAACTGTCTTGAAAGGTATAAAGACAAAAATGTAACTTCAAAATCAAGTAAGCACAGACTGCATCAATTCTTTGATTCATAATTTACCTTTGGAATAAACACAGTATAAATGTATCTTACAATGAAATTGTGCATCAGGAAACATCAAGGCCGCTGCCGTGAGACAATCCTCAATATCAAGTAGACCACTTCAAAGTCCACCCAAAAGTTTTTTTATAAAGCTTTATAAAGCCAGACAGCACTGACGACAACAGGCTTGTTAAAGTTAAATGTAAAATGTGTTTATTACCATGACTGAACATAAAAACTCAGCTGTACCGAATTGTTTTTCCTCTTCCAAACTTTTTTTTCCCCCACTTTGACTAATACGAGATACTGCACAAGACAACAATTATGTTCCTGGGTGTGTTCAGGACATTGTCGGGACTCATCAGGTGAGCTTTAGTGAATCCATGTTTAACGGGCATGTCAACATTTAAAAAAACGCAATTGCAGTTTATTCAATCTGGCATATTTTCAATAAACATGACTATTGTGCCAACTACACAGCAACCAAGATGAGGTCCCCAAGGCTTTCTAAATAAAAATGATTTTTAAATGAGCTGCTGAAAACACTAGTCTGATTCACACTAAGTGCAGAATGCAGGACTGGGGAATGGTCATTAAGAAAATTTAGTTATACAAGCTTTTGCCCCAAAAAAGGTTAATTAATTCCTGGCTGAGCTGCAGCAGAGGGGTACCTTCAAGTATTTAGGTCATTACCTTTGCAACTATAAATTTGTTTTCAAGTATTCTTGCAATTTTTGGTGCTGGTACAACAATAATAATAATAATTTGCTTCCAATTCCAATTTCAAATATATTTGTGCACATCAGACTCATTTTTTCTCCCCTGTCCTAGAAACAGATGTGTGTGCAAAGATTTACAGTATGTAAAGGTGCATGCTTTGCCATCTGTGTGAATTTGTCCTCAAAATCTAAGTCAGACCTAACTAGTTATACAGCGTGTTTCTGATTCTGAAGGAAAGGTAGTAGAAAAATACTTTAAAAGACACTGACTCGGTTGAGCTTAGTGGGATAACTGAAGTATTAAATGTCCGACAGCCAAAATTTGAGCTTTTGCAGCATTGTTTCATTACAGGTGAACAGTTCAGGACCAATGTGGATAAAGGATGCATAACAGTGATGAAGACCTTTTCATGTGCACAGATGAGCATGTCATTATTTTGATGTTGATCATGTGGAATACTTGTTTTCCTTGCCTACTACATACTGTTTTGTGTCCTCCTAACAGAGATACACAGTGCAGATGTGGTAGAGAAACTAAATGTGGTGTTACAGGACATTTTCAGTGCGCAGGCTGAAAGCAGCACCTCTGACGCTACACATATGCAGTGACATACCATAAAGGCTTCTATGTAGGTCAGAGGGCTTCAAAAGGCCCCCAGACTGCGATTAGGGAAATCAGTACTTGTTTGGAAAACCTGGAGCCCGAGGACTGTATCAAACACAGCTGAGTCAACACAGGACTGCTGGATCCAAATCCAGTGATGAGGAAAATCCGTTCCTCGTTTTTACAGTAGCCTCCGTGCATGTTTTTCAGATGACAACAAAAGTGCCCATTTACTGCTGCGATGTGACCCTCAATGAAAAGCTCGAGAGCCACAACAAAAGTCGAAACCAAACCAATGTCCTCCTGATACACACTCTGCCACGGTTTCCTAAACAACAACAAAAAGTTTACTTCTGCAGCTGCACGACGAACAGCTGTGTCAAGACACCGAGAAAACAAGAAACATTGTGTAACGTTAGAGCACAACACGTTTTCCAGCACTTACTCTGCGACAGCACATATTTGCTTGAGCACGCCGTGAGGTTGCATCTCCTGACAGGCGTTATCCGGTGGCTCTTGGTGTGTCTGACGAGCTGTCGGTGAAGCTGGGACGACAGCGGTCTTATTACGGATGATAGAGTCACCATATCGGTCAACCTGGCGATGCCAGCTCCCCTGCAGGCGGCTACAGGAAGCGTTCAATCGTCCTTAACGTGTTTCGACGTACCGTTTAACTGGAACAGCTAAGCTAACAGGTAGCTAGCGCGAAGTGTTTCTGAACTCCGCAGAAGTTAGGTCTGTCTGTGCGGAGGCGACACAGGACTGTCGGGCGGCTGCTCTCTCCTGTCTCTACCCTCCTGTCGTTTGCCTGCAGGCGAGGGAAGGGTTGGTTTTCACTTTAGGTAAAGCTCCACGCTGTCATAACGTGACTGTAGACGCCGAAAGCCGCTTTCTAACACCTGGATTTCACCATTTGAATCGCTTCTTTACCGGTGGAGACTCCTGATAAAAGATTAGATACGAGCGTCGTTACAAAACGGCGTGGTACGACTGACCAATCAGAGGCGTCCTCTGAGGGGCGTCACTGACGACGGGACGGCGTACACAATGTACTGTAAACAGTTAATACGCGGACACACGTCTTAATACAAGACCCAATAATAATCATAATGATAGGGGATAATATTCTGTATACACATTATACAGCTATATTAATATATTCACTTAAAATGTGATGCAGATATCATTATATATTATTTAAATGTATTTACTTTCTCCAAATTAAGTGTGTTAATATTGTTTTCTGTTTTCTTACGTTTTTATGAACAAAATAGCCTATATATGAGCTAATACTAATTATGAGCAGCAGCTATATTATCAGAAATATTTAATCAAAGTACGAAAGGTCTATGCTATGATGCTTCAGTGTGTAATCAGCATTTAATGCGTTAATATGCAATTTTTGGGAATAAAAATAAAAAATAAAAAATCAAGCCACTTAGCCCCGCCCAGTCCTTCAAATTTGATGCAATTACAATAAAGGCATAATTGGTCTTTTCCAATTGGTTAGAGGGGCGAGCCTCTCAAAAAATTTTAAAAAATGAACAGCTCTGCACTGCTGCTGTGCTGTTTAATGAGTGTGGGTCACTGAATCTTTTCAAGGCACTGCCCTACATGAAGATACATTTGTGAGCATATTTCTAATAAAAAACATCCAGATAAGTTGTATGCTGTAGCTTTAAATATGACTGGTTTGCATGGAGCAAATTGTATGTATCTAAATTGATTTACAGCTGTAAAATAAATCTTAACAGAGATATGCAAACACTTCACTATTCTACTTAAAGACATGTTGCTGCATTTTAGTTTACAAGATGTTGTAGAGGTATTGTGCATGCTGGCTCAGAGCCTTAGTGTTTGTGATTACACACCTGTGATCACATCATAGTGAGTTCTCTAAATGAATTTATTTCTGTGTCAGTGTTGCAGTTATTCATGTCGTGTGTATCCTAAATTATTGCCCCTTTAGAAACATAATCATGCAACATTTTTTAAAACTTGTTTATAGTTAAGCACTGTCAAGTCTGTGTGTGAGGTTATCTAGCTTTGCACCATCGTCACTGTTCTCAGGAATGTCACACTTTGTACAGACCTGCCCACATGGCAGTCAGACTTTAATCCCTAAACTGAACACACACAATATTTACCAGAACACCAAGAAAACAGACATGTGTGTTTCATGTATTTACTTTTGATAATTTTATGAGCTTTCAGATGTTTTCAGCACTATTGTGTAGTGATGTCTCTTATCTTGCTGAACTTTGTCATACTTTCAGTTTTTTCAAACTGGCTACATGCAGAAAACAATAAGTCTGCTGTTATGTGATGTGTTTTACATTATTTTCCCTCTTTTAGTGAAATGAATATGCAATATATTCAACATGCAAAACTGTGCATGTTACGAAACTGTTAAAAAAACACACATGACCAACACATCTGTGCATTTGTTAAGTTTATTGTCTTCACCAACTTGGTCCAACGGGCTCCCAATGGGCTTTCAACAACAAGTGAGATCACAATGAAATATGAAATTATGGACACTGATGCAAGGGTTAAACTGGAGAACAGAGCAGGTGCTCAGCTGTTCTTATGTAATTTAACAGCAGCGCTTACACTGCCAGGAGAAAATCCAGTTGAGCCACTGCAGTATGGAAAAAAATGCCTGGTTATGGTAAAACTACTACATCTCTGGTTTTGTCTGAGCTCTGTCTTTAACTGATCTTCAAATGAACTGTGACCTTTTTGCTGAACCAGAACAGTTATATTAATTAAAAAGTGATTGTAACAAGTTTACATTAAACTACTACTAGCTCGGAAGCCAGGAGTACCGAGTCGGACCCTTTAAGGATACAGCGCAGTGTTTAAAGTTTAAAAAGGAGTCACATTAGCTCCACTGCGCTGCTCCATAACTGAATACATTTTCTTGATTCTGAAAAAGAGCTGGACACCCTACTGTCGTGGTGTTATGGAGAGAAAGGCTATGCATTTGTAGCCAAAACATGTTAGTTCTAGGGAAGAGGTAGCAAACTAATGCTCTATGGCACAATGTGGCCGACACGGTCACAGACAGCAACAGCACCTGCAGACAAACACCCAGACCAGAGTACCACAAGCTGCAGATTCTTGGGTCCATATGTCTGTTACCATCCCTTCACAACAACTGACATCAATATTACAACCTAAGAAAATGTTTTGGTTTATATATCTTTTGTAACCTGACCACATAGCACAAAAACACCCTGACTTGTGTAGCATGAGAAATACAGTACATTTATAAAAAATACAAAAAAGCACTTTTTAACCATCAAGAAAAGCGTTTTATAGGGACCAGGAATGAATAAAAATAACAAAAGAAGTTGTATGTACTTCAAAAATTTTAGAATCTATTTACAGCATCGTGTCAGGGAGTATGAAAGCACAACACAGAGTTGGGGAGGAGGAAGTGATCAAAGATAAACCAGGGCAGTAAATTGTTCTTCATAAAAGAGGTGTTTTATTTAAGCCTACTGTCTGCCTCGAGTCAAAATGACAAGCATTCAAAGAGTTCTGAGTCCCTCAGGAGAGTTTAGTCCAGAGCGATGATGTCATCATCATCGTCGATAGGGGCAGCTGCTGCACTCGACTGCTCTGTCCGTGGGCGCTTGGTGGAGGTCTCGCCTGCTCCTGTGTCCGAGTGCTTCCTCTTAGTACCGATGGTCGCCGATGCTGCAGCGGAGCTGGACGTCGCTCCTTCCTCCTCGTCAGAGTCAACGATCATGATGTCGTCGTCCTCTGATGGAGCTGCTGTGGACGATAAAGTTCACACTCAGAGGCTACTTAAAACATTTCATTTAAACCTTTTTTTAGAAGCTAGCTGATCATAATACTAAATGACCTGGTTAAAAAAATATTTATAAGCTGAAATTATTCATGACATGAATGAAAGAATCACAGGGAGAGTGACATGATGGGATCCTCTAAAACATAGGTGTCAAATCCTGGTTCTCAAGGGCCACTGTCAATCAATCAATCTTTGGCTATACGAGGACACACCAGCTAGAAAAAGTTTCCCACTGATTCATGTTCATTAGTGACAGCTGAACCAACCGGATGGTGTTTTAACCAGTAAGTGCAGAGGTTAGGACTAGCTAAAAATGAGAAGTGGTTACCTAATGTTTTGTACGATGACATTTGCTAATGATAAACAGTGTGAGATTTTAATGAATCTGCATATGTTGCCAACCTCTGAACTCAGAGGCCTTCATGGGTCCACTGACAACTTTTTTTTAAGCCTATAGCCCACAGAATTAATTTATTGTGAATGAGTCAGGATCAGGACAGTTTGTTATGGGCTATACATTTGTCTTTGAAACATAAATGTATTAGTTTAGTTGCTATGATTTCTGTTCTGAGAATATTATATTGCTCATTTCCCAGGGCAGCTGCTTGTTAATTGATAGATCATCTTTCTGCCACAATTTTGTTGTCTGTTTGAATTGGGTCTAATTATCCTCGAGTCTGTTCGGGTCGAGTTTCTCTTTTTTGTCAGCACATCAGTAAAGAAATTTGGGAAAAGTTCAATGACTGACATCAATGTTGTTGCTGTCCTACTGGGAAATGAATGACGTGGCTGAGATTTTCTGGCAGTGCTAATGTTTGAATGTGTTACGTGTACGTTTATCACATGATACTCAGAAGTGCAGATAACACAGCAAATTATGAAAGCCACTAAATGATCACTGAATTGTAGCACATACAGTACATTAAAGTTCTGTTTCCCCCCCAGTATCAGTCCTTCTTATTCTCTATATTAGACCATACACAAAACTAAACTAAAGAAATGAAGAAAAAAAACAACACATTTATCTCTTCCTGCTGACCTTTAGAGGAGGTGGACGGCTGGGTGGAGTCCTTGTTTCCGTTGGTGATGCTGTTAACCTCTTCCTTGTCACTCTTAGGGGGCGGGGCTTTATCTGGGGCTTCACCTACCACCTCAAACTCCACATCCCGCTCTAGTTCTTCACTAAAGACAGACACAAAGCTGATATCATTTTCAGGTTCACACACACTAGTGTCATCAGAAAATCTTTCACTCTTGAATTCAGATAAACCGATCCATAAAGCCAGAGTGACATACGTGTGCAGGATGTTAACGAGGAGTGTGTAGTCTTGAAGGAAGTCATCAGATTGCAGACGGCTGCCGTTACGGATCCCAAAATCAGCAAGAAATTTGCTGTTGTTGGCTGTAAATACAGTATAGATATTACACACATGCACCAACAAACGAGACCGCCACCTAGTGGTTTTAATGTTGTGGTTGACAGAGGGTCAGCGAGGCCACTGACTGTTTGAGATGTGACTATGATGTGTGACTGTCTGCTGTGACATCTGCTGATGATGATTACATTTTTCCTGTGCTGACCTCTGTCAACTACAACATTAAAACTACCAGATAGATTTAATGTTAAAGAATATTGACATATACAATGTTCTCATACTTCAATTACTCTGAATATCCTGTATTGTGTATTGACTGTTTATTTATTTGTAATGTTTATGCATAGTGCTTATTTATAACAACCCCTGCAAACAGGGGCACAGCTCACCAACTGTGTCAACAGAGATACTAAAGTCAAAACGCTGCTTAGATTTCCCACTGTCTAGCTGCTCTTTAGCTATAGGCTGACTGAGAGCTGTGATTAGAGCGCCCTCTAGCATCTAAATGGAGCCTCGTCATACTTTGTCTTTCATACAGAACCCATCTACTCCCATAAACTACAGCCATCCCTAACATTTCCATTGTCATTCTCAGACTCTTACACTCTCTGTGTGCCATCTACAGTCTGCTGCTCCTCCAGTCTCTGCTTCTTCCTGCCATCTGTGTCTCACTCTCCTCAGAGAAGTGATTAGATCTCCTCCTGCCATCTGCTTCCATCTATCACCATTTCAACCCCTCTTGTCCCTATTGTCCCTCCTATGTTCAAACTGCCTTTTAAAGTTTATATTCAGTAACCATAAGCTAAAAAAATCTTACAGAAAGATTAACAGTGAACAGACTCAAATAAATAAAAGGAGAAATAAAATGATTCCCCCTTACCTTCCGTCTCTCCTTCCTCTGAAGAAATCAGGATGGTTCCTTTGCCATCTTCTATCTGAACATCTGGAGCCACCATGCCAAACCGTTCTTTCAGGATCTGATCATTCACAGAGAAACATCACAAATTGTGGTCAACCAATACTTACTTTGATCTCTTATTGCATCAGATGAAATACAGAAACGTAATCATTACAAGCGAGACACAAATATTGCTAAAATTAATTGACAGAATTATAAAAGCATTTTGATTATATCAAGAGCTCTGGAACTTTATGACCCACACTCTGTGCTGTCCCTAAAAGCCTCACTAGCACTGTTGCAGACATCAGCCGATGGTGATTAATAAGAAACGTCAAATATTGACGCGATTAATACGCCAACCGCTAATCAGAAACAAGGCAACAGTGAATATCTCACCTCCACATTTGCAACCCAGCAGCCATAACCTCGCTATATTAATATACATTCATGGACCGTAGTTTAAATGGGACATGAAATACAAACTTTATTTTCCCCATGTATCATATTTGGTGTTTACCATAAAAAGAGTGGAACTGGACAACCACTATTTTCTGATCAAACTGAAAATTGGAGCCATGTTCTGTTTTAACTAATGCTTTCAGCTTTCAGTAGCAGCAAGAGAGTCAAAACAATCTTATTACATTACCCTGTCCTGCAGAGTAAGGACCGTGGTTTTGTGGACATTGAGTTTGACTGTGACTTCAGGTTTGCTGGCGCAGACGTAGCAGTTGGCACTGGGTGGGTCCAGAACACATGGGACCAGCAGCTTCTTCCTGAGGTTGGGACATTTGTTCAGGAAGATCTGGAGATGAGACAAACAAACTTAAACTCAAACCCAGTTACTCTTGTAATATGGTTGAGCTAAGTTGAGATAGCTGGTTTGTTCTGATATTAGCATGGCTATTCTGGTACATGACAAAATCTGCCACCTTTCATTTCCCATTTCTCTCTCTCTCTCTCTCTCTCTCTGAGACATCTGCATCTGAATGTCTGCTTCCCTTTTCACCAAATGTGCAACCTGTGAGCCACCATGTGATCATTTCTACAGCATTATTTTGGTATGTTTAACAAATAAAAATAAACATTACACTTCAGCATTACTTGAGCAGTACAGAAACACAGTCATGACACCTGTGTTCTGCATATATCCCGATCCCTCCAAGTGTGTTTGTGCATGACAAAAAACTACAGAAAGGGAAAGTAGCTGAGTGGTTCTATGAAAGAGAGAGATCATTAAAAAAAGCCTTTGACTAAAACTAACACAAAGTTTCGTGTGGAAGTCTAAATAAGTTGCTTTGAACCCCTGAACTGGATTGAGTATTTGTTACATGCAGACAGTTTGTGCTTTAAAGGGGAGTTTTTCTGTCCTCACAAACAAAACATTAGTTCTTCTGGTAGTTTTTACAAATACAACAACATCAAACATTCACATATTTGACACCTTAACTGGAAAATTGGCTAAGTTGGAAACATAGTAAGAAACACTTTGGCTAATGTTTCGTTCCTGACAGCCCCATACTCTGTTTAAACTGAACTAACCGTGCGACAGGATTCCAGTTCCCTCGACAGGATCTTGAGACCCTCGAGCACGATGAGTCCAGCAATGACAGCGTTGGTTGTGGCAATAGCTGGGATGATGTTTCCTGCCATGGCTGAAACAATCCAATCAACAATCAATTCATGCTCATATTGGAAACATTTATCTGAGTGTGGATCTGCACAGTAGTGAAAGATGGTAATACAACACCGAAAACTAATCGAGATCACGTACCTGACAACTAAATCAAACACAATGATATTTTGTTTCCAATGCAACAAATTTCGACTTACACTTCACATCAAAGCGACTCTTCATGTTCATGCTAAAGATGTGCATACGTAGGTTTGCTGCTGCAGTGACAAAGTCCATGGCTGGAGGGTCATCCTGATGACAAGAGGAGGAATTAAAGTCACACAGCCATTCAAAACATCTACATCTTATTTTATTTATTCGTTATAATAAAGACATATAAAATAACATATGTGACTCTGTGTTTTCTGGAGGAACAGTTTATTCACAGTTTTGGTTTGTGCGTTACCTTGTCCCAGACCAACTCGGCACCTTCTCCCTTGTCCTGCAGTTGTGAGCTCAGTGTCTCCACGCTTCGATGAAACAGCTGACAGTAACCCCAAACACCCAGAACCTGCTGGTCCTTCAAGCCCAAACCTGGAATCTCCTCCTGAGGACATTCTGGGACCAGACAGAAATAATAATGAACATGATGATAGACAAATACACACAAGCCATCCAAACCTGTGGCAATTACACCCTGACAACAAAGTATAGAGGACAGAGTCAGTTCAAGATATAAAATTAAATCAATCAAGAAATAAATAAAATCTACACATTCCCACATACTGGAGTCTGTATCTATATCTGATATTTTGGCAACACAGGGAAGGTGAACTGGGACAAGCAAACAAGCAACAAGTGAACCAACCGTTCAAAATGTGTGACACCTGGTGCACACCGCTCGCTCTCTAACCTAAGCTGTTTCTATCACAAACATAAACATCCAGCAGACATACCACTCTTCTCCAGCTGCTGCCAATCCAAAGGTGTAGGAGCTTTCCTCTTCTTCCACAGCTTGTCCATCGTCAGCAGGTACATGATGTCATCTTTAAAAAGCTGGAGGAGAGAGTCAAACAAATCCTGTTGCTTAAAACACAACAGTACTGTGATCTATCAGAAAGAACAATTAAAACAACTTGAGAAGCTGCCTCTACAGACAAAGTCTCCCAATAATACTAAATCTGAATTTTTCTACCAATTTTAGGAAGAATTCTACACAGATTTTTCAGCAATAGTTAAAGTACTAAATATACACCAGCACAGCCTTTTCTACCCTGCTTGTGCATCACACTGGCTTTACAACTTAAAGGTCAACAAGAATTCTGCATACATCGCACACAAATGTGTATAGTAAAATTAGTATCTGAAACAGCCAAATTCCTTAGTTTTGTCTAACTGACCTTGTTGAAGAGTTTGACTGGGTCGTAGCCGGTGGAGCGGGCCCATTCCTTGGTGGAGATGCGCTTGATATCCCCATCCTTTTCTGAGGCTGTGGCACGAGCTTCCGTCTCTTCAGGTTTCCCTGTGTTCAAAACACACAAGTTTAACAGCGTGGAGGATGCTAGAGTTTTTCTACCTTGAGTATGTTCCAACTCATCCTGTTGTGTTAAAACCCTCCATCACAAATAGAGGGGAAACAAATGTAAATCAGATATTGTAAAACTAATGTAAAGCAACCTGCTCACTCACATGCAGCCTCTGGGTCGGCTGTGTCGGGTGACACCTCTTGATCTGCATCCTCCTCACCAAATAGCTGACTGTATAGACAAAAAACAATAACTATGACTGCACTGTAGTCTACTTAAACGATGTTAGAAATTGATTATGAGGATAAGCCTTACTTGAAGAGATACTTGGCCCAGACAATGCAATGTATAGGTTCAGATGGCGTGTTTCTTATGGTACATCCTGGGAATGTTTTCTGGGTGGGCTTAGGTTGGCACTCATAGCACTCTGTCATTCCCTGTGGAAGGAGAAGAGGGTGGATGGGAAGAAATAAAGGAAAGAAAAAAGAAGAGAAGCAATACAAAGTGAGGTGAGATATTCACTGACCTCCTACACCCTGCCGTAAATACATGCAGGGAAACACCTTTCCTGGACAACATATTAAATCATTGGACTTTAGCATAACCAAGATTTTCAGGATCTACCTTCTTGATGACTGTGACTTGTCCCAGATATCCAGCTGTGCCGCTTTCTATCAGAGGGATATCAGCTGCCAAACACATCCTGTTTACATGGTTACGAGCCGCTACAGAGATAAAAATTGTGTTACTTTCCTCATAATTTGGGACTGTAAGCACATAGAAATGAATAAAAAAAATCTTTAGGAGCATTTGAGAATACCTCGATTATCCAAAGCATTCATTACCAGCACAAACTTTCTGAAGAACTCCACATTGTAGTCGGGGCTGTTAAAATAATAAAAATACACACAGGTTGCTGATAAAATTAATTCAACTTATTAAATGAGTGAAAGAGATAAGTAAAGGTAAGAAACTAACTTCATGATGCTGTCATGGTAGGCAGTGATATTGGCACTGGGACAGAACTGCAAGGCACTCTCTTTAGCCACCTGTCAAACAACCAAGAATCAAAGTAACTGACTGGAGCAGAAATGCACAGAGAGACAAAACTATTTAATCTACAGTGAAGTGTCGCAGAAAGCACACGCTGTCCTCTAAAATACGATTTATAACAATCAGCTGCAGAGGCCACTTTCTTGGTGTTTACCTGTGCCTTAGACTTGCCAACATGTTTCTTCTGAAAGAGGAACTGACGGTTGAGGTTGCTGACATCAATTGTGTCCAAGTCAATCTGCCAGAATCAACAGGATTGCAATGTCAGTCATGTATACATGGAACAAAATACACAGCGACCTGCCATAACCGTAACACCATCTTGTGCTTTTAATGGAGCTGTGTAGCCGCAAACCAGCCAGAATGCCCATGCCCGTCCATAACATTAAAACCACCAAGTGGTGTTAATGTTGTGGCACATCAATGTATAGACAACCAACTCCAATCAAACTGTCACACAACATATAGACTACAATCCAAACATCATTATACAATTCACACAAAAAGCTAATATATTCATTAGGGTTCATATTTAATATTGACCTATTAATATTTATTATAAATTAGAAGCATGTCCACTTTTGTCTGGGGACGTTTAGACTCAGACATTACCGACCTGTGTTTTGTGATGATCTGCTCATATGCATCTGAATTAAACGTCCCCAACAAAAAATGGACATGGTTACAATTCATAACAGGGTCAGATACGAGATTTTGGCTGCAACATCATGTGAATGAAAAAACTGTACAGTTTAAACTGACACTTGCAATTCGGGATGTGGTGTTGTGACTGTACTGCTGCAGTAATGTTAATGGAGATGTAAAGTGTAGAAAAGTCTGATGGTCAGACGTTGTCCAGTGAGCGCAAACAGTTCACCTATAAGATGACCTATGATGACTTTCTTGGTCAAAAAAATGTATTTAAATAATACTGACAAGATGAAATAATCATCCCATGAGAAAAACTGCTTAATCTCAATTACAGTAACTTATGAAACTTTGCAGGAACCATAAATATAGATTGTTGTCTGTTCATTCAATAAATTAAGCAGTACGGCCTTTTAACTATTACTTTTATTACCAGTGACCCTTGAAGCCCCTCTGGAGTACAGTGACAAATGCTCAGCTCCAAACATCTGATTGTTGGCCGTAAAAAAGCCAAAATATTACTAACAATAATTTTACATGTGCATATTTTAGACCGGTCTAGCGTTTTTATACAACGCGATAATATCTGAAGTATAATATAACTTGACAGAACTAAACAGATGACTACCGAAAGCTATCTGTTTTGGCATGTATCCAGCTAACCGGCTAGCTAGCCGTGTAATTACAGAGAAGCTGTCGAGCTAACTTAGCAGTGCAGTGGCGCCAAATGCTCTCGCAAGATTTCTACGATAGTGTTGGTATTTATTTTACTACGCGCTCGGGCCCATCCACCTTACTGTCCACTTAGGTACAGAGCTGCCATCAAGAAACTACAACCAGCGCCGCCATGTATTACTTCTTTACCACGTATCAGGAATTAGCCTGAGCCCGCACACCTCCAGGCGCAGTCTGTGCAGCACAAAGACGTAGCATGATAGCCAGCTAGCTAACACATACACACACAAACAAACATTAATGTGACAGACCACTTCGATGTTTTTGAAGCCGGTAAGGACGAGGTTCTTCAGCAGCTCGCAGCCGATCCCTCCCGCCCCCACCACCAGCACTTTGCTGGTGGAAAGAGAGTCGGCCAGCTCTTTTCGGAGGGAACCCACAAGTTGAACCATATTGATGAGCTAGAAATAGAACCAGAGCCTGCAACACCGGGGGGCTAGCGGCTAGCTTTTCTTTCACAGAACCAACTTCCGGGTCAACTGACTTCTTCCCCCGGACTATTCAGATGCGCTTTGTTGTCAAAGCGCCCTCTGCTGGACAACTGCAGGCCCACTATTTTACCAGGTGGTACCTTTTCTTGTTGCTGCTCAGTAAATTTTATTTTAAGTGATATTTTTTCCTGTTTATTTTCTTTCACAATATGACCATGTCCACTTTATTTCCCCCAAAAGGTTTATTGATTTAATACATACAGTACAGTACATTACATCTTTCAGTGAAGATTGTGGCTGAAAAATAAACATCACAATGTTCAGTCTCCTAATGTATTTTTTTCAACCATCCCAAACCTAATTTGTTACTCATTATGAGTGGCTTCTCTTCCACAATCCAGAAGCCTCATTCCTTATTTTCTTGTTTAACCATTTTTAATCAATTGAAACAATCAACAAGTGAAACAAACTATAAATCATGCTAGGGAGTGTTTTCTTTCTTTCTGGTAAAACATAGGTATGTGTGTGGAGCTCTGCATTTTGACAGTTAAGCAAACAAATGTTATTAATACCCCATGATTTAGGGCACATGTCACCGTGTACTTGGCAGGCAAAAGCAAACTAAGTGTGAGTCATCAGCAGTTTGGATTGTATTCATGTTTGCCGTGCATACTGAAGCCAGATAAATCAGACAGAACATATGTGAGTTAGCAGGGCCCTTTAACAGCACATTTTATAATCATGTTGAGTGACATTAATATATAGTTTTAGTCTAGAGTGGATTTCTTTCTCTCCCTCTACTTTTGTTGAATGAAAGTATTTGTTAACTTATAAAAAGGACTATAATTGTACACAAACAAGTGGTGATGACCTTTGTGGCTCAAATGTTTGTGCAACTAATGGGTGTAATTTGTTTTTGTTGGAACAACAGGCATTTGCAGAAATTCCAAACACAGGCAGTGTGGTAGTGATCGGGGCAGCGCACACAGGCTCACAGCCATGAGCATCTGTCCTGGAGTCAGAAACGTTTACATCATTATCAGATCACACACAGCTACGTATAAAGTGGCTGTATTGGCAACGTTGTTTCGACAGCCAGCAGGACATTTGGGGCAAGATGAGGCAATGACCATGTGTCCTACTTGAAGCAGCTGAGCATGTAGCACAAGTCAGTGCTCTGTAGTAACCTCGCACGGAGCAGCGTGCGTGTGGCTGCGTGCACCGCTCAAACCCACCAGGTGAACAGTGTAACGTTGTCATACCGGTTCTCACTCTCGGTTGAAATAGCAGCTAAAAAATATTTGTAAAATTTGCACTAATTTCCATCACCGGCCTCATGGATTCAAGCAGACGTCTTGAGGTATGAAACGTATCTGAAAGTTTCTATTTAACGGGATATGACTGGAGAATCAGTTCACCTGCTGCGCTAACGGAGCCCGCAGCCGTTGTTACTGCGTATCCATGGCGACAGCGAGACGTGATGACGTTTTAACGTGATGCCTTCAAGCTGTATCTGAAATTCTCATTGCAAAGTTGCAAGGCGCCTGTGCTGATGTTGTTGGCAGCTGCAATACGTTTACCTTTTTGATTCTATTTTATATTATTATTATTTATTTTTTTTATCTGTGTTATCATCACGTGTCTAATTATAACGTGATAATATCCAGTGTTATTCTTGCATGATATTCTAATTTAGTTTTAAAGACGTGTAGTTTACGAGAAGCCTGAAGGCACCAGTTGACTGGAAAGTTGTCGCCGTCCGGAGCCTCACAGCTGGACTGAGTGTGAAGAGAGGGAGAAGCTTTTCCCTGTAAGTAACTTATCTAAGGCAAATGTTTTACTACGCAATGTAAATTTAACATCTACTTTCACGAACTTAAGCACCATACTATACGTAAATAATTTAATTTGAAACGAATAATTAGCGTCATGCTAAGAATAACTAAGCTATTTATAACAATTGGTTCATTTTCTTGACATAAGTCAACTTTACCTCTCTCTTTTTTTTAGAAACACGTTTTTTTGTGTCATTTAAATTATATCTCCCCGTCAGCGTATTTTGTCACTCATTTACATTCTGCTGTGTAAATAAATGTGTGTGATTTGGAGGAATCAATAGGTCAGGGGGTAGTTCTCTAACGACACGTTTTATTAGTGTGTTACCAATCATTTTCCCGCCACTGTAAAGAAAAAGAAGAAAAGTTCATTCGGAGATGAAAAGAGCCAGACACCCGGAGCCAAAATAGTTTCAGCGCAGAGCTGATTATAACAGGCCTGTAACCTCCCCCTCTTTCTGCCGCTCTCTCCCCTCTCTCCCCTCTCTCTCTCCCTCCAGCAGCAGCACACAGACTGAGACGAAGAGCAGCTGGCTCGGGAGAAACATGGGTTCTGCAGGACACCTCTGCTCGATGCTGCTGGTTGTATTTCTGTTGGGGCTTCATCACTCCACAGGGTTCTGGATCGTCAATGTTGTCTTCCCACCCAATGTCAAACCCAGAGTACCAAGTAACAGCACTCCACCACTCATCATTGGTAAGTGGAGGGGGTGTCGTGGTTAATTTACTGTAGTCTTGTGCTTTTTAAGACAGTGGCTTGATTGCTTAACATTTCAGCAACTGTTTGGGGACCCAGATCTCTATGGGCCCCCAAACACCAGACATAATGTGTGTCATCTGGATTTTGCTAATTTAATTGAAAATCTATTCGTGAATTTGCACAACTGAAGTTATACTAGCTGACATGAGACCTTAACGTGGGTCCTGCTTTACTCTCTGGAGACTGTGTCAGGTTCTGTTAAACTGTTTGTTTGGATATTGACGTCTAGGTAATCAGTGATTCTGTACTCTGTACATCTGACCCTGTATTTTTCTGGTCGTGTCCTGCTTATCTAGGTTACACTAAGGTTTTTGAGCACAAAGGCCCAAAATGTTATTCTTTAGTATTCTCTGTACTGCCTCTCACCCACACACACATTTTTACTCTGGTCTTGTAAAGGCCCTGCATTTGGCCTTCAGGTCAAGTCAAGTCAGGTATTTTGACTAAAACTCAAAGAGTGATTCTCTAACATTTTTTCAAAACCTTTATTCTTTTAAAATAAATTATTTTGACGTAGTTCTAAAATATTACTTCATCATTCTGTAATCCAATATTTAAGAAAAAATATACTAAAAAGTTTGTACTAACACAGTAGAAACGTGCAGTATATCAGTACAGTATACAGTACAGGCCAAAAGTTTGGACACATTCAATTCATTCAATGTGTTTTCTTTATTTTATGACCATTTACATTGGTAGATTCTCACTGAAGGCATCAAAACTATGAATGAACACATGTGGAGTTATGTACT
>JAUYWH010000024.1:3579072-3600120 GCA_034779795.1 Ctenopoma multispine | reverse complement strand
TTAGCACTTGTTGGCCCCTTTGCCTTCACTCTGCGGTCCAGCTCACCTCAAAACACATTGAATGAGAAGGTGTGTCCAAACGTTTGGCCTGTACTGTATGTCTGCAGTTGCTTCAAAAAGTTTTCACACTGCTTTACATTTTGCACATTTCACTGTGTCCTGAAGCCCCTCCAGCGTTGTCTTGCCTGTTTCATGTTATTGTTGTGCTTAGGGGGGAACCATCACAGCAGTCTCAGGTCTCATGCACTCTGAAGCAGGATTTCTTCAAGCACTTCTCTGTCTTTGGCTGCATTCATCCTTCTCTCAATTCTGATCAACTTCACTGCTTCACTATGAGCTGCATCATAGCATGATGCCACAACCACCATGCTTTACTTCAAATCCCTTAGTATTTTTACTAAGACAGTAATGTTGAAAAAGTGTATAAACTACATCAGTCTAGATGAGGACAAGTGTCATTGTTAGTATCATCTTTTTAAAACAATGAGCTTTTCCTAGAACTTTTAACATTTCACCTATATACAGTAAATCATCTGACAGGACTGCAGCTACAGACATGAAGTGTGTGGATTATGATATACTGAAATAAAAAGACACAATCAAAGATACATTATATGTTTTCAGCGTATACAATTATTGTATTAAGACAAAGAGTTAAATGAGCTGTTAAATTATTAGGAATCAGACTTTTAAGTCTACGCTGCAGAGCATTTTTCTTCCCACTGCTCATGACTCATTATTTGCTGTCAAAGGGTCGTTGCCCTAATGTGGACACGTGCTGTCTACTGTAGAGGAGCTCCAAGAGGGGGACAGTCAGTGAAATGCACAGGTTTCATTGACACTTGGCTGCGTGAGGAAAAAAAAGGGGCTGTACATTTTGTTCATATGCAAAAATGATGAGCTGTGTTTGGGAAATGTAGAAAATGTCAGTAGTATATGATGAAACATGGAGTGTCGCCTTATAAGGAAATTTTAGGTGGATCGATTATATCGCCCACACCTCCCTGTGAACATGTGTTTTTATCAGACTGAAGGAAGCAATTTAAAAAAGCTCTGCGCAGTTAGGAGAGTTTGGTAAATAGTCATTATGATCAAACCTCACAGACAAACACCAGAGAAGTTTAGGACAAAATGAAACTGTCATTGAATGGTGGTGTGATGTTAGACACCGCTGACCCATGGTAACCTTCCTGTGCTTACTTTGTAATGTGAAACACTGATGTGTGTCTTTGTACGTACAGTACCAGGGAACCTGGGGAACCGTCTGGAAGCTAAGATAGACAAGCCAACACTGGTCCACTGGATGTGCTACAAGAAAACTGAACACTGGTTCCCCCTGTGGATCGACCTCAACATGTTCATGCCTATAGGTGTAGACTGCTGGATTGATAACATTAGGTAACACTGACTGACCAGCGGTCTTTTTTATCTATGTATACGATACCTTTGCCCTTTACCTTTGACTTTCCACAGGTGACAACAGATGTTGCTGCACAACTGGAAAATATTTCTTCTATTTTTTCACTCTCATGCCTTGAATCTCAAAGTAGTCAATAAGTGCAAAAAACAGTTACTCTGGGGAGAGGGAAATATTTTTGCTTTCAGACATTATTAGAGTCAAATTAGAGAATGTTTTTAATCAACTAGACTGACACTAATGTCCGTGTGTGTACCCCAGACTTGTTTACAACAAGACGACTCGGCGGCCATCCAACTCACCAGGGGTGCAGGTTCGAGTGCCAGGATTTGGACAGACCTATCCCATTGAGTTTCTTGATTATAACAAACTGGCTGGTAAGATAAATACTGTACTGATGGATATGTGGATATTGTCACCTTTTCAGCACATATTTGTTGAATGACAGGTTTTATTAAAGCAATGACACAAAGGAGTTTGTCCAATCTAGTGCTTAGTTTCTACAATAATACCTTAACTGAATATCACACATGCACGTTGTATCAAGTAAAGCTGATTTAGACTGACGTCTGATGCTGGTTGAGTCTGCTTCTGTTTCTGTTGCTTGCAGGTTATTTTCACACTATGGTGCAACATTTGGTCAACATAGGCTACGTTCGGAACGAGACAGTCAGGGGAGCACCATATGACTGGAGATTAACTCCTAGTAAGTAACATAATACGCCTGCACCTCTTGAGAAATAATGTAAATGAGAAGGTTTGGTACTATGAATGTTGGCTTTGTGCAAATAAAACGTGCACTACAAGTGAAAAGGAGCCATGTTGTGTCATTTAGTTTGTATTTAAGGCCCCTTTCACTGTATGATGAGAGAAACAACAGAATGAAAATAAAAGACATTGCTGAGAAAGGATCATGATCATCCCTCTTTCCACAGATGAGAATGCAGAGTATCTCAGAAAGCTGCAAGAGCTGGTTGAGGAGCTGTACGACAGGTACCAGCAGCCTGTTTACCTGCTGGGACACAGCATGGGCTGCCACTATGTCCTCTACTTCCTCAACCACCAGCCTCAGGCCTGGAAGGACAAGTACATCAGGGGCTTCATTTCCCTTGGAGCTCCATGGGGAGGCGCTGTTAAAGCACTTAGGGTCATGGCGTCAGGTAATGAAAACTGCTGTACAATAATACAAGACTATTTACTGGCTCTATATGTGCCACTGTCAATACAACAGAAACTTAAGACTATTAAAAAATCATGTATTTGATATTGGAGTCATTCATTTGAGCCATTCATTCATACCTTTGACGTTTGCACCTGTAGCTGTGCTTCATAACCCTCCCGTATTCTTGACGTGCTCTTCGTTGCAGGTGAAAATGACGGCATCCCGATGATTTCTAACATCAAAATTCGCGAGGAGCAGAGGATGACATTAACTAATCCCTGGATGCTCCCCTCTGAAGAGCACTGGTCAAAGGATCACGTGTTCATCTCCACACCGACCTTTAACTACACCAACCAGGACTACGAGCGCTTCTTCAGAGACATTGGTTTTGAGGACGGCTGGTAACTAACAGCTTTAATCTTTTGACACAGCCTTGATTAGCAAAAGCTGGGCAACTCAAAGTTTTGTGGGAATGACTCAGATGTTTTAAAAGCTGTCACTGAACAGTGACTGCACTATAGTAGCAATGGTTTTACCATCTCAGGACACACATGAAATAGTTAAATGATACAACTGTTTTAAGTTTCCTTTACTCGCTAACAAACCCCTTTTCTTCTTGTTGGTTCCAGGTATATGTGGGAGGACACCAAGAACCTCACGGGTGACCTTCACCCTCCTGGTGTTGAGGTGTGGTGTATGTACGGCGTGGGGCTTCCTACTCCTATAACATACATTTATGATGAGGAGTTTCCCAACGTGGACCCGGTGGACTTTGTCTACGCTGACGGGGATGACACGGTGGACAGCTTAAGCATGAGTCTTTGCAAGCGTTGGGTGGGCCAGCAGGAGAAGCCGGTCCATGTAACGGAGTACCGAGGCCTGCCCCACCTAGATATAGTGTTCCACGAGAAGGTGCTCAACCAAATCCAGAATATTCTGGAGGGCAATCCAGATACACCTGAAGAGGTCGACATCAGATCTGGAACTAAGTAGTAGACGACAGCATTTAAGAGTTAATAAACTAAACATACACAGTGCTGGATTTTTATATAGTTGACTTTGCTCACACATTTCATGTACCTCCTACATCTGTTAGCGTCCCCCTCTTAGCCCAGTTAAGTGTAGCAGTTAATAACTGATCTGAACTCTGAACAAAACAAAAACAAAATCCTAGTTTGTTTACTTTGGATGGATTCATCTCGAGATAGATTTGAATGTGAAGTGCACACACAGACACATAATCGTCATATTTATTTGTGGGTGACAGTAGTGAATAGATCTTAAAGAGACCTCACCGGTTGCCTGTATTTTGTGTATGACACTGTGACGTGTAAACTGATTTCACATATTAAACCTGTCCTGATCTGATGTAAACATACATAATAAAGCATCTGCTCACAGAAGTCACGTGCGTCACATGATGAGTCCGTGCGACTGTATCTGAGGTCGATGTCTCCTGACTTGATGGTTGAAGATAGGCTGTGGGGGGGTCGATTGCTCTGTAATCTATTGGACCTCGTGATCAACACTTTTTTTTTTTTTGTTCACTGATTAACGTCAATGGTTATATTGTGGGAAACGGTCAGAGGAGAGTAACAAGCAGCAGGAGCAGGACTACACGAGCCGTGTCCGTCTGGCTATGAGACATCGGCAGACATGGCGGGTTGGCACCGGGTAGCTGCCGTCTCTTCACTGCTCCAGGTCGGCTTGTTGTTGTTGCTGTTGTCCGCTCGGAGCAGCGGCAAACCGCTGAAGAAATGTCTCGACGACGGGTCCTGTCTGTCCTCAAGACCTCCTGTGGTCCTCAGTAAGTGTTTCTGTCCCCAGCTGTACAATGTTTCTACTCTTGTTCACTTTAACATATTGTTGCCAAGTAATGAAGCAACTTCTTGCCCCCTCCGCCTGGTCAACAGCTAGCAACGCCGGGCGATGTTTAAAGATGAGCGAAACTCCATTGGAAATGTTACCAATTTAAGGGATCATTACTTGTCGCAAAGGCTGGATAAACGCTACAGTAAAACTCAAAGATGTTAAAATAATTAACTTCCTCATCTTTAAATCAGCTTGCACATATTTGTTTAGTGTACCTTTAAGCAGATTTAAAGTCTCTGTAAACCTTTGGCCTGTCGCTTCTAGACTGTTCATGCACCAAAAACAAGCAGAGATTCGTCGTAGAGAAATTGTTTATGAAGAAATGCATTGTTGAGCGTTTAGTTTGTGTTTCGTCGACAAATGCCCACAGATTGTGACATTTCGTTTTTAGCTTAGTCATCGTTTGCCGAGGAATTTGATTTCGCTTTGATTTCGCTTTTGTAAGAAAGCGTCCTAACATCTGTCTCGATTGGAGTTTGTCTGAAAGTCAGGAGGATTATCCGAAGCACAAACCGATCATACTTCACGAGGCTAGTGCTGACATGTATTTATGAAATGGTGTACAGTGAACATTCATGACATTTATGCTGCGAGATGTTCAGGTGTTTACAGAGCCCCTGATCACATGACTGCGCATGTCCTCACCTTACTGTCTGCGTCTAACACTTCAAATGTGTAGTTCGGATTAAGATTTACAATTTAACACATGTTGCTTTTTTTCAAGCTTTCTTCTCTTCCACTCTTTCATTGAAAGGATCGGAGGCTACAGCCACAGTTTCTGTCTGTATGAGCATGATAAGAGTCTGTGTTAACTGCTTGACCCTCAGTGATCTCAGCTGTTTGCTTGTGGTTGTGGATAAGCAGCCAGTGTGGACCGTGGATGTACCGTTACACTTGTGCAAATATCTCACCACATAATGAAGAGAAGTAAAGTTCTGTACAAACTGTTAATAGTTCACTATCTCCAGTGTGAATTTGTGTCAAATGTAATCGCTCTGGAAAACCAGGTGCAGTTTACTCAAAAACAATTTATTATCAAATGTTTTCATGTCCTGGAAGATCTTTCTTTCTTTCTTTCTTTCTTTCTTTCTTTCTTTCTTTCTTTCTTTCTTTCTTTCTTTCTTTTAACAACAAATTTATCACATTCAGAATATCAATTAAAGCATATCAGCAATAAACACAAGGTACTGTTGAGACTGTTGGGAATGACGGTGCTAGATTCCAATAAAGGGTCTCCAAAGCTACTACAATCCATCATAATGAGGGTTTATATAGGGACTGAGATATTTGAGTGTGGACCAAAAAGCAGTGAAGGGACCGACAGTGTCATCCCTGCAGCCAGTGTTTGAAAATGTTGCCAGTGGATCACATTGACTTGACACTAACTCTTGGCTCACTTTGCAGTTCCAGGGGATCTAGGAAACCAGTTGGAGGCAAAGCTGGACAAACCCAGTGTGGTCCATTACATCTGCTATAAGAAAACTGTCTCCTACTTCACTCTGTGGCTCAACCTGGAGCTGCTGGTTCCTGTAGCCATAGACTGCTGGGTAGACAACATAAGGTACAGTGCCATCAGAAAACCCCTGGTCGTCAGTCAGTCGATGAACTAATCAACCTCAAACCAATACACAAGATATGTTTGTTAGTTTTATGTTGTGGTTTAACAGATTAATATGTGTAAAGTGTATTATACAGCAAACCTCAGCAAAGAGGTTTGTAACACAGCATAGAACGACTCTGGAAGGTCATCCTCACCATATTTTATCTTTGAAAAACAGCACATTCAGCGGGAATGTGTGTTTGCATATGTGTGATTGACCAACTCAGCACCTTACAAGATGACCTGACTTGGCAGAATAGTTTAACCAGACTGAGCTTTATTGCCACATGATGCTGCCATTTTTATTTCATCATGCAGAAGTAAAAGTCTGTGTGAACACGACTTAAAACAGACATCCAGTGCTGCCATTTCTCCTCCTATTTTATTTTAACACGCATATACAATTTTAGATTAATCAATTTTCTGTTTGCTGCTTTAATGCTGAATATTTTTATATTTGCCAAAACGCGACATGGTGAAAATTTCAATATATAGAACATGAGATTGAGTAGGTGCAGTCGACGACCTGGTTTGACTTTCTGTAAAAACTAATCAACATACACTGAGCAAACTGACCGTTGAACCCTCCCTTTATCAACAGCATATGGAAACAGAGGGTGAGATAGTATTCCTCTAATGTGTGCCTCAGCAATCTCTGATGCTATTCAATTCTTTATGTTCTATGTTTGTTAATGTTTCACTTGAACCAAATCCTGTTTTCAGAAACTGCATGTGCATCCCTGTTGCTCATTGTTTGCTCATTTAGATATGAGACCCCTGAATGACACAGCTTCAAAATGCTTGTCCTGATGAGATTAAGTGCAGTTAGAGGATGGATTTGTTCATCTTGAAACACGTTATCTTGGATAATGGTGTGCTCTAATTAAATCAAGGCAACACGAGCAGATAGTGGAAACTGTGATGAGCAGTTACACAACTAGTATCTATCCAACGTTTGCTAACATTAGCTAAGAGAGCATATCAGATCACGTAAGACTGTGCTAGTAAAACACCACAGTGTACGAAATAAAGCAGCTATGCATCATAACTGATTGTGAAACTTTTCATTTATATCATCCTGAATGTTTTATTTCCTATTTTAAAAATGGCATAGTCTTCCTTTAAGGACTTGTTGCCAAGGCTGCAGCTGTGGATACATGTTAAGCCAGCTTCAGTAATCTGGGAAATTCAGTCAAATAAAAAAACAGTCAAATCAAGGCTACACAGTTCCCCTCAGTGGGGAACAAAGATCTGATTTAAGCTACTTAACATTAGCTTGAATCTTTGCAACTTGAATGACAGACTAAAGGTACATGCGTGAGACATGTTCAGGCGCGCGTCAGGCTAAACGGGCTCAGTAAAGGTGTAACTGTTACAGTGACGTAGAGTTAATACTTTCTGGTAAAGGAGATTTAACCCTCATTGGTAAAAATAATCATGATGACACTAGAATGTGTGCTAGAGAACAACCAAACCCAGTGACAGTCCTGGAACCAAAAATCTAAAATGAAATGTTAGATATTTTCCGTAAATGTTCACTTCTGCTTAGTGAACCCAGATGCCCCGTCTTACATCTGCAACCGAAGTTAGGGAAGTTAAAAAAGGTGGTGAGTGGGAAAATAGTTTACTCTGTGGTTTGTGATGGATGCAGAACTAACACTAACACAGTTCTCCTCATGACAATTTGTGTGTGTGCAGGTTGATCTACAACAAAACCACACACACCACCTCGTTCCCACCAGGCGTGGACATTCGTGTCCCGGGGTTCGGAAAGACTTACCCATTGGAGTATCTGGACCCCAGCAAAGGCAGTGTGGGTGAGTCAAAGACACAAAACCAGACAGACCCGTGTAACGTTTAATGCATTCTCTCAAAAAGTACAATGAACAATTAGACTACTGCTTGTGTTGCTGGTTTGAAGAGGAAGTTTCTTATTGTTTCCTTCATCGTGTTTGTCTTTTGTTTGTCTCCCAGGCAGGTATTTCTTTACCATAGTGCAGGCACTGGTAGACAGGGGCTACACCAGAGATGATGATATCAGAGGGGCTCCTTATGACTGGAGGAAAGCTCCCAGTAAGTGCACACACACATACACGCACAAACGCACAAACACACAAACACACACACTCTTATATCTCTTATATAGGCATCAAAGTAGGGATATTCATTGACAAAATGCATTTACCATAACCATCACAACTAGTGTAAATGTTTACCCTGACTTAAACCTAATTCTAAGCTTAAGCCAAGCTCTAATTCACAGTCATTTGAAGTTGAGGATCATCCTTACTTCAATACAAAATGCTGGTATTTAGTCTTAAATAACATCTACTCCCCTGTTCTTTACCTTAACCCATAAACGATGCAGCTGTCAAACCTAAAATACAGTGAACAACCCACAGGACTTGTTTTATTTTTGTTTGTTTTTTTAAAGCAGCTGACAATTTTGCATCTCGTGGCAAAATGTGTTCTTGCTGCCATGTGATCTATTTCTGTTTGTCACACAGCAGGCATGTCCAATGATTTTGAAAACTTGGTCAACAACATGGTGTATTTAAATGGTGTTCCTGCTAGTCGTGAAATATTTGGGTGTTTATTTTCACTGGGCTGTTTCAGGCAGTGAACAGAAACATGTTGCCCATTAAGCCACTTTTTTTCTTATTTCTGATACAACCAGGAAATAATTGAACGTTAAGTCTTGGAAGCGCTCCAGCTCACCACTGGGAATGCAGGGAATGTCACTAAAGGGCCACAGAGGGGAAGTTGGTTTGCTCATCTTCTCTGCTTTTGTTTGTTCCTTTTTCCAGATGAGAATAAAGAGTATTTCCTGGCGCTGCAGAAGATGATTGAAGAGATGGCAGAGAAGGCCAACGGGCCTGTGGTGCTCGTCGCTCACAGTATGGGCAACTTATACACCTTGTACTTCCTCAACCAGCAGCCTCAGGCCTGGAAAGACCGATACATCAAAGATTTCATCGCCATAGGACCACCATGGGCAGGGGTTGCAAAGACCCTCCGCGTGATCATCTCTGGTAAGAGACGGAACCAGAGTTATCCAGATTATTTTGATCTTGCTCTGTATCTTTTTTTTTTTTCCAAAGAGGACAGAGACCAACTCGTTTAATACTTTATAGCAAAGGCTACATCATAGTTAAGAGCTGTAGAGAATCGCTGTGCTCTCTTTTGCATAAATGTTCTCTGTATCCTCCTCTGGTAGATTACTTCATAGCTGCTCAGAACAAATTGCAAAAAAGGGCAGTTACATCAGATCCTGTGTAAAACTTTCTATAACGCTGGCATACGCAGGCTTACACATTCAATAAGTCATGGTGTGTTTAATATATTGAAATAACTGTTTGTGCGACATGGCCCTTTTAACATGTGTAGCTGTTCAAATACTTGCTCCGTCTGGACCATATGACTGGTGAGTAGTGTTTTTAAAAAGGCCTCACTGTGAAACTCTCCTTGCTGATTTAGGTTCGTGGGGTTTCATGTATAACCGTATCCGTATGCACAAAACAGGGGCATGAAACACGAACTGAAAATGTGTGCGACACATTTTATAGACATTTAATGGAAGCAACTTGATGGGAGAATGTACAAACATATATGCGGCTGAACATTTTGGAGAAGTGGGCAACACGGATGAGGTGCTGAACTGAAGCCAGACTGAATTATGATGCTTTCATTTGCTTCGTATCAAACCAATAATAATGTGACAGACATTTGGGTGTATTGTGTCTGTGCTTATTCATTTAGAACTTGTTTTATTGTGATCGTTCCAAAACCCTCCGAGCTCTCAGGGGCGGGTCTATATATTCTTGGTGTACTTTTTTTGTGCTTTTTGTGCAGTTGCACTTTCATTATGGATTCTCTACCATTCATGCCACTAAATGAGGAATGTGGAATGGAGTTGTCAGCTTGGTTTCAGTTCTCTGCCACTAGTTTCTCTTCTCTGTTTACAGGTGATAATGACCGCATCCCAGTCATCAGCCCTTTGAAGATGCGCTCCCAACAACGTACTGCTGTTTCCACCAACTGGCTGTTTCCCTACGTCCACACTTGGCCTAAAGATCAGGTGTGTGTGTGTGTGTGTGTGTGTGTGTGTGTGTGTGAGAAACTTTTTCAATCTTGATGAATGTTGGCTTAATGGAGGAAACTATGTAAATTTAAATATCAAGCAGTTTGCTATTTATCTTTAAAAAATATAATCCCATTCATACGAACAAAACTTCATCAATCAACCCTGCTTTTTTTTTAGGTCCTGGTGCAGACACCCACCACCAACTACACTGTGCTGGACTACAAGCGGCTCTACTCAGATCTGGATTTTGAGGATGGCTGGCTGATGAGGCAGGACACGGAGTCGCTGGTGTTCGACCTCACGCCCCCTGGCGTGGCTGTCCACTGTTTATACGGCACCGGCGTGAACACGTCTGAGTCCTTCCAGTACTCCGACAAGTTCCCTGACGTGGATCCCACGGTGGTGTATGGCGACGGGGACGGCACGGTGAACTTACGAAGTGCCATCCAGTGCAAGGGATGGGAAGGGCAGCAGAAACAGCCTGTGGTCTTGCAGGAGCTCCCAGGGAACGAACACGTGAACATGTTGTCGAACTCAACGACTGTGAAATACATCCTGTCTGTGCTGAACTCGCCCTGATGCCAGCAGGACAGATGAGTTATCTCCCTGAACACTGACTACCAATATATTCCCCTGTATGTGCCACATCGCTCAAGAAAACTTCAGTGCAATTACAGAAATGTTAAATTACTTTTATAACTCTAATTGTACAACTTGTGTTAATGTAAGGTTGTTTACTCTTGAGAAAACCTAAATCCAGTGATGTTTATATTGGTCTCAGATTTTACCTACTAAATCCACATTATTATGATAAACCATGTGAAAAAAAGTCAAAAACCAGGGATCTGTTGTACGTGCCAGTTTCTGGGTTTTAAGTAAAGTTAGGGTTTTTATCTTTGTTGTCAAAGAGATTTCTAAACTAATTTTACTATGTTGTTAGGCTAAATAGCAAAGCACGGACTGTATTTGTAGCTTTGCAAAAGGTCACATGTGGTGCTCAGAATGTAATTGAGTCATTTAAAAACTCTGCAGATATTTACCAAAAACAATTTTTTTGTCATTTGATATCTATTCATCCTTTTGTTGATCTTTTTTCTGTAGCCATGTTTAAAGTCTTTTAAGTTGAGACTTTGTTGTTTTCATGTTGTGTTCACCATGTTACATGAGGTGATGCTGAGGAACTGGATCCATACCTGGCTAATGGCTGTTTACTTCAGTCATGCTGACGCCCCTCAAGGGTCAAACAATAAAATTTACTTTAGACTAAAAACTCCAGTCCATTTCCTCTTTCGTGAGATTTAAAGTTAAATCTTCTATCTTACATCTTTAACAGGGAAATAAAAATCTGAACTTGAGGTCCACTTATTAACTTTTTCAATGTCTTTCATGCATCACATGGTCTTCATCAATAAATGGAGGTTTTATGACTTAAAGTCATTTTTTGTTTTTCTCAGTTGTTTGTCTTCTAAATGGCTGTATCAAAATGACTATAATCTATGTCCTTGATATATTTTGCCCTGGTTCAATTTGGTTCAAACCTGCTGCCTGGATGAACTGGATTTTACACGGGCACAAATGAGTGAACTTTGGTTTTCAAATAGTATAGCTCTGATTTTCTTTTTTTTCTTGGATGTTTAGACAGATGTGGGAAAAGTCAGACTGCTGTTAAATCGAGTTTTAAACCTGCTTTCCTGACTCAGAATCTCTGACCTGAGAGACCGTGCCATCTGGGCCTCACAGGCCTGAACACTAATGATTATATCTGCTGGGGTCTATTATGTGATTGTGTTTCAAACATGTGCTGCCTTCTCCAGAGTAAAAATATTTCAGTACAATCAATGTTTTTTTTTTTTTTGTGTGGATTATATACATCTGATGAACAGTTCGCTTCATTTTCTCTTCGATCCGTTATTATCGGAATAAGCTCATGTTAACAGCCATTTTAACTGCACTAAGCGATGAGTAACAGCTTCCTGTGTTCATGTGAGTGAGATGAATCAAGAGATATGACGGTGGTTTGGAACCACGCGATGAGGTTTCAAACACTCACTAAGTCCACAACTTCCTTTTCACATTTCAGCCCAGAAAACCTGCAGCGTCTCACCTCATAATTCTCTAGAAGTCACACATATGAACCTTTAAAAACACTAAACTCAACACATACTATTTTCACATGAGGTGTGAGTATAAAATCAACTTTATTTACATACAGTATATAAATAGTGTAGAAAATGACACTTGTTGCCTGTCATTAAAGAGAATTACCAGACCATGTGTGATGATGGCAGTTGACAGGTGGCTGTCATGGTTAAACTTATATAACAGTTGTATTGAATCTGAATCCTTCTCCTGGCATTTCAACATGACATGAGAGGCTTCAGCCACGTCAGGTTTCAGGGCTTCAGAGGGAAGCTGAAGGTCTTGTTTCCAGTCCTGCAGCGCAGCTCCACGCAGTCCAACCTCACCACGAATGGTCCTTCTTCATGCTCATCAACCAGACGCTTAATAAGTAAAAACATGAGGCACAAATGAACTGCGATCAGCTGGTCGACTGCTGTGTCCTATAGACACAGGTATCTCGACTACTGTCATGATGATCCGCAGTGTTCAGCACAGTATGCAAGTACAAAAATAACACACAGCAGTATGATTGTTGGCAAAGCTTTGTTATCTGAGATGTAAGTATGAAACCACAGTTCAAATTTCAGATGATAATAATTTAAAACATTTTTTAAAAGAAAGAAGAAACACACAATGGTGTTAGTGTTGAGAGTTAGGACGAAAAGGCACAAGATGTCTCGGCACCTGCAGCTGCTGGATGCACTCCTTCATCTGCGCTGTCATGTCTCCAACACACCAGGCCAGACTCACATGAAAAGATGGCTCCTAGAGACACATCAGGGGCAGTTTAGAGGCAAGACATGAATGCGCACCACTCCAGAATCTTTTAGATGATTTGTTCTGTGATTTAAAGTCATTACTAGACAGATGTATTTCTTCAACAGACCTCACCTCACTCACTGAACCCTGTGCTTGGCCGCACAGTAAAAACACACCTGTCCTGTGACAAACAAACTACATTAAACTACAGAGCTCCCAGTTTAAAAAGCCATTTGTTAATCACTGACCTTGTAGAAGGTGTCCAAACGAAACTCTGTCATTGTTCTGTCCACAACTCGGACCAGGTCCATTAACTGAGCATGCCCAGTACACACCTCCATACCCAAAAACGTCCTGCAGGTAACACACAGACAGAAAGACATACAGGGCGTCAGACCATGAAGAAGAAGAGAGATGTGAAACAAATTGGGAAAGTTCAACATTTTTTTGGAATGAGTAACAGCTGACTGGCCACGCTGAGACTGATAGTTTACAGGCTTTTGGCAGGTATTTAAGTCTGTATTTGGAATGAGAGACAAAAAATTAAAAGCTTAGATCGTACCTGGTTTTCTCAGCATTACTATAAATCCTCAGTTTCCCAGCTGAACACACAAACCTAACGGCAAGAGATGAAAGCAGGAATGAAAATTCCACTATATAAATACAGTCATTATTTTTATTAGTCTACTTGCTCTACTGCTCCAGAAAATGTAGAATAAATCCATTCATTTGTTAGGCAAGCATGGATCTATCTCCTAGTTGTTACATTTTTTATTTGTCTCGTTTTTTGTTTCTTTTTTCCTCTTTTGCACACACCTGTGTTGTCCTTTAATATCTGGAAGTGGATTTATGTTTACTTACATAACCTGTCATTAATTTATCACGCTGCCCTTTCATCTATCCCCCAGAAAAATCAGGCCCAATTCACACGTGTATCAAGTTGGCCACCAGATAACATCAACTGGACGAGTGAGAATCTTCTTGACATTTTGTGTCAATTGTTTTCTTTTAAAAAAAAATGCTTTCACAAATATAAATGAACAATAACAGTGGTGTAAATAAACTGTTTAGCAGTAGCATTTCCCAAGAACCATCCTACATTAAAAAAAAGCCAACACCTTCTGCAGTTTGCCATCCCTGTCCTGAGGCTCTGTGTAAGAGGCTGAATCCAATGGTGTCTCAGCACCACTGTCTGAGACAAACTGAGGTGGAACTCCTCCTGTGGGGTTAAAGAAACACCGCAGGCCCTTGCAGCTGAGAGCAGTTCCTCAAGCAACTCCCTAAACTCTTCCTGCGCATGGTCTGATGTGGAGAGGACACATAGACAAAATTAGAAACCAGAGGAAAAATCACAATAAGACTTGATGAGCGAGCATAAAAAACACAGTGCACGAGTCTTACACGGCACGTAAACATAGGTGGCCCAGTTTCCTCTCTCATGTTTGAAGGAGCGAAGGCGACCACCATGAAGCGAGCTGTCCTCAGTCTGTGTGTCCACTTCATCTGGAAACATGGTCGACAGGCAACCAGGGAGAGGCAGCCTACGGGACACAATGCCAAGTTAGAGTGACTCAAATCGTTTGATGTGTCTTCAACATCACAGAAAAATACTACAATTAAGAAACTTTTCAAAAAACTTTATTTGTCCCCAAAGGGCAATTTGGGCACGTAGAGCAGTGTTGCACAAACACAGAACTAAACTGTAGAAAGTCAAATAAGGATAAAATAAAAATACAAAATTATGGGCAGTGGGGAATGAGGATGTGGTTATGGCTGCAGTATGCAGCATGTTTGTGTGTGTGTGTGTGTGTGTGTGGGGGGGGGGGATAATGTAGAATGTCCTCAGGATGTTCTTGTTGACTCCTGCTGCTGCTGATTTTCCTCAGGAGATACTGACACTGCTGGCATCAGGATCTCCTCAGAGGCAAACTTAAGCAGTATAGTACCCAGGTATCTGTACTCTTCAAGCTCCACAATATTGCCATGGATTGTGCTGGTGTCTGCTGCTGCCTGCTGCTGCCACTTCCCTCTGCTTCTTGGAAACGGTCACCAACTTTTCTTTTGTGTTCTCCACGTTCAGCTCCAATGAGGCATGGTCAGACCACTCCACAAACTCATGGAGCACTGCATTGTGGTGGTGATCTTGGTCATTTTTTAAAAGTTGAGAAACCCACTCACCTGAAACTTCAGTGTTGAGCAACTTAATCACACTACTAATCAATAACAATAATCAAGCCTCCTAATTGATAGATCATAACAGCTAATAAGAGGTTACCATTACTATGTTCTGATATCTTCATTTAATTAGCCAGCTAAATAGCTCTATATATGTTTATGTGAAATGACTTCTAACAATCCCTGTAATATTAGATACGCTCTGAATTAACTTAAGTGTTTTGGAGTATCAGCCTAAAGAAAAACACATAGTCACACACCTTGGTTTAGTAGCCGGTTCCTCGATTTTGGGTTTCTTCCTCGCTGGGCAGCCATCGTTACCGTCATCTTCCTCTTGACACTTTCGAGATTTACTCTTGTTTTGAAATGTCGTCGCCGCGGCTTCACCGCCAGCCTCACCGTCCTCCTCCTCCTCTGAGCTGCTGCTGTAGCCAACCAACATCCTAAATTACGTGCTGCCTCAGGAAATGTCAAACATTCCTTGTACATAAAAATGATATAAATCACTGAGAGGAAGTTATTTAAACAGTAGGGATAATTAAAATATATTAAAGAGCTGAAGGTAGCTATCCCAGCGCCTTCAAACACTCAGCCGGTGTATCATCCTTAAAATCTAGCGCTTCCGGTGTAAACAACCTGTTGTAATGATAATTTAGGTCCCAGGGAAACACAGGTCTCCCGCTAAAAGTTCCCCCTTCACAGGCTTACTACAGTATTTATAGAGTGCAGTGAGTATAGAGCTTTGTATGTACTGTGTGAAGGTTTCCAAATGTGTAAAACCAGTTTATGTCATGACAACACATAAATTAGGTGATTCAGGTTCTCCTGAAACTGCAACAGGAGTTTTTAATCTTTTTAATCACTGTTTTAACTCAAAAGCAAACCACATCGGATAAATGACAATACTTTAACGGGATATTTAAATTATAGTTATTCTATAGTTCTCTTAACACATACATGCATTCAAGCCATCACACCCCATGTCCCCAGTCGTGTGTGTGTGTGTGTGTGTGTGTGTGTGTGTTGTGAGCATGCCAATTAGCTCTTGGTGTATTCATGTTCCCGTGAGCGGGCAGGGGCTTACAAGCTAGCCCTTAGCTAGCTAACAATTTACAACAAAAATGCAAATCTTTTCACTAGCCGAGAAGATGCCGTAGGGCTCACATAAATGTACTCGTGATAGGATAGCGTTTATGGGGCGACTCGTGAAATAGCGGGACATTTTTTGCCCATTTAGTGACCCTAAATGTTTCGGCCCATGGAGCACCAGCGCTCGAACAAGAGAGCATCCGAGCACCGTTTGCGGATGTGATGCGGAGACCTAACATTATTTGGGGAGTAGCTAACCTGTGATACACTGGGATTTTATCGGGGACACTCAGTAGGTTTTACCGGACGCCCCAGGTATGTAAATGCAGACCCCCCTCGTCGCTGTTTACACGCTCCACAGCTGCTGTTACTACCTGGTTATTATTTTCCAGTGGCTAGCCCGCTAATGTTAACAGTGCTCTGTCCTGTGCCTCTGTGGATGCTAGCGAGTGGCTAGGCTAACTAGCTAACCTATCCTGGTTGCAGTGATCTTTGCCTGGAGACGAAAAACGTTATGATGCGCAGACGCTGCCTTCCACTTTTTTACCGCGAATCGTTGAGCATTCTGCATACACGGGGTGGAACTACAAAACAAATAAAATAAAGATTAAATTATATAATTTAACGTTAATCGTTTATGTCTAAGTGTATGTTAATGAATTCACACTTGCTGTGTTTCGTGGATGTTGCACATCCTCAAGTAGTCGTTGTTTATAATTACAATTTACTGCATTAAGATGCTTTAGGAGTGTGAACAAAATGTGCAAATAATATGTTAAGATTCCCATCCTTTTTCTGTACGCTACTCTACCTTTTGGATGATAAATTTGACTGTTGTAAACACCTGAGTTTCTGTAAGAGTTGCTCGTTGAGACATGCTCTGATCTTTCTGTTGGGGCTGTCCGCACAGTCTGACATCCAGCTAAACCTAATATTTTAATATCTGTTACAATATTTCTAACCCACATTTTTATTGACTGTGTTTAAGCTCAATGTATACTAAGTAGGCAGCAGATTTGCTGATGAAGAAAGATTTCAAAGCAAATTTGCATTTGCAGAGCAGAATTGTAGAGCATTTCATTTATTTATTACCATTTGTTGGATGTTTGAGGTGCAACATAAAGCCTGAGAGTACTGAGATTATACCTATAGACATTTTTGTTATTAGGTAACCTCTTTTTGCACTTTGATAGTTTTGGCTCACCTTTATTCTCGTTTCAATACAGGTAACACCTGAAAGTTAAGGGTGGATTAAAATAACTTTCCTCACCAGTCTGATCCTGACGCAGCTGTTCTCCTCTGCGCATCCTTGTTCCTGTCGTTGATATTCTGCCACAGTCCATTTACCAAGAACTCTATCCAGTTCTTCAGAGCCACTTGCTGAAATGGAGTAAGCTTTTTGTCATTTTGTTTAGTTAACATGCTCTTAAGACTTGTGCATTACTTAAATGTTTTTTGTTTTTCTTGCTGCAGTTGGGCCACACCAGCTGCCAAACTGAATCCCTACACCCGAGCCCGTATGACAGAGGCCTGGCAGCAGCATACTGTCGCTCCACCTCCCATCGTCCACACCATCCCTCCTGGAGCTGAAAATGCGCTGGGCTGTGCTGTGTATGGTATCGTACTGCAGCCAGATGCTACATCTCTACAGCAGCAGCAACAACAATCGCAGCACGGACAGCTCAACCAGCAGCACGGCACGAGTCAGCATGGTGGAGGTGGGCAGCACAGTCAGCAACAGCATCCCTCCCAGGTCCAGCAAACCTCCCTCCAGGTGGGGGCAGAGGGAGGACATAAGTGTGGGGCCTGTGGACATGATATCTCCCATTTGGCCAACCCACATGAGCACCAGTGCATGGTGAGTCAGGACAGGTCATTCCAGTGCACTCAGTGCATGAAGATTTTCCACCAGGCAACAGACTTATTAGAACACCAGTGTGTTCAGGTGGAGCAGAAGCCATTTGTGTGTGGGGTGTGTAAGATGGGCTTCTCACTTTTAACCTCTTTAGCCCAGCACCACACATCGCATAACAGCACCAACCCAATGAAATGTTCAATATGTGAAAAGACTTACCGACCAGGTTCTTCGGGCAGCACCACACCAAACTCAAACAACCCTCAGCAGCCCAACAGTGATGGTGCATCAGCCAGCAGCAGCTCGTCCATTCTACCTTTTCCATCAGCCCGAGACCGGCCGTACAAATGCTCTGTTTGCCAGAAAGGCTTCAAGCACCTGTCAGAACTCACGCGGCACGAGAGGGTTCACACAGGAGAGAAACCCTTCAAATGTGACACGTGTGACAAGGCCTTCAGCCAGTCCTCACACCTACAGCACCATCAGCGTACGCACAGCAATGAACGCCCATTCAAGTGTGCTGTTTGTGAAAAGAGTTTTAAGCACCGCTCCCACCTTGTGCGCCACATGTATGTGCACTCTGGTGAGCACTTGTTTAAATGCAACTTATGTGAGCTGCACTTCAAGGAGTCGTCCGAGCTTCTTCACCACCCCTGCCACCCGCAGGGTTCTCGGCCCTTTCGCTGCGCCACATGTGGTAAGGGTTTCAAGCGGCCATCCGACCTTCGCCAGCATGAGCGCACGCACTCTGAGGAGCGTCCCTTCCACTGTGACGAGTGTCAGATGAGCTTCAAGCAGCAGTATGCACTGGTGCGCCACAGACGCACGCACAAAGACCCTACTGACCGGCCGTTCAAATGCAATCTGTGTGACAAGGGCTTCATGCAGCCCTCTCACCTCCTCTACCACCAGCACGTTCACGGCTTGGACAACTTGTTCAAGTGCGCCTCATGCCAGAAGGAGTTCAGCCAGTCAGGAGAGCTGCTCAGACACAAGTGCGGCGAAACATCCAGCACATCGCCCGACAAGCCGTACAAGTGTGACGTTTGCGGGAAGGGCTACAAGAAGAGTTCCACGTTACAGCGCCATCAAAATGCTCACTGCCAAGAGAAGCCCCTTAAGTGCTCGCTGTGCGACCGTCGCTTCCTGTCCTCTTCGGAATTCGTCCAGCACCGCTGCGACCCGTCGCGAGAAAAGCCGCTGAAGTGCCCTGACTGCGAGAAACGTTTCAAATACTCATCAGACCTGAACCGACACAGACGTGTGCACACAGGGGAGAAGCCGTACAAATGCGGCCACTGCAACAAGGGCTTCAAACAACGCGAGCACCTCACCAAA
Organism: Ctenopoma multispine; assembly: GCA_034779795.1. Taxonomy (NCBI): domain Eukaryota; kingdom Metazoa; phylum Chordata; class Actinopteri; order Anabantiformes; family Anabantidae; genus Ctenopoma; species Ctenopoma multispine. The sequence goes on along the minus strand of JAUYWH010000024.1, from coordinate 3,580,648 downwards.
CACCAGAGCACGCACTCCAGAGAGGGCCAGTTCAAGTGTGTTTGGTGTGGGGAGCGCTTCAGTGACTTGGGCTCTTTGCAGGACCACACGGTGCAGCACACAGCTGATGGAGGGGGTTACACTGTTCCGCAGTGCATATAAATCCTTAGAGACTTTTTCACATGAGCAGACAGTGCCCTAAACTCTTTGTCCTGTTGTGGTCCCTTATGGGCAATTTATTCAGCCTAACATTTGCCTCCGTTCTCTGGACAGTCCAGGCTGTTTTTATTACATTACCAGGTCTTTGTTTCGTTACTAACCTGTCCAAAACCCAACATTATTCCAACTGTAGCATTCCAAGAAATTCAGAGGAGTACTTTTTCTTTTCTTCTTATTTAAAGTCCTTCCTTTCTCAACCCCGTGCTCAGACATGACAGCAGTGAAAAGGCCACAATTACTTAAGTCCCGTCAGACACACTTACTACAAACCAAATCTGACTGATCTGACAGAAACAGGTGCCACAGCACAGGTTGATCTATCCAACACTTAATTGTTCTATAGTTATATCTACTGAGAAAAGAAAACAACAGATGAAAAGTCCTTTCATTGTCTCAACAAAATCAGACCAGTCACTGATTTTTAGGTATTTCAACAGTGAAGAAAGAGTATAGAGAACTAAAGAAATCAATATAGTACAGTCTCCACCCAATCTGACCAAAGTCTTGTTTGTTATTTAACCTCTTCTTTTTTATGCTCTTCTCATTTTTCTCCCCTTATCGTTGTTTTGTTTGCTTCTTCCCCTTTTTGTCTCATTCTGTCACAGTCTAATATCAGAAGACTGAAATATTTTGACACACATGTGCAGTCACATTCATTTGTCTTCAGTCAGTGAAGGGGGACTTCCCATCCCACTGCTTCCATATCCCTCTGGGTTCTACTGTTTACCACTTATTGATTAGTCCTCACTACATGTGAAAGGAAACAGCATAGGGGTAATTTAGGAATGTATTGTCCTATAATGAAATATGAAAATGAAATAATTGCGATGATAAAACGTTTGTGAGAGTATGTGTGGGCCATTATTTTTATGGCTTTTCTAATTTTATACCAAAACACCATCCTAACCTGATCTCAAATGTGTGTAGACTGATAAACCAGCTGACGTTAGCCATCAACAAAACCCCCTTATGGTCGATATAAACCTCACCCTACAACATAGACAAATATATATTTCACACTAATATACTTGTCATATTCCTGCAGAGGTCAGTGCTGTTAGACGTATGTGTACTGAAACACTTCCTCTCTCAGCCTGTACATACTATGGATGTGTGAGTGTAGTGCCAGATGAGTTGTCGAAACTTGTCTCTCTTAAAAAAAAAAAAAAAAATGTACTGAAGAACTGTTTTTGTATTCTTGCTACTTTTTACCTTGTGAAATGTTTTGACAAATGATATTTTATTGTTTTTTGTAGTCCATGTAGTGATTGTATTGGTATGTTGCAGGGATTCTCAAAGAGCACTCTCTGTGTGTGTGTGTGTGTGTGTGTGTGTGTGTGTGTGTGTGTGTGTGTGTGTGTGTGTGTGTGTGTGTGTG
>JAUYWH010000024.1:3555923-3578972 GCA_034779795.1 Ctenopoma multispine | reverse complement strand
TTTTTTTTTTTGTGTGTGTGTGTGTCTAAGAGATCTCTCTGTGTGTGTGTGTGTGTGTGTGTGTGTGTGTGTGTGTGTGTGTGTGTGTGTGTGTGTGTGTGTGACTGTAAATGGTATTCTGTCAAACAGGGAAAAGATTTGTATTTGAAATGTTTCACAGCGCCTTGATTTGTTTTCACTGGTCTGTCAGACAGCCGTTATCTGCAGGACCAACCTGCAGCTGGTGTGTAATATTTTCCACGTTTTGAAATATATTAATCCAGTTTTTTTCCCCCTGTTACATGTTGTGTTGATCTCGAGTCTGTCAGAGTGCGTTTACACCAGTGTGAATGAAGCCTCCCCTCTTCTTTGAATGCTATGAGATTCTTGGAAACACCAGGTGGTTTACACTGATCCTTTGTCCATTGATTCATGGTTTGAGTGCAGTATTGAGAATTTCATACATTTACATTTAATACAGAGGCCACAGAGATGGATTTTTTTTTTTTTTTGTAGCCTTATTGTGGGACCACAGTGCCCCACTGCCTTCACCTCCTCTTCTTCTGCTTTCTGTCTCTGTCCATCATCATCATACAAGGTGAAATGTACAGAAGAGGATTACGGCCACAATAAAAATATTTGGGTTTATCTAACTTTGAACTCAGAATTTTGACTTTTGAAAAAAAAAATCTAAATAATATTTTTTATGGCGGCCTTAATCCTCTTTCATAGAGCCATGGTGGCAATCTGGCATTATAAGACTTTAATATAAAAAGAACAACTTAAAGAAAAGAAGTACTGTATGTTTTTGTAATGGTTTCTCATTTGTTTATATTATTTTTTTATGATTTTTTATTTTAATTGATATGAATATCTATACTCTTGGAGGGAGAGAACCAGGGCCTTTGGGATTGTTTCAATTGTATTGAAACAATGTACAGTTGTTTCTAAGGCCAAATCATCTCTGCACAAAGTTGTCTGGGTGGTGGTGTAAAAGCTGAACTACAACACATACATTGTTCATATTTGCCAAGAACTGCAAGTCCTGGAGGAGTTGTTAATTGGTGCTGACACATCATCAGATGTGCATAATAAAAAATAGACACTGCAGGACAAAGACCTCACATACTGCTGAGTGCTGACAGTAGACTTAACATTTGTAATTATAGTAATAATAATAGTACAAGTGTACGTTTAAAGCCAAAGAATATTTCCAGCCCAGCAGCACTGGTTGTTGGTATTAGAGCGAGGGTGACTGATGTTGCATTTGTCCCGTGTGTTACAGAGTACACTTGTAGTAAGAGTAGTTCACCGATCTGAGAATGCAGCGAGGAAAATTGCATTTGAAGACGTGTCTTGGTTGGTTCTGGGTTAGATCCATCCCATTACACCAAGCAGTCTGGGAAAGGAGAGGAAGGATCTGTATAAGCACAAATCAAATGAATCCACCATCCTGCATTGTAAGTGCTGGTTCCAGTGGAAACACAGTCACTTTACCCACCCGCCGTTCTCTCGTTCTCCTTTTCAGTTCCAGTAAGTGAACCCATCAGACCCTGGTGTCTCTTGCTCTCTGCATGCTTGCTGTGTTAGATCCTGTGTTCTGTCCCTGGGAACTGGTGTCCCCCCGCCCCCGACCCAAATCCCTGTTCGCAGCACTGTTCCCTCTTATAGCTTTTTCAAATTGTACTGTAGTTTATGTGAATGATGTTGAAAAAAGTAAAAACGTTGAAAAGGAAAAAAAACTTTGTGGCGACGTACAGTACGTGTACATTCATGCTAAGATTATCTGTATGTATGTAGCATTCAATTACACACAGCACTAACAAATAAAACTTTTTTTTCTTATTTGTTAAATCTCATGACTCGTGGGATTTGTCGAGCAGAGATTCAGCTCTGTACAAACTTCATATGTTCATGTCTGAAGACTGAGTCATGGCAACTGGACTTCTTTCTTCCAAGTAGAGAGAAACTTTACCTGGATGACTGAGAATCTTCACAGACATATTCATATGTTCATATTCTTTTGATGATGAGGAGTTTTTGATTGTTTGAGTTTTGGTAGGTGTATGGTTGAAGGACGCATTAACATGCAGATTAAACAGCTGTGCCTAACCTTTTTTCATAATTAATATATAGTAATAGATAATAACAGGTTACACACAGTTCATTCGATTTTATTAATCAAACATAGCATCTGAAACTTTACTTTGCTTTAGTTCATTTGGCAGATGAAACTCCTCTCTGCTCTTGACCAACATTCAATTTTAATAATCATTTATACTATATATTTATATATACATATAATACAAATGTTATGAAAATAATTACCCAACAATGTCCTAAAGTTTGGTTTCTAGAGGTTTTTTCAGCTTACAGTTACTGAAAACACAGAAACAGTTGATCCTTAACATCTGTGAGGTTAGACCACAGTATCTGATCATCATCATCTGTTACAGTTAATTCTTACTTTCCTCTAAACTTGTGATCATTTGTTTAAATGTTACACAATTTCATTGTGACCATGTAATTAGAATAGGAGTCTGCTCAGGACTACGTCATGTGGTCTAAAGATCTGGGAAAACGTTGACTTTGACGTGGATTTTTTTGATAAAAGAAAAGCTATGTTGCTCTCAGCTGCTTCTGTAAAATCAAAAGTAAACTGTGAAACTGTTTAATCTCTTAGAGAACATGAGCCATGACGCTTTACCACACCCCCTCACCAGATGGCGCTGTCCACCCAGCATCCCACTCCTCATCTTCACCCCGGCAGCCAGCGGCTTTCACATCCGGGCAGCTCTCTCGCTCCTCAATCGCAATCCGCTTCCCTTGCCTGCGCTGTCGACCGGGGAAGCTCCGCGGCTGCTAGAAGATTTCTTCCCCCTGAATCCCGGCCACCTTTGCCGGCAACTGCTACGGGCTCCCTCCCGTCACGAGGCGCCGCTTTCCCCGCACATCCGGTCGCACATGACGCGGCCTCCGCCGATGGTGGTGCACGGCGCCGAGCGCTTCCCGTCGGTGCGACATCTCCGCGCTGAAGTAGCATCGCAGGCTAACGTTAGCTAACAACATCGATCTCTCTGCTACTCCTCCTCCCCCTCCTCCTCTCTCCCTCCGGTCGACCCCCTGCTGCCGATCCGTCACATTAACAGTTGATTGATAGCTAACACTGGACCACCAATGGCACCCCCCCTCCCTGCTCGTCCATCGTCTAGCGCAGGAAACCCGCATCGGTTCCTCCCGCATTTAGCGTGAGGGCCCTCGGACGGACTAGCGAGTTGTAACCCGTGATATTTATATTACCAGCCCCCTTTCCTCCTCCCCTGTAGCCTTTTTGGGGGTCCATTTCTTCTCTACCTCATCCCCCGATGCTTCCCTGTGTGTAACCTCAGCTGCTCCACCACCTCGACTCTAATCAGCCCGCCCCCCTCATCTCCACCGACACCGACTCTGCTGCTTGTGACAATCTGACCAAGAAGCGGTGCTCGGCGGGCGCTGACTGCGGCGAATCCCGGTGGAAATTTCCGGTTCTCTCCATCCCTGTCTCCCTCTTTTTTCCCCCCCTCATTGAGGCTGCAGAGAGAAGCTAGCTGGTTGGTCTGTTGCACTTCACACCCACACAAGCAGCAAAATCAAATTGCCTCCTCCAGCTCCAGCCCGTGATCCTCAACCCCCTCCAGCAGATCCGCAGCCCGAGCCACGGGTCTCGTCATGCCGGGTCCGGTGGCCGGTAGCAAGTCCCGTGTGTACGCAGACGTCAACACGCTGAAGAGCCGGGAGTACTGGGACTACGAGGCCCACGTACCCAACTGGAAGTGAGGACATTTCTGTTTACTGCACACTGCTCTGATCACACGCATGTTATTCCTGACCACAGCGGATAATAGGGGGCTCTGTGTGCATGTGTGTTATTGTGGAAGAGGAGAGTGTGGCAGATGGATGTCTATTATTATACATGTAGCTGTGAGGGTGTGATGACACTGATAGTACAGTCTGTCAGTCTCTCAGCCCACCACCCTGCTGCTCTGCACTGTCTGTCACTTTCCTCCGCTGGAGCTCCATCCGTACTCTCCCCTGACTCCAGTAACCTCCTGTCTTCACTTCAGTCCCCAAGGCAGCATTTTGTGCCCGTGACTAGAACATTTCTTCAGCAGCAGCAGCTCATTGACTGAATTAATTGCAAGCAGACGCTGAAAATATTTCTCTCTCTTTCTCACACATTCACACATGCTTTGCTGTGTTTCTCCGTCTGTCCCTATAGCAACCAGGAGGACTACCAGCTGGTTCGTAAGCTGGGCCGAGGGAAGTACAGCGAGGTGTTCGAGGCCATCAACATCACCAACAATGAGAAGGTGGTCGTCAAGATCTTGAAGGTGAGCAGTAAAGTAGCTGATGGACTGAAAACAAATCTGCATTTGAGGAGAGCTGCTTTTTCTCCTAAATCCGTTTTCGATTAGTGGTTTGGTGGAGAACAACTTTCTAAAGCTCAGTGACATCATCAGCTTTTTTTTTTGCAGTTTAAACTCTGAAACTATTCAATCACCTGTGATGCAGCTTGAGGAAAAGCAGCAAAGTTCTCATATTTTGAAAAACCTCAAAGCACGAGACGTTCGCTGTTTCTGCTTGGATGTGTGACCTGAATAATTAATCCATTATCAAAGTAGCTGATTTTATTAGTTTATTTTCTACACATTAAGTCCCCAGAGGAATATCGCTGCGGTGAAGCTGTCGTGTTTAATATGCTGGGTTCAGTGTCCCATCGAGACACATGTAAATCAGGAATTTAACTACTGACCCTAGATGAGGATTATTGAATAGCAGCAGCTTGGGATGTATCAATAATGACAGTAATTGTTAGTTACAGCCCCGGGCTCCGGTCTTCCTACATGGATAACTGAGCTATACACATTTAAATGAGGATTTTACATTAAGTCTGAGGCTATAGTTAGCTGGATCAGGACCAAGACATGAACTGATATTACATGAAAGTGATATTGCTGTGATGAGCCCAGAACTTTGCACATCCATTAAATTATTTTTTATATATTGAGGAAGTAACTAATTTCTTCTTTACTTATTTCTGTGTTTCTGCTTTGATTGGCTGCTGTGTTGCTTTTCCTCTTGTGAGTTGACCGATACAGCTGCTCCTGCTGTTTGCTAGCTGCAAGATCTTTGGTCCCTCCTCTGTACTATGTATTGATTCATTTCAGCATTAGTCTATGTATTTATACTGTTAGATACTGATGAACAACACATCAGTCACGTGAATTCTTGATACTAGATCCCTGTTTATTGGAATCAGAGGATTATGCAGTGGAGTCAAAATGAAAACATAATTAGTGTACTGTTGCGTTGCCACAGTCTGAAGCTGTGGTTAAGATGCCCTCTAACTAAACATAGGCGTCCTCATGACTTCCTGCTGCACCAGCATCTGTTCAGCTGTGGCAGTGGAGAGTTTAACCCCTCAACAACAAAAGGGTGTTGTTTGGGAGATGTTGTCGTGATGTTGCGGGTTTATTTAGGTGTAAGCGTCTCAGTCTCCCAGCTGAACTAAATGTCTTTGAACTGAGATTGACACACTGGTGCGGAAAAAAAGCAGCAGCAGCAGCAGGAGTGATAGAACAAGCAGAATCAGCAGGTTCAAGATCAGGAGTCAGAAACAGCACACAGGAAAACGCCTCTGCTTTTTTGTTTTTTTGTTTAATACCCTAAAAAAATCCTGTGTTAATGCTGTGTCTTTGTTTGTCTTGCTTGTTTTTTCTTTCCCAACCAGCCGGTCAAGAAGAAGAAGATCAAGCGTGAAATAAAGATCCTGGAGAACCTGCGAGGAGGGACCAACATCATCCGCCTGGTGGACACAGTCAAAGACCCAGTGGTAGGATGGCACTGATGGCACGTGTGTCGTGTTTAAAGGAGAGTGTGGGATTCAAACACACACAATGTTAAGAATGTGGGTAAACGGAGCAAAATTAGCATCCATCCGAGAGTCAACGTACGGGACATTAGTCAGGGAGGCTGTTGTGAAACAATAGTTGCCTCCTTTTTTTTTTTTGGTGCCCTGGATTTACAGAAGCATAGTCATTACTCAACTCACAGGTTCTCAGTGCTTGAATTACACCTTAAAAGGCACTAGACTAGGGATGCACCTACCAGACTTTTCTGTCCCAGTATCTGAACACAGGTTATTGGCTGATCGCTTGCAGTTTTGTTCTTTTTGCCCATTGTTGGTACATTGCTATGTGTCTTTGTTCATTCCTGCTATCAACTGTTGATCAGTATAGTGAATAGTGAGAAGGTGAGACAGGAGGTGCGTTGTGTCACTGTGTGCTTGCACAATCAATAGAAAATAATGATTGAATTTTCAACACCCTTCACAGAGAAACAGTTTTCAGTGCGTTACTGCGATGAAGATGGTAGAAATGTTGATTCCAGTCCATGTATTAGATTTGTGCATCCTCAGTTATAATAATCACTTTACTATATAAAAGGTGCACCTAACAGTCAACAGGAGTTCAGTATAAGAGTTTGTAGTGTTCACGTTGGTGACCTTGTTGGAAGTGTGTAAAATCCGCGGGTGTAATGAGAAAAAATCATGAACTGTCTCAGTTGCACTTCCGTCTGCCTTATGTTTGTGTCACATGCATAATGTAAGCACAAATAAGCAACTGCTTACTGTTAGTGTAAAGTGAGTTTAAAGTAACGATGGCTTAATAATGTGCTGGAAATGGAGGCCTTGAATGTTGATCGAGTACTGGATGTGATTGTTACGTCTGTCATGGAGGGTGTCGCCTGGTGGTAAAGCTCCACACATTTCTGCAATATCTGAATTTACAGAGGTGTAATCCAGATAAGTCAAGTTAAACAGTTGATCTATTATACAAAGAATTTGGGGAAATATCTAAAAGCGTAATTTCTTATTTCACTTATTTTTATGTAGCCTACTTTTTTAGTTGAAGTGTGTTGGACTGATTATCCATTTTTGAGCTATGGAAGTCTTTCTGGATATCTTTCATTACATCGCTAGAAATCTTGCAGGGGCCCTTTCATCAGAATAAGACTCCCTGAAAATACAGGGGTCAGATGATTGTCATTTTAATCTAGGTTGAAATGAACCAGGAGTGACTCCTCCTCTATGTCTATAGAGGCTCCACTTCCCAGTGGGATTTTCAAGTCTGTGATTGATCATGAATCAATAATGACCCACTTCCCGCTCTTTTCATTGTTGTTTCTGGTCATTTTTTCTGACTTGATTTTGACTTCTGTGATACTCCCCGTCCCTCTTTGTCTCTCTGTGGTGGCTGTACAGTCCAGAACTCCAGCGCTCGTCTTTGAATGCATCAATAACACAGACTTCAAGGTACAATTATCACCTCTCTTCTGCATGCTTCTGTGGGTCTCTGCTTTCCTGTTTGTCACTACTTTCATAGGGATGTTTTTTTAATCATCATGATGGACAATAATGGTGCAGATGCCAGACAATGATGTTCAAAGTCAAGGTTCAGAACCTCAGTCTTTGTTTTTCTTTTGCAGGAGTTGTACCAGAAGTTGACAGATTATGATATCCGCTTTTATATGTATGAACTACTGAAGGTGAGACTATAATTAATGTCTTATGAAATGATCAAAAATAACATCAGATTAAAAAATGTCTATTGATTTGTCTATTTGAGAATAGGATTCTCCCACTCAGTTTGGTGAAGCTCCCAGAAATTCAAAAGACCATACTGTACTGTGTGTGTCTGTGTGTCTGTGTGTCTGTGTCTCTCAGGCTCTGGACTACTGTCACAGTATGGGAATCATGCACCGTGACGTCAAACCCCACAATGTGATGATTGACCACCAGTTGAGAAAGGTAGGCGGTGCCCTATATAGCCCATTTTCTTCTTCACACACTCCCACACACACTCTCATCCTTCTATTTCAGCCCTGCTGTTTTTCTCTCATGGTTTATGTCTCTCTATTTCTCCATTCTTTTTTTATTTTCTTCTGAAAGGCAGTTGGTAATTCATTAGCATAGGCTTTCATACGAGTCGTCGTCTTCTTAAATGTCCACATATCTGTATTTACTACGACATGTAACAGAGAATAATTTCATCAAATCTCTGACCCCATTGCATGCTGGGATGGTTTCCAAAACACCTACGTCTTGTACCTGCAATCACAAAATTATCAGTCAGCCAGTCAGATGAAGCCGATAATCAGTCATCTAATTGGGTTCAAAGATTTGAACAAGCTGGGTGAGAATGAACTGGGCTCTTTGATATGATAACAGTGAGTCCTCTCAGTTTAAACTGGCAACAAAGGATTTATTTAAAAATATACTCCCGCCTTGTCCAGCAGAGGGCAGCAGTCTGACACAAGCGTGAATTCACCAGAATACTACAGAGAAAGGTTAGGTTACTGCTGCTAGAGGTGTTTACACTTTCTGAATGTTCGCTTTCAAAAAATGTGAATTGAAGTTGCAAGAAGACAAATTGTGTTTCCATAGCTACGCCTAATAGACTGGGGTTTGGCAGAGTTCTACCACCCGTCCCAGGAATACAACGTCAGAGTGGCCTCGCGTTACTTCAAAGGGCCCGAGCTGCTGGTGGACTATCAGGTCTCATACAAACACACATTCAAACACCTGCTGAGACGTTTTAGACACTTTATTTTCTGTATCACTCACACATAAAACATTTCAGCCCCTTTTTGATCTCTGTCAGTCACACATCTATGAGAAAATAATTTGTGTGTCTGTGTTCTCATCATCGGCAGTGCTGTTTGATGATCATGTTTTTCAGATGTACGACTACAGTCTAGACATGTGGAGCTTGGGCTGCATGCTGGCCAGTATGATTTTTCAGAAGGAACCCTTCTTCCACGGACAAGACAACTACGACCAGGTACCTTTCAACACACCAGGGACAACAGCTGCATGCTTATTTCAAATGACATGGACACATAAAAAAGGAAATCTGAATGTCTGGTTTGTTTTAACACACACACACACACACACACACACACACACACACACACACACACACACACACACACACAGGGCTGTGTAATGGAGACAACCTGGATTTGTTTCCTGGAGCTTTTTTTGAATGTGGTCCCTCAACTCAATTAAAACAAACACGCTGATCCTCTTACGTTACAAGAGAGAGGCAGAAATCGAGAAAAACTAACAGCAGCCCCGCCTGTTGTGTTGTGTAGTTGGTGCGAATTGCCAAGGTCCTGGGGACGGACGAGCTGTTCGGCTACCTGCGCAAATACCACATTGAACTGGACCCCCGCTTCAAAGACCTGCTGGGACAGTAAGTCCACAAAGTTAATTCCCCCTTCACTCCCAAAAGAATAGCCTTTACAGAGACAATGTACAGCTACAGCTATTTTTGTTTGAATTGTGACAGCAGACTGTTCTACCTCTCTGTTAGAAGCTCACTGCGCAAATGTGTAGAAACTTGTCCTCACATGCATAAAAATCTAAACAAAACGGGGGCCGCTCATTAGAAAACTGCTCCCTGGTGCCACCGGTGGTCAAAAACTCAACACAGGTTCTTTTAAAGTGCTGCTCACAGTTCAACTACTGCAATAAAATTGAAATACTTGAGTAATATTTTGGTTTATAATGTTTGTTTGTTTTTTCCAACATGACTGACCTTTGCCCTCCTCATTGAAGGAATAAACAGAAAGTGTGTGTTTTAAATAGACATACTCCCTCTGTGCTCAAATACTATGCAGGCATAATGGGAACAGTACTTTCGTACTGTCTCCGGTGATGACCACAGTATTGTCAGCCTCAGTAGAGAATGTATCAATGGACAGACTGTGAGCAGCGGTGATGGTGTCAAACTACTCCTGTGTCCTGTGTGTCCCTGCAGGCAGAGCAGGAAGCGCTGGGAACAGTTTGTGCAGACGGAGAACCAGCACTTGGTGAGTCCTGAAGCTCTGGACCTGCTGGATAAGCTGCTACGCTACGATCACCAACAGAGACTGACCGCCACAGAGGCCATGGAGCACCCCTACTTCTGTAAGCAAACTACACTCCCACACAGGTAACACACAGGGACACGGAGAGTGTAGCTTTTAAAATGTATGACATTTGTTGTGGCAAAATCCAAGTAAGCAGCAGCCTGTTGACTTAAGAACATCGACAACAGTGTGTTTGATATGTGCTCACTGCTGGGGGGTTTTTCTGGATTTTAAAAATGGTCTTAAACTACATAAGTAGCGTTAACACAGGTTTGTAAAAACTTCTTAAATGTTGTTCATCTCTTCTCCTGCAGACCCAGTAGTAAAGGAGCAGTCTCTGTCAAACTCTGACAACAACATGGTTTCCAGTGGCAACACTACAGCGCGATGAAAAACTGGTAAAAATGAGTTGTTATTCACTTAAAAAATGACAAATTCTTTTCTCTTACTCACACTCTTTCGTATTTTCTCTCTTTTCTCAGAGATGGAAGAAGGATGTTTGTTACCTCAACTTTGTACCCGGTTGTGACAGTAACTTTGACAAGTGTACAGTGACAATGGATCAAAGTAACTCTGACCAGTTACACACTCACAGATATGTGCATATGGATACACACACACACACACACACACACACACACACACACACACACACACACACACACACACACACACACACACACACACATCAATGCAAGCACATCTCTGTACACACACACAGACACAGAAATGCAGACAATTATACATACAGCCTCCTCCTCTGTATCAGTCTGTGATTGGCTTGTCCTGGTTCCCTGTCCAGCAGCCTGACCAATGAGCTTGAAGCTGCTCCCCCCACCCATCATCCCCTGAAGTGGTCTTTGTCCTCCCAGCTCATGTAGGTCAACAAGGACAAACTACAATTCAGTCCCCCGCTTCCTGCTCTCTTTCGTTCCTCCATCCCCATTAAAATGATTGCCTCTTTTTTGGCTTCAGCATGGAGAATAATCAGGAGTGTGAGCCTGTACAAACTCCCCACCCCCACCACCCTCAACCCACAGCCGTCTGTCTGACCCCCCTCTCCTCCCCATCATGTACCCCAAGAGGCAGACAGACGTCTTAGCACTACTCCAGTTCTGAAAGTGGCATGGTGGACTCTCTAGATAGAATGATATGATGATGATGAAGATAATGACAATAATAATAATATTAATGAAAAATAAATGATTTTTATTTAGATGAATTTTGCCTGTGTTGGGATTGAATTTATTGCATGTTTATCTTGGTGTCAGTCTACAATGTTCAAAGTCACGATCAAATGCTAATGTTGATACTGATACCTGAAGCAGGTGGAGACTGGGTGGAGCAGAGTCATGTTAGCACTGGTTGTAGCAGCAACAAGCAGTTATTTTCTGCAAAATACACCTAATATGCTGAGGCTCTCATCCAGCTGAATGTTAGTCTGCATCATTACATAGAGCATACAGCACTGATTTAATATTGCTGATGCTAAACGCGTGGTCACTACAAAAAGTATTCAGACGGTTTCACTTTTTTATTGCGTTAATTCATATTAAATTGAAGAAAAGTTTGCAATTGTAATGAGAAATGACAAAATTAGTTTTTTAAATGAGTAAATTAGTTTAAAATGAAAAACTGAAATCTGTACTTTACAACCTTTGCAGTAAGCATCCAATTGCGGTCAGATCCACCCTGTTTTATTTTCCTTTAGATGAGCTTAGAACGTGGTCTTGGAGTGCACCTGGGCCAAACTGTATTGCTTGGATGTAGATATGCACAGACCTGTGAATATAAGGTCCTATAATTTAGTTTGAAAACTTTCTGAAGCATCTAAAGCAGCATTTTAATGGCTGAGATGGAGATCATTGTAACTACATAGTCTGTTCAGTAGCTTCTAGCTATCATGTAAACAGAGCATAAGTAGAATATCTCACCTGTGTATTAATATATTAGGTAAGTAAAACATATAACTCAACCCTTATGAAAGCAAGATAGCTGATTTCAGAATTAATAAGTCAAAGACAAAACTAGCTGTACACTACATTTAATCAAAGTCAGTATCTGCCTGATACTTTAGCAAACCAACCCTGCAGTGTAAATGTCATGAAGGCTAAGACACCGTGACGGAGCAGCTGCAAGAACGATAATTCGGCAAGTCTGCCTGCACTCTGTGATGACAAAACACCGAGCCTCTGTAATATACAGACACTGGATGAGATCATTATGAACACAGCTAAATCTGTGACTAGCTCACAACCAATTAAGTTTGTTTTTATTTTGCATCCACAGGCTGATTTGTTAGAACCATTCCAGGCAGCTCTTCATTTAAAGGAAGCCTCATCTATCACGGTATAAGTGTTTTTACTATTTAGTCTTGATATGACAGGAAGCAACGGTGAGAATGATTAAGCACAGGATCCCACAGTTGATTGGAGGTGTCGCGATTTATGAAGGATTTCATATCTTCATAAGTTCCAGCTGCACCCTGTACGAAAATCGTCCAGCATTTCCCACGCTCAGTCTTTGATAGCCTTAAAATAACTAATCAGTGTTAACATGTCGTACACGTTCAGGAAGAGCCAGAGGGGGTTAGATTAACATCTGCAGTCACACTGTCAGCACGTTTGCACGTTGACACATGCTGGCTTCTTAGTATGTGTCACATTTCCGTGCATTGACAATGTGTAAACCATGTGTGACTTCAGATATCAGTTTCATGGCCTCCGTGGTTTTCCTCAAACTATTATACTTTACCTGCATTAATTACACACTAATTAATGCAGGTAGTCAGAAGGACAGAGCACCTTTAAAGCAGGAGACCTTCACCGCAGCATCCGTACTGTAAGTGTGGTGAAGTACAGTACAAGATAAAAAAAAACAGTTATAGATGACTTATTACGTTATGATTAATTACAATAGTTCTCCTTTACAGGTCTCCAAACATCTGTCGATGTTGTTGTTGTTGTGTGTGTGAGTCTGAAGTATCAGCTTCCTCCTTGTACAGACACAAGAGCTTCTTCTTCCTTTCCTACAATTTGACTCCTCGCTCACGTTCAGGTACACACTATCTCTGCCTCACGATGGTACAGCTCGTAACTTTTTACGCTTCTTGGTCATCAAACATTGAATAGTGACTCTGTTGGATCAGTAGTGGCTACTGTCAGGTCAGAGGCCCCACTGGTTTCCAGTCTTTCTGATCACAACACACACAAGGGGAGCTCGGTTTTCCGTATGCAAAAGACCAGGTGAGCTGTAGTTTCCACACTATTTAGTCAGCAGGTAAATTATTCTGACCATTAAACAAACAGGTCCTTTGTTTCACATGACATTTTGACAGGGAACTGATACAGTGGTTATGTCTTCTTCCATATGAAGTGAAGAGTGTGTGGGTTGGAAAAAAGGAGAAATCACATGATTATCTCAGAGGTGCTCTTCACTAGCGCCTGGGCTTGTTTTAAATTTTGAGTTTTATCTGAAAGTCTTCATTAGTTCTGACTGGCTGCATCTGGACTAAAAGGCCGGTGGAGTCATAAACACTTTGCTGGTCACCTGCGTGTTTCTGTTCCACCTGGCAGTCACATGTGTTGTTACCAAACCTGAACCAAAGTGTGAACAACTGTGAAACCGCCTGAGGACTGATGAAAGAACTGCATTAGAAGTCGGGGATAGATTACAGTATGTGTCAGGTCACCTCCTCTTCTGCTGAGAGAGAGGGTCGTGTCCACTGGCTTAAGCAACATCTGGATACCACTGCCTAACGAATATTTACCTGTTCTATAGAAAAGAAAATCACCCAAGCAGATACCTGACCCAGCCCCATACTGACATTGTATTTGCTCAGGTTGAGCTACAGTGGCTGGTCCAACTTGTTTGGCAACTTGTTAAAAGGTTTCATCACAGAGTCAGGCCCATGTTTATAATGCTGTTGTTTTTTTTTTTCACTGAATCACACAAACAATTGATGTGCAGTCACAGTTTCTTTATCGCTGATTTTAAAATTTTATTTCACAAAAAACAAGATCACAAAAACATCACATGCAAAGAACAGCATCCATTTCCGTAATTTAGACAATTTATGTGATGTTAGCAGCTTATCAGTGTCATAAATCCATAAAGTGATCTTATAAAAACCAACACTACTGATTCACATTGGAGCAGTGCACTTCTTTCTTCAGTCAGCAAACTCATTTACCTATCAAACTGATTAAAAGTTGCCTAGGTTTCATTGATAAAGACATTAAATCACGACAAACAAGCAACTCTGAGGCTGTCACATGAAAATCCACTCCTCAGTTCTTCAAGTGTCAGGGAGGAAAAAGGGAAGTGGTAATGTTTGATTTTGAGAGCACAGCAGAAATACAAAGAACGACAAGTGTCCAAAGTTCCACTCGGGGGAACAACAACAAAAGCCTTTTTAAAAAGGTATTTAAAAAAACAAACATATCTGGAGGGTTTGGGAATAAGATTGTGTCATTCTTTCTTTACAGGCTACAAGTAAAGCACACATCATCCTCCAGCTGTCCATGTTGGGGTACTCCGAATGATCTTTTTCCACTGGAGGGGGAGTTAGTCCTGTGTAAGAGTGGTAACTGGAGGCGAACGAGTATCTGCTGGTGATTTAAAGGCTTGTTTGTGGACATTCAGGGTCCGTGGCTCAGCTGACGCGCTTTATGCTGCGTTTGCGCCTGAGACAGCTTGGGATGCATTTCTTCTCCGCCTTGGAGCCAGGAGATGGCGGGGTCTGAGATGCAGACCCTTGCTTCCTGTGCGGGGAGAGAAACCAGACACGGAGGCAGGGATATGAGAGGAGGAAGTGTGATTGAGTGTTTGTTCTGGCAGTGACATGACAGTGTTTAATTATTAACTGGAGTCTCCTGTGGCTGATAGAAACACTGGTGTGATCACAGTCTAGTGTGGGGCAGCCAAGGCCAGCACAAACAGGCTGGTTATTAACCTCCCTAAAATGCATCAATAATGTAACAATAGCAGTCAGTTCAATGGGTGGACACACAACTCTCCACACTTGTCAGCTCAGAGCATTTATGCCTGAATAATCAAGGCTTATAAAAAGCTTAAAAACACCATTACAAGCAAGGGCTACAGTATAATCTAATTTAGTTTGGCTTGTTAATTAAAGAAACAACGCTGGAGATGGATGGGTTGTACCGTATATTTAAGAGGTAAGAGTCAGTGAACGGCAGCTCATAAATGTAAAGTGCTACACCAGTGGTTATGACTTTGTCCTCACCTGGCGGCTGCAGCGGCAGCTTCTCTGTTCCTGATCTGCTTCATCACCTTCAGCATGCAACAGATCTGCCGCAGGGTCATCTTGGGAGCATGGTAAGACAGGTGGGGTCGTGGGGCAGAGCGAGGGCCCCGGTATGCGAGGAGTGACAGATAGTTGCCCCCTCTGGGTCCCTTGCCACTGGCATAGCAGGACGCAAACTGGGATTTGATGGAAGGAGAAAGAGTGGTTTGTAAGACGTGATCAAGTCTGCGGCAGCATGCATGATATTTTTTTTTTACATGGTTCATATCATCTACAATATGTTTTGTACTTTGTTTACTCTCTTTGATCTGGTCTGAACTACTTGTTAAGTTGACTTATGTAAACACTACATGTCAAAGTAACATCCTCGAGGTTTCCCAGTAGAACATCACAAAGAGCATCACACTACGTCTGCCTCCTCTCATAGTGTATTCTGGTGCTATCTCTTCCCCAGGCATGCTCACATTATACTGTAGGTGCTATCAATGATGGGCAGGGTTCAGCTCATTGATTCAAAATCACTTGCATCCTTGGGCAACCACGACCCTGTTGGCAGTTCAACAGTTGGACCACTTTTGTTAGGTACTGATCACTGCACACTGGATCAGTAGCACCTGCCATTTCTGAGATGCTCTGACCTGATCATCTATAATAATAGTTATCAAGAGTTCATGAGTGTAATGCTCAGCAGCGATTGACACTTTTGTTACTGGTCAATGAGGCATCATGGGAAATACTGATATTTATTGAATTCTATTATTGGCCCCTTGACATGTGAATCTCCTTTGCCTGTTACCTTCCCATGAATTTTAAAAGCTTCAGGTATTTCTAGGTTACAGCACTGGGAGCTGTGTGCATCTGTCATTCAGTCCTCACACACACACTATCACACCATTTTAATTAGCTTGCGAGCCACTGTCTTCCTCTTGCAGACTTAATCACCCTGTTTATCAGAAACCCAAGACGCACACACACACACACACACACACACAAGGAACCAGTCACACAAAGAGAATTCAGCTCGGCAGATTCATTTACAAGGCCGACACTTGATCATGAAGATTGACCTTCCAGCATTTGTTCATTAACTCACAAACACAGCAGCACACTTATACGCCTGTCCTGCTATGGGATCTCTGAATGGTCATGTACAGAGAAAACAATACCTTTTCATATCATATAATGTTAAAAACAAAGTTATATTTGACCCAATGACTAATTTCTCAACTTGTTTCAAGTTTATGCACAAAAACGTTTCTCATCAAACACGTCTCATCCAGATGTCATAGTTCACGTTAAGCTCTGTATGCCTCTTCAGTTAGTTTGACTTGCTTCACCTCAAGTCACAGTTTAAAGAGAGCACAACATTGCATCAGTGATACAGCTCTTAATGAGAAAAGCTATTCATTTGTAAAGTTGAGATGCACACGCAGAAACACACACACACACACACATACTTACTGGGACAACTGCAGCCATGGTGGAGTGTTAAAGCAGCGTAGTGAAGAAATGATCTTCAGTATGTGAATCGTCGCCTTCATGCCGACCTGACCACACAACAGGCCAATTAATATTCAGAACACAAAATAACCCCACCTACTTCTGACATCACCACAGTGAGGTCACTGAACATCACACACACACACACACACACACTTTCCTGTTGCTTCAGGTTACACACAGAGTCACAGTCTGTTACTGAGGACTGTTGTTATACGGAGTTTATTAGAGGCTGCTATAATTTTGGCAACGATAAAAATGTTGAAGCACGATGAGACGACAAGAAAAAAGATGATGAACAGTGGGCGGCGTTGGGACGTCAGTGGTGGAGAGAGAAAACAGGTGGACAACAAAGGACTATTAGAGCGAGGAGGGAAGCAGGCGTCACGCAGTGTAAGGTGATGTGCCTGAACACAGTGATGCAGCGGTGCGTTATATACCGTCAGTACAATATTACACATCACTGATTGGAAGTGACCATAAATGATTAGACCCACTCACTCTGATGTGTTTTCTCATTTGTAAAGAAAGGGTGAAGGAGAGGGGCTAAACCACAAACAGTTATTTGCTTTAGAATTACTTATATTACCAATATAATACCAATATTAACATTTTGTACTAATGTGAAGGGATAGTTATTTTCACTGCCATCTTTGAGTTGAATAAACTGAATTTTGATTTGTTTATTTTCGGTCTGGACTACACCCCTTAATTGTTACACAGTGCTCTTTACTGTGATTAATCCTAGCTGCTTCCAACCAGCACTTTTTTTATGAATTAACTTGTTTGTTTCACAATTATTCACATGTAAGATGAATGTTGATCCATTTTTCTTGTTGTTTTGGTTGAGGAGAAACTGAAATTAGCACAAATGAAAAAAATATTGAGACTAAAATCTAAATAAAAACAGATTAGAATGATTTGCTGATTGCATCCCCTCTTCTTTTAAAAACAGCCTGGAGATGTTTTTGCTTTAGCATTTAGCATTATGGCATTGCTGAAATAATCTTCCCAGGAAAAGGTGTGATCTCTCTGTGTCCGTTCCTGCTTCTCTTGCAAACCCTGAACGCTTTAGTCAGGTGTTGGTCATATGCAAAAGTAAACTAATGCTCCTGAACTTATTTGCAACAGAATTTGTCATTTAAAATAACCTACAACAACTTAACATATCTGGGGTTTCAGGTCTCACGTGAAACAGTGAAATTTAATAACAAGGTTACGATGAAACTTACCACTGATTTTCATATATATTTTCTATTTTAAGCCCTAGTTAATCTTTCACTATGACAGATAAGCTATTCTAGACTTTATTTGGAACAAGCTGGTCCCTATGAAGCAGCTACTACAAATACATATCTGCGCTAAGTGGTGGTCTTGTGCTTCCTGGTTTCAGGTCCTGGTAAAGAGCTGCCAACCTTGGGATTGGCTCCAACACAAAGGTTTTAACCCACTGCCAGTTTGCCTTCATAAACATGCTGCTAATTCATCCTGTAAACTAATGTGGTCTAGTTCTTTAAAAAAAATCTGTTGCTTTATTTGTGCTTTTCACACAGTTGCTGATTTACTTTCTTTGAAGTAAAACACCCAAATACACACAAGTAAATTCATCTATTTATTATTGGGCACACTAGCATTTTGCCTACAGTACAGAACTGTTTGTCTGAACTGTTTGTCTACCTTTCAGACAGTGCTAGCCATCTTTTAACCATCAGCTCGCTGGGTTTCATCATCACTAGGGAGACAGTAAATCATCTGCCAGAAGCAGACTTAACACATTGTGCCTTTTTTAGAAGTGAGATTAATGGATGGGTTTCACTCTCTCTTTCAACTCTCTCAACACCTCCCTGCTGCTGTCTCTCTTTCACACAACTCAACTCCATGTCATCCATCTACAACAGGTATCCTATTCTGCCCCCTGCTGTTTTCTCCACCGCTCCACCACAGAAGACACATTGTGTGGTGTTTAACCGTGGTGTGTATGTGTTACAGTCTATTCTGAAAAACTGCTTTGGTTTTGTAGTTTTAGTTTAGTTTTTTCATCTGCAGTTAAACAAAAGGATCACAGCCTCAAAGAGCATCTTCCAAACCACGTTAGGAAACTGGTCATTTTATGAAATCATCTTCGCGCTGCAGATAATAGGCCACTCAGTGATGTAATGCCTGAGGTTACCCTCCAGCTCAGAACTATGGTTTGCTGTGTGACATAAGTCTGACATTAGAAATACTATGGTGGATCGTCACAGGCTTGTTTTTTTTCTGCCAGTCTGAAAAGCTCTGGATCTGTTTATGCGAACATGAGTCTAAATATTCATTCACTACAACGCGCCGGACGGAGACTCGCAGACCTCACTTCCACAGTCAGACTCATAAATGTAACCTGTGGCGCAAATATGTATTTTTAGACAGCATAAAATAACAAACAAAAATGTGTATATATGTTTGTTATATATATACATTTTTAGAAATGTATACACACAATCAAGGAGCAGATTATTACCGACACACAGTGAAGGCAGCAGCAGTCTCCCGTTGAGAGAAGATGCGTAGCAGGACTCAGGGAAGTTGTCAAACTTCGAGGCGCATTAACGTTATTGTTATTTTAGTGTTTTTATTTCTTGCTTTAAAAATCTGAAGGTTTACATTTAGAAGAGTTGGTTGAATGTGTGGTTATTTGAAAATAAGTACGGGCGTTGATGGCATGCTCCTTATTGATGAGGAAGTAATGACGGATTACTGACAGCCTGGCTGCGTGTTGTGTCACTCTTCAGATGACGTCTTCAATTAGCCTCTTTAGTCTAATTTCTTATTAAACCGTCTGCGGATTTGACTTCTCCACGGTTTTCAGCGCAGCAGGTGAGTTTGGATGCGATGCTGCATTCACTGAACTTAGGCGAGAAATGTTTGTAGTCTTATGTGAAATTCTCTTCTAGCTGTAAGACGGACAATGGTGCCAAGGAAAGATATATATTATTTTAAAAACCCCATCAGGGTGGTGTGACGTTCACTTGTTTGTATACCACGTTAGTGTTGTGAACGCATCACAGACCCCGCCTCTGTCCTCTCATGATTACTTTTCAGGGTTTTTTTTTTTTTTTTTTAGATCCACTGGGTGTCAACTGTGAAGCTGAGCTCAGTCCAGTAGTCAGGTCGACGGCCCCCGGAGGAGGTCTCTCTCTCTCTTTCTCTCTGTCTCTCTCTCTCTCTCTCTCTTCACTTCTCGGTTCTGGTTCTGGTGGAAGCATGTCCACTGTCAGCATGTCTCCGTCCACGTCCCCCCGGTTCTTCACGGAGAAGGAGGTGGTACAGCACTGCACCAAGGACTCCTGCTGGGTGCTGCTGGGGACCAGGGTGTACGACGTGAGCGCCTTCCTGCGGATGCACCCGGGCGGGGAGGCGCTGATACTCCACCGTTCGGGCAAGGACGTGAGCGGGGAGTTGGAAGGACCTCCACACCGGCACTCGGAGAACGCCCGGCGGTGGCTGGAGCAGTACTACATCGGGGAGCTGGACAGAAGAAACGGCAGCACCGACAACGCAGAGCAGGTAAAGCAGGTGACACCTCTGCCCGCAGAGCAAACGACAAGCTCCGAGAAAAACCTGGTGCCAGGTGTGCGTTTGTGTGTGCGCTCGGCGTCAGGCGCTCACATGCTGGGTGTTAAACTGCACAGCACGGCACGGCACGGCTCACCATCCCAGTGTAAAGTTTATCATTTTAGGGGGAATCTTTGTCCTACTTTGAAAGCTTTCTCTAAACCTCAGGTGCACACAAACAGGTGCCTCTAAGGCGAGGCTGTGCCTCCTCTGGGAGAAGATAAGTTTTCTATTGTGTGAACAAAATACAATTACATAATATTCAGATCAAACATTTAAACACTAATGTTTAAATGTTTATGGGGGGGGGGGCACTAAATGTGAGTGAGGACATGCTTCAGGCTCTAAACTGGTCTGGAAGTGTTTTCTTGGCTGCATGTCACATTAGACACAGTGACTTTGTCAAACGCTTAGCGGTTTCAAGGCAGCAGAAAGCAGGTAGGAGCCTGTTTGCGCCGTGAGCAACAGGTGTATAATTGTCTCACTTGACTTTACTGGGCGTTTTCTGTGAGGAACTCACGGGGGAAGGTGGAACTCCTGGTTCTCCTCCTCCGCCTCCTCTGAGCAGTATTGATTATAGGGGAGGGACCGAGGGTTTAGTGGAAAAAACGGACGCACGCACACAGGAGGGATGTGGCTCAGTGTTTATGCAATTTCAGTGAGGTGGAGCAGAGCAGGGAGGGGCGGTATGGGCTATTTGGTAGACCTGCCCGGTTGGAGTAGGGTGGGTGTTCACCGGTGTTAATGAATGATTCAAAAGGCGTGTGAGAATGTGTGAGAGAGAGAGGGAGAGAAACTGGTTTGTCTTGTCCCATCAGGCACAGAGAGGGGAGGGGGGCAACAAACAGGTGAAATCTGAGGGGAAACTGGACCTTTCCTCCACTTGTCAGATGAATCCACAGCTAGGCTCTTCACATTGTCTTTGTGTGTGTGAGGATGGAGGAACAGTTTGCACACATCTCACTTCGACCATGCTGACATTTACTTGACTTGCCCACTCTCACATATTAGTTCATGCAAACTTCACACAGTTGCAGTAAGTGAAGGCAGTTTCCACTTTATCCTGCTGCATATTTCAGTCAGTGATGAGTCAGAGTCAATGACAAAGAAACAGACTTAGAGTCCTGTTATGACTGTCGGCTATAAGATTTGAAGATCATACACGGCACATGTGGTTTGTATTGGCTGGGTTGGTGGAGGCACGCGGCCGTTCTGTTGTAAGTGTTGTAAATTAGTTTGACAATGTATCCCACCCACATTTTCACACATCGTCTCTAAGATGTTAACAGTCTTTCAAGTCCGTGTTTCCGCGTCTTTACTTTTTAGAAAAGCTCAATATGTTGAAAAGCTATTCAGCTACTAAAGCCGTCATGTGGTTTTGCTGGAATATGATAAATCTAGTATCGATTTAGAAAACAGCCCTAAAGAGGAACTTGTGTGTCCTGCTGCTGAGTGTGAAACTGGTCAGATCTGAAACTGAAGGTCATGTGACAGACAGAGAATCAGGCAACTGACTGACTGAGTCAACAGTTAATGAAGTATCAGCCGTGCACAATTTGTCCTCCAGGTTTGGCCGGAGAATACATCGTGCTCAATTTCTCCTCACACTTTCTCCAGTCACTTAGCAAATGTCAAACCTAGTCCACGTTTGGTTATTTAATCATTGGCCCGATGATTTGAAATAACACTTTCACCAAGCGGGGAAATGCCAGTGCAGGAGCAGGGAGTATAAACATACAGTCAAACGGTGTGACTTTGGTTGTGCATCCAGCAGAAAGGTCGGTTATACATGTATGGAGGGGTTCAACCAGGTCTTCAGGTCTGCGGTTCATAGGTGTCCATATGCACGCTAAAAAAAAGAAATTAGCTTTCTGTAGTTACTCCTCCTGTTGCTGCTAAATAGACACAAAACCCTTAATACTTTTTTTGTATTGTTCACATAATTACATAGAGTTTTATTGTGTGGTATCCATACAGGTGATGTGTCCAATTAAATTCATTTTGGGCATAAAAACCTTTTATTTTTGGAGAATGTATCAGTTTTTGTCAGTTTCGATGTAAAGGTTTAGTTCAGCTGAAACCTCTGACCACAACCCAGTCATGACGACACTGACCTGGTTCCAGGACAACTGTGCATGTGGTGATGGGTGCAAAGGGAGGCTAACAGCACTTTTATGGTAGTAAGTAGATTCACAGTCCAGTGTAGACAGTGTGGATGTGAGACATCATCAGGGTTTGATAGCAAAGAGAAAAATTCACGGAGCAGCTTCCTTTTTTGCCGATCGTCATCGTTGTTGGTTAAAATGTCAAAGAGCAGGTCAGACCAGCTGTCTAATGTTAACTACGTAACTTAGGTTTACGACACACTAGAGTGAAACTGTAGTCTAGTGTGTGAGTGGTTTCTGCAAAGCGGCGGGAAAACAGGCTTCAACAAAACACTGCTATCTGTAAACCAATGATTATTTATGAGATTGGAGGGGTCAAGGCGTATCTCACTGTAGCTCTGTTCTCTTGTGAAACCATCAGCTGTTAAAATGTTTTCCTAATCACGTCAAGAACTGTTTTAGTTCTCAAACAGGATCTTTAGTGTAAAGCAAGTAGCTGCTGGAAGATAAAGTGTGAGAAAGTCAATTCATGTATTAATACAATGAAAGCAGGTAAAAGTCAAGATTTGATTTTCTGCTATTATGTTTTTTTATGTGTGTGTATGTGTGTGTGTGTGTATGTGTATGTATATGTAAGTATATATTTATATA
>JAUYWH010000024.1:3499140-3534290 GCA_034779795.1 Ctenopoma multispine | reverse complement strand
CACACACACACACACACACACACACACACACACACACACACACACACACACACACACACACACACACACACTTCCTGGTTTGTGCAGACCCTATGCAATTTCTCTGTTTTTAATTATCTGCTGCCCCCTGCTGGAGATGGTGGTGAAACTGCACTTTCTGAATACCTTTTACTTATTTCTTATCGTTTGTGTCTCCACAGGATTTGGTGGACTGGAGGAAGCCCCTGGCCTGGCAGGTGGGCCACCTTGGTGAGAAGTATGATGCGTGGGTTCACCAGCCAGTTGACCGACCAATCAGACTGTTTGGAAACCCTCTCCTGGAGGCCGGCACCAAGACTTCCTGGTAAAACTGCGGCCTCTTATTATTACCTTCTGATGCTACTTTGTTAAAAGAAATAACTAAGAATATATCATAAAGATGATTTATTTATTAATTACAATGGGTGGATCGAGAGGTATGAAGAGAAGCAGAGCAGGCAGAGGGAAAGCTGGGTGGAGCAGAGTGGTTTCATTGCTTGGCTCAAGAAAAACCTCAGAGCACTTAAGGGAACTTGTTAGCTTTCAGTTTTTTTTTTGTTTTTCTTACCTTGAATTTTTCCAGCCGGTCTGGAGTTGAAAACATTTGAATGGTTTCTTCCTACAGGTACTGGGTACCAGTGGTGTGGCTTCCAGTTGTGTTTTATTTTTGTTGGTATTGCTACACCACCTTGGCAAAAAGCACCACAAGTATAGTCCTCACTTCAGGTAACACACACGTAGTAATGTGACTCTATTTGATGCATGATTGTACATCAGCATCGTTTCCATTCATGATTTCACATTTGTACATGTGCACAGCCTTCTCCACTCAGTGTGAGTTCATGTCACTATCTGTGTGCGTGTTTCCAGAACTCTCTGTCCCGGTCCATAAGTACATTTTCCCAGTGTTCTTTTTGACGGGCTGGTTCTTGTGGACGTTCATCGAGTACTGCATCCATCGCTTTGTCTTTCATATGAAACCACCAGCTCATAACTACTACCTCATCACGCTGCACTTCCTCCTGCACGGACAGCACCACAAGGTACAAACACAGCAGCATGGGGCACAAGCTAGATCAGGGGTCGGCAACCTTCAGCATTAAAAGAGCCATTTGGACCCGTTTCCCACCAAATAAAACACATCTGGAGCCGCAAAACCAGCTGATCCCTAAAATTGAGACAACAAAGCATACTGTATATAGTTTCCTTACACTAACAGGATGCGGGATGTTGTAGACGTGACTGTTTGCCGGACAAAAAAACATCGTCTGTAAATGTTTTTCTGACTTGTCATTTACGCTGCTGTGGCAGAGGGATGTGGCAGCTCCTGCCAACCGCTGAACTAGATCATAAAACTAGTAAATCATAAAGCTCTTTTTTGTCATGTCTTCCTATTATGGCATAAAAAACCTTTGACCATTAATAAATTATTTTTATTGCAGTTAAACAGCTTATTTCCTCTGAACTCAATGCATAGTGGGCAGAGCCTAAAACCAGAGCCTGCATACACTAACACTTCTCAACTTCATTTTTAATAAATATATTTAAATATGATACATTTTTTATTCCAAATTTCAGCTTTACTTTGCATTTTTCCCGTTGTTCCCACAGTGTCATGTCGTGATACACGTTTCTTTTCTCCATAGTCTCCATTCGATGGTTCTCGGCTGGTCTTCCCCCCCGGCCTGGCTTCTTTAGTGGTGGGGAGTTTCTACGCAGTTCTTAATCACACCCTCCCAGAGATTATTGGCACATCAATGTTTGTTGGAGGACTGTGCGGTTACGTTGTGTACGACATGATCCACTACTACCTTCACTATGGCTCGCCAAAGAGAGGCTCGTATTTGTACGGCCTGAAGGCGTATCACGTCAAACACCACTTTGAGCACCAGAGATCAGGTGATTACTACAAAATTTCGATAGACATTCAAGGTTTGAGTTTAATTCTCCTTGATTTTGTTCCTTATGCATCTGATATTATCTTTATCTCTCTGCAGGTTTTGGAATCACCACCACATTCTGGGACCACCCATTCAACACTGTCATCCCTGATGAGAAATTTTAACACAGAAACAGCCCACAGGACTTACCATCCATCCCAGATGCTATAACCACCCTGATGCCTGTAGTTCAGTCTCTGCAGCTGTGGCTTCCCCACCACAGGAGCAGGATTTACTTCTGAGGACTCGTGGACTGCTGCAACTAATCAATCTGTTCACAGTATATCACATATCAACCTGCTTTTTGACTCCAGCCAGCAACACCATGTTTTCTTATGCTTGGCCAGTCTGCTGTCCTTTCTGTTCCATTTTTTCTTATCAAATCGACGTCTACTATTGCTGCGCTCTTGTTCACCATCCACAGTATAATATTCATCTGGGTTGTAAGACATGAGAAGAATGAGACACACATGAACAGACAATTAGTGCAAATGCGCACGTTTATGTCTTTTGATTATTATGGTTTAGTTTCATTTGAAGGACTACACTAGGAAACTGTAGATCTAGCTCACAATCATAGTTACAAAACTTTCCTGGTTCTTAAGCGTTCGGCAACAGCATAACACGCAGCATAGAAATGCACACGCACTGCACTAGAGCAGCTTCCCTCAGAGTGAGAGAAAAGGAAAAGGAAGTGAGAGAAGGTGAGTGAATGTGGGCAGTAGGTAGAAATGAAGGGAGATGACAGGGTGAGAAAGAAAGTGTGTGACTGTGTGTGTCGATACTGAGTGAGAGGGAACCCTTAAACCTAGCAGAACTAACTCAGGAAAAACAACTATCTGTAGCCTTCCTAGAAACTATCTACTAATTGAACCTTCTTTGTATTGTCCTCTCCTCCACTGCTTACCGCGCTGCTACACTCTGTCTTTAACAGTCTACACACAGTTCCCTCCACCTTGTTGAGGCTCGACGTAGTGTTCTTAAGGGAACAAATAACATTGCAGAAGTGAGGTTCTGCAACTGTGCATTAATGTGATTACTACTCCTAAAGTCATGTAAAGCAGTTTTAAATGTGCAAAACCACTGTGGAGATTTATTTTTGCAAGGCTGTCGTTATATTTCCTCTGTTTTCTTTTGGCCTTTAATGATACAACAAAGATGTAAAAAGATATTTTGTAAGATGCTTTGTACATAAGAGGAGACTCTTTTAATTGCGCCAGCTTTACGTTGTCAGAGTGAGCAGATGGTGAATCCGTCTGTGTGTGTGTGTGTGTGGGTGCATTTAGATGTAATGATAGATCGATGGCACAGGCTGCGTTGTTACGATGACAGAGGGACAAAGCTGAAGGCATGAAGCCAGCCTGTCAATCTTCCTGCTGTTGGGATCTTAGGGTCAAAAGGTCACAGAAACATCTAGGTGACATTTATATTGTCACCTAGATGATATTTTTCAACACAACTCAACAAAATGATTCGGGTGATTTGGATCTCACGCCGTGCATTTGGCCCTGCAGATCCCCTCAGGATGACGATCTAGGAACCATCTGACTGGACAGCTGGAGGTCTTGATATGGACTGGTGGATCCTCAAAATGTCTCTTCTAAACACCAGGCAACAACGCTAATAGCTGAAGCAGAACAAAGTTAATTCAAACTATTTTCGTAAATGACAGAGCACATCGAGAGTACTGCACAAAATAATTTTTAACAGCTTTTCTAGTTTGAAGAAAGACTCACAACTTCAGTGTGTGAGACTCCCAATATTTATGTACATACATTCTTACATATGTAAAGTAACCTCCAGTTCAACCTTTGACAAAGAGCAAATAAATAATAATAATATAGGTGATTTGTTTTTTCCTTTCATATTCAGTGCAACAATATTTAAGTCTTTAGGTTAAACTCAAGCAGGCTGTACAACCAAATCGTTTCTAATTAAGTTATTTAAGTTTCACCAGGGTTCGCAGGGTTGAGCTATAACCCACTGGGCACTAAAATGTGTCATATTTCCTACAGTGCACCTCTCAGTTGAAGCGACGTTACTGTCAAGAATTGTGATGATTGTTTTTTTTTTTAGTATACAGTGATTCCACAAAGGAAGGAACCAAAAATAAATATTTTTGATGCCTGTAATGATGGTGGAGATGGGACTGAGTATAATGATGATGATAACTGTAATAACATATTTGTACTTGTATGATAAAGATGAAAACAGCAGCTTGTAAATTTGATTCTGACAAGTGAAACTTTTTTTCCTTCTGCTAAATTATGCAGCATTAAATAATATTTCCTAAATGTGTTTACTATGATATAACGTTGTATTTTGGAATTTAAAATGCCTATGCAAATGCAAAGAGATTTGTAAATAAATGTCTGTATATTTCTGTCGGTCTGTCTTGTACCTTTTTTCCTCCAGATCGCTATTTATTACTCTTCCCTCCTCTAATTGTTGAAGGAGTAGTTTTAGTTTGGCATTGTGGGAAATAATGTGCAGTCTCTGAAACCCACTGATCAAGAAGATCAAGAATTGCAGCGTGTAGGTTTGTTGAGTCTTAACCAACAATCATTTCATCTGTCTTGAAGGTCTGCAGGCTTGATGCAAATGCAGTTCACCGCAGGACGACGTGGAACTGACATATGCTTCAGCTTCATTTTCATACAAGAGTATAAAATTTGAATGACCAGTATTTTGCAGCTATAAATTATATACAGACCAGTCTCCTAACTGTACTAAATAAACATATCATTTTAAAATTATTTTTACATTTTCTTTTAATTTAAATTTATGAACACCATCACATTGATGCGAGTGCCCCAAATAATTTGTATCCCAGTAATTTTCTGACAGTGTTGAACAGTGTAAATGCTTAATATGTTAAATGAGCAACTGGTGGCACAACTAAGAATTGAATCATGCAGCAATGTTGGTGCCTGCTGATGTAGGTGTAGCCTGCAGAACTGTTTAATCCATGATTACAGACTAGAATGGCAGTCAAAAAACACGCAGAGGGAAAAAGAGCAGAGGCCACTGAAAACACAGGGAGAAACTCCAGACAAGTAGAAGCAGAACAACTGGAACGAGATCAGAATGAATCTGCTGAAGGAGAATGAGACGTTGCTCTGTCTGTGCCTCTTTGTGGCCTGTTAGGCTTAGAATAGCGTGCAACAGGTGCAGGACACACCCATGCCACAGTTGAGTTGCCCAATTCCTAACACCACAACTTTCCCTCGAGGCGGAAATGTGTGGAATGTGACTGTGTTTTTATGCAGTGTACTGTTCTGAGTAAGGTAATCTGATGAATAGAATTAAGGAGGTTTGTTATTCTGTGCTTGTAACATTTTAAATGAAAATACAGTGTCCTTACTTTTACACTCAATACAGCAAATCAACCACAGCTAACATCAGCATACTAACGTGTTCTCAGTGAACGAGTTAATGCTGATGTTTAGCAGGTAACACTTTAATTTAGGAGGTTAGCATGCTAACATTTGGCATTAAAAATCACTTTTTTACATGCATTTTTTCAGAAGTTATTCATGTTGTTATTCATATTGTTTTATTTTGCGTGTATCAGCATCCTGACCTCAGCATCACTGTCACTATTATTATAATCAGAGAAGTGTTAGAGGTTAGAGAAGTCACTCTGTGACCAGAATATTGTTCTGCAAGATCCATAAAGATAACATACATAATAATTCACGACACCTTCCCATTAAAAAATCTAGCGTGTGCATAGTATAAATAACAAAACTTGATTTACAGGTTATGTAAAGATACTATATGCGAAATATTTTCAAAACAGCAAAGTTGTAACAATAGTAGGACGTGAAGCTGAAATATAGCTGATGATGCACAATGTCAATATTTTAAACAGTTATAATTTTCCTTAGATGTTACTTCACGTCATATTTTTTATCTGCATGGGTCTTGAAAGGAATTATAGTTGCATTTACATCTGCTGGCCACAACAACAGTGTCCTGTGTAGTTGCATTAACAATAAAGCATAAAAAGAATGATAAATTAAGTCCATAAATAAACTACTTTCACACTCATGTTAATTGTGTTTATTTGCTATTTTCTTGTAATTATCTTATGATTCATCTTCTGACTTGTCCTGATCCTAAGTTGGAAAGCACTGACACAGAGTTTGTAGTAATCTAAAGCAGCCTCTCCTGTGTTTGAACATACTCAATTTGCAACATCTGCTTCCTAGAATATTACTTTAATAGAAGTGAACATCTTATTCTGACATGATTGAGGTGAGATTATTATTTAGTTATACAGTATTAAAGGTCAGCTGTGCTAAACTCTGTTACCCTGGATGTGTGTGTGTCTTCTACACTGAGATACAGTTATCACAGGGAAGCAGAGGCAGGTGGTGCAGTAGGACCCTGCGGTGCAGCAGAAACAGTAAAGCAGAGAACAGGCCGAAGGGTGGAGCCTGAATAAAAAAACCAAACAGCTCTCCACACCCTGCAGTCTCTGGGAAGTTCCTCCGCATTCCTACTATAAACACACATTCACTTCTAAACAGAACAAAGAAAGCTGTGAGGAAGCACAGACAGAAGCTGGGTAAGTGTGTGCACAGAGTGCAAGCGTGTTGTTGCTGGTTTCTTTTGTGAAGGACTGAACAGATGTTGTGTGTTGTGAATGTGCTGTGTTCAAACAGGACTGCTGTAGGAGTGGAGACCAGAACCTCATCATCAACGCCCTGCCAGGTTTTGTATTTCCTGACTCATCCTCACATTCACTTTACATGTGTCTCTTACTGTCAGTCTCTGAAAACATACGTCTCACTAGGAAGTGCTAAACTACTTTCAGTTCTCTCTGACAGCCGGATCCCCGCTCACATGAGTGTGTCTGTGTGTTAGCATGCATACATGCCCATTTCCAGTGCACTGGAAACCATATCAGTTGTTAGGACTAACCACTGTTTCCACCTGAGAAACATTTACTGCAGATTCAGTGGTGAAGAGTGCAAATAAAAAGTAATAAATAGATCTCTTGAAAATTATGCATTATGCATTTTATATAATACATATTCAGCCTCAGTTGCAAACCTAAGAGCACCATTACCTGTATTTGTCAATCACGTTTTATAATAACATGACTGTCAACATATGACTGAAATATATAAATGATGGATTATTAATTTAGTTTTTTCATAGCTTTATTACTTTTAGTCTACATGCTAAAGATTAAAAGTACTGGACTACTACTCTAAAAATGATACTACAAGCACCTTTTGATTTTTAGGACCAGCATGAGCAGTGAAACTTCTGCTGGCACTGTGTCGACTGATCTGGGGTCATCAACGTTCATTAGCTCAGGAGAGTGAGGGAGAATGTCTCGACCAGTTATTATATATATCGTAATCTATGTCGTGGACTAATTAACATGTTGATAATATGGTCCCTAGAGTTGTGATGCTAAGTGAGCTAAAGCTAAAGAGCTAAAGTGAGATGATGATGGGAGGACAGCAAACTAAAGCAGTTTTTGTGAACGTGTCTTACCAGTCTCACAATGAGTGAGGCGGGTGGTGACGGAGGTGAAGGTGCAGCTGGTGGCAGCAGCAGAAGCAGCAGTGAAAAAGTCCAGCAGCTGGAAGATAAGGCTGGGGAGGTAAAGCTCCCAGGCAAGCTGAGTGCTGCTACTACTGGACCAGGCTGGACTAAGGTCACCTGCCCTTGCTGCGTGGAGGAGCGGTTGGAGCCGTTGGTTCTGGTGAAGCTTGGGCCAAAGGTTCGGCCTGAGACGAAGAGGTGGCTCATTAGACTGATAGGAGCTCCTCAGAAAGATGGAGGTAGGGGCTTGAGTTGCAGTGCTGAGCTGCAGGAGCACATGTAAAGATCATTTTTCTCTGTCTATTGATTGTAACCTTGCAGACGAGTACAGATCAAACATTTATGAACATTTCTCTGCCTCTCTTATTAGAAATCTATTGAACACAAGAGTTATTGTCTGGAAGAAGTCTAGCATTTAAACATTTGATTGCATTTGCATTGACAAGCCAGCTGGCACTGTAGATAAACTTAGTTAAATTCCTCCTATGTCAATGAACTATAAGCTAGGACTAGAACAGAAAATGTGATGAATTATTTTCTGCATGTTCTGAGTCAGTTAGTTTTGTTCACAAATGACAAAATAAGTGTATAAGTACTGGTTCTCTGCTCTGATGTTCCACACCAGGTGCTGCACTACTGGCCCACCCGGGCGAGGACGCCAGCGGTGACATAATCGTGGTCTCTGCACCACGTTGTTCATTACTACGGGCCACTGAAGAGTTGGGTCTGTGTAAACCATACCTCAATGGGGACATGGCGGCTTTCTCCTACAACGACAGAGACAACTTTAAAGATTCAGGTACAGCAGACCTTTGAGTGTATTCATGAAAACACACACAGTGCTTCTAGACTTTATGATCACATATATGTTTCAAATTAAGAGTTCAAGTTTGACCAAGAAGTGACCTTGTTTGTGTTAAAAAATTATGTAATTGATGAATGTCAAAAGGAAAAAAGAAAACCAACTGAAGGGCTGACTGGGAGAATAGTTTCCAGTCCTCTAATACATCCATGCAATGCCCTCCCTGATTTTAACCAGTCCACCTCTGATGTCCAGGTTATGACCTTTGACCCCTTCCCAGTTGTTTTTCCGGGTGTTCATTTAGTCTCATGTTCAGGGTCCTTGCTGTTTCTCTGATGTAGGGATGCAGGGGAACTGTCTTTATGGTGTCCCAGCTGGGTATCTGGGTGCTGATACTGACCCCCTGTGGCTGCTGACTCTGACTCTGACTAGACGTTCTGATGACTCAGTGTGTTCGCAATGTTCTTTCGGTCACTGGGGATTTCTCCTGGAGTAACCCTCCGTCATACTGTTATTCTCTGCCTCTGTGAACCGAGTTATTGTTTAGAGGTAGAATTAGGACATTGGTCTGTGCGCCTGGTATTCAAGTAAATTTTAATGTAAAAAAATGTTTATTGTCTGAGAGCTGAAGTCAGTTTTGTGGGTGTGCCTGATTCATTTGCCAGGATATGCTGGATTTGACTGAAGACGTTTTTGTGAAACACCGGATAAAGGTGGGGCAGCCCTCTTTACTATTTTACATATAGACTCTCCTTCTGCCCCACCTAGTGTTTGCAAAGACTCTTACTAAAGCTGTTTGTTTTGTCATTGCTGTCCAACCTGTAGTCACTCTTAACACTATCAGTGACTTCAGTCAGCCCTTACCCTAAACTACCAATGTTTGCCCCTAAGAATGTGCCTGTGAACATGAAGTACGGTCCATTAGTATTTAAACACTGATGCAATTTTTTGTAATTTTGCATCTGTACACTGCCACAGTGGACTTAAAAATAAAGATTTCATTTCAAGTGTACACGTCCTGCTTATAGAAAAATTGTGAAAAGAAATAGAAAATGATCAGAGTTAAGAAAAAAACATGTGAAGCTATGATCACAGCAGCACATCAAATTGATGTGTTTGTGTTGATGCACTGGTTGTACATATATATCTGTGCCTATATCATGTGTGTGGCAGACAACATGGAGGGGTTCCTGACGCTGGCAGAGCGACACTACATAGTGAAGTACGAGCTGGACGCTTTGCGGGCACAGAAGGACATGAAAGTACCCGGTCTGCCTGAGAGCTTCACTCTGAAAAGCAGACAAAACGTCTGTGAGTACTCTACAGATTTCAGCCCTGGATTAAGAAAAAGGATGTAAACACTGGAAAAATCCCCACTGAGACTAATAATTAAATAATTAATTACTTGAGTAATATGGAGAAATTCTACAAGTCAAATTTTTAATTTTTTTCATACTCATTTCTAAATTGAATATTTTTTATGAATGCCTCGGGACAAAGATGGAGACACACACACACACACACACAAAACATCCTCAGCAGCTGAAGATCACCACTTTAGACGATAAAGCTGGTATTATTCTAGATTTTCCTTAATGTCCCAAATCAAATCCCATGAACAGAACAAAACCGTCTCTTTCTGACTCCGATACTTTGCCTGCAGCACTCAGCCCCCAAGACCCAGGATTGTTCCCACCGACCATGTAAACCTTTAAAAACAGGCACATCTATAGTTTCAATTGAAAAAAGAAAGTCAATAATTGCTAAAACAGCTGTGTAATGTCAATTTTATCAAACAAAGAAGTAAGCAGTTCTGGACTATTTTCAGTTGCTGATTAATATACATTTGATGTTTAGCGTGTGTACTATACACTCTATGTGTCTGTGCATTTGTAGATATTCTCAGATCACTCTGCTGTTTTCAGTATCATGCGTGTGAAGCTGATTGTTGTTGCAGGGCAGAAGCTTGGGTCGGCTAGTGTGATTGTGGACACGATTCCCCTCCACAATCCTGCCAAACTGAAGGCCCTCGGTAAAGCCTGGTACGCTGGGAATCAGCTGAGTCAGCCATTGGGTGGGTGGAAACACACATCTCACACAAACGCACACACACAGTGCTGCAAATAGGGTTTCTTTTTTCATTCTTGTCTGAGTCTGGGATGAATTGGTATTCACAGTAAATATCTTGGCCAATAACAGCTTCTGTTTTCTGCCTGTGCACTACAAGATAACCATGCATGTACTTACACCAGTCACCTCCGTCTGCTGATTTCTCCAGATTCAGTCAATGAGTATTTTGGAAGCTCTGTGGGTCTCTACTTCAGCTTTCTTGATTTCTACACCTGGTCTTTGCTCCCACCAGCAATACTGGGTCTGTCCCTCACATTCTACTCAGGTAGGTGTGAAGATGTTTATTTTTACTACTTATTATATGTACGTACAAGAGTGTACAGCTTTTTTGACATACAGCACTGAATCATGGTTTATTTAATTAGAGATTTATTTTACCCTAATCAATTTAAAAACCCTCAGTAGTGTCAAAGTGAAAACCGATTACTACAAAGTAATGCTATGAACCTTTGACAGCAATTGCAACTCCTGAATGAACATGTTAAGCAAATGTACGTTAAAACTGTTCACACTTGACAAGTATTGTATGTTAAAACTGCACATGAGTTTTTAAATAATTAACAACACATCTCGTTCATTATCCAGCTGGTTTGTTCTATACAATAAAAGTGAGAACAGTAATAAATCAAGTCTGCCACGTTACTGACACTGTTAGTCCACTGTAGTTGTTAGATAATTGAAAACATTTGTGGAGGTCAATAGATAGTAGCACTTTTATTAAATTCCTGTTATCCAGTTATTTGTTTTCTTATAATTGCAAAATAACAAATCAGATAAAATAAAGTAAAATTTGCAATGGCCCTTCTCAGCCTTCCTACTTGTCCTGTAGCCTACCACTCAAACGGTCAAAAAATATCCAGACCTGTGTGAAGCTGGGCATAGACTAGAGAAATTAATATTTAGATACATGGCACACAGTGATGTTAGCATTGTTCTCAAAGCAAAGATAATACAGCTAATGTGGGAGGAGTTACATGTTAACATGCCTATAGTTCATCTAATATAATATCTAATGTCTAATATAATATTATAATAATCTAATATTATAACTTAATATATTGTTAACATCCATTATATAAACTACTGACAAAGTACACATAGCCCGTCACAATTAAAACATGTTATGCAGGTGCTCTGCAGCATGCCATGCTTACACCTCTGTGTATTTTAACACAGTACACTGCATCTCCAGTGCAGTGAGTTAAAAAAAATGTCCGTCTTTCTTATCACAGGTGAGGCTCAGAAAGAGATGGAGTCAGTCTCAGGCTCACGAGCCACAAGTATTGATGATGAGACAGAATCAGTGTTCAGTGGTCACATGATCCAGGCCGTTTTCAGCATGATCTGGTCCACGGTGGTCATGGAGCTGTGGAAACGTCGGAGCTCCACCTTGTCCTACCGCTGGGGGACCCTGAACCTCGCCGAGCGCTTTGCGGAGCCTCGGCCCGGTTTCCACGGTGATCTCGGGGTCAACCCAGTGACAGGGCGCATGGAGCCACTCTTCCCTGGATGGCAGAGGGACCTACGTATGGCACTGGTGTCTGTCCCAGTGGTGGGGCTGTTTCTAGGTAGGACTTAGTATAGAAACCAGACTTAGTTACTCGATAACTCAGTGAAAGATGTAGACAACATTACGTTTTCCAGTGATTTGATGAACAACAAAACACCAAGTCCAGGCTGATGTCAACGTGTACAGAGTACAAAGTCCAGATGTCTGTTTCCTCACTTTCTCTCCTGTCCCATCTTCTCCTTTAGGACTGGTGGTACTGGGTATGACTTGTTTCTACTGGGGGGAGGCCCACATAAAGCAGCTTCACAAAGACTGGAACTCCCTGCTCTCTCAGACTTTGCTCTATGTGCCGTCAGTGACTCACATTGTCTATACAAACATGCTAGCGAACGTGTACAGGACAGTGGCACAGTCTCTGACTGAATATGGTGAGTGAGGTAGAGGAGGTGCAATCAGAAAGAAAAGAGAAGGAGAAGAAGAATC
Organism: Ctenopoma multispine; assembly: GCA_034779795.1. Lineage (NCBI taxonomy): Eukaryota > Metazoa > Chordata > Actinopteri > Anabantiformes > Anabantidae > Ctenopoma > Ctenopoma multispine. The sequence continues at coordinate 3,521,842 of JAUYWH010000024.1, read as the reverse complement.
ATCAGATTACTGAAAAAATGACCAGCATCGCTGCTTATAATGCTAATCTTATTGTGTGTCCTTAGAGAACCACAGAGAAGAGTCAGCCTTCGAAAACCATCTGACAGCCAAAGTCTTGGTGGTTAGTACCTCTCTCTCCTCTCCTCTCCTCTTTTCCTAAAACATGACCTCATATACCTTTCTAACGACAGGTTCTTTAACTGAGCTCTTTTCTCTCTTCCCCCAGTTCACCTTCTTCAACAACTTCGCCGTGCTCTTCCACATTGCCTTCTTTAAGCAGGATGTGCCTTTACTTCGCAAGGTAACAGCTGAGCTCTGGTTTCAGTAAAGTGTGGTTTAAAATAACAGAAACAGGTGTCAATAAACACCAGACCAGACATATTCAGATCACGTAACAGATCTTAAATGTGTTTTGGAACCAGAATAGAAAACTACTCTTTGTGTTAGGTAAAGTGATCTTCACATGATAAATCGGTGGACTTCCTTTTTCAGAATGAATACAAAGTGTGACCAAAGAGAGTAACCTAAACAAATAAAAGCACTTCCTGAATGACCATAAAGTCACACATTCTCTCTCTTTCTCTGTCTACCTGAAGCGTCTTGCCTCTTTGCTGATAGTGACCCAGTTGGTGAACCAGGTGACAGAGGTGGTCATACCCTACCTGGTAGACCGGTTCATCAGCGCCCCAATTAGGGCAGAGACAGAAGATGACCCACAGGAGGACAAATTTAGGAACCAAGGCAGCCTACCTGCTTTCCCTGTATGTATACAGTATAAATAATTTCATAAACCTGCATAGAACAACAAATTCCTTTTTAGTGTACGACTGTAAGCTTCTTGTTTTTCACAGGGACTGTTTGCCGAGTACATTGAACTCCTGGTGCAGTTTGGGTATTTGAGTCTTTTCTCGTGTGTGTACCCGCTGACGGCCGTGCTGCTGCTCATCAACAATATAACGGAGATCCGAACGGATGCCTATAAGATCTGCAAGCTTTTCCGCAAACCCTTCACCCCCCCTGTGGCTGGCATGGGCGTGTGGCAGGTCACCATGAAGCACAACACACAATAGAAATGAGTTGCACCGGGTATGTCACACTTAACCAATAATGAGTGAACAGCTCATATCATTGTCTTGTTGAATGTGTGTTCAGACAGCTTTCGAGGTCCTGAGTTTCGCCTCTGTCGTGTCCAACTGCTGGCTGCTGGTAATGTCTCCACGGTTACAGGAGTTGTATCAAGAGAGCAATATGAGTGGTACGAATATCTTGGTGTTTGCCGTTATGGTCGAGGTAAGAAGGAGAATGGAGGGATTGTAAGTGCAAAAGAATTAAATCCGTGAGTTTTCCTTTCCATTTTACCTTTGTGTGTTCTGGCAGCATGTGCTCATCATAGTTAAGGTCATTTTGGCATTCCTGATCCCTGATGAACCGGAGTGGGTCCGGCAAAAGAGAGAGCGCATAGAGTACACATCCATGCAGGCCCTGAAACAGCAGGTGTCCAGCTTACAGTACAGATATGTGCATTTCATTATTAAGCATTTTGGTGTTGTCCTTCATCTGTGTGACCACTTTTTTTCTTCTCTTCCAGAAGCTTCATGAGTCCTGATTGTGTTTCAAAGTGTTGAGGTGGTGCTTTATTTCATCCTGTGCTGGGCTGCTACAAGCAGAAGATACAGTACCATCTTCGGTGTTGTGTGGACATAAGAAGGAGAAAGACTCTCCAGTAGGCCCTCAGTGCACACTTCTGTGCGATTACTATTTCCCCCACTTATTAACATTACTGTACATATATATACGCTGAAAGTGAAGTTGAAACAGCAGCTTTCCCCCAATATTAGACAGCAAATGCAATGTACTAGTTCAGTGTCACCAGGTCAAATTTAATGAGGGTGAGAAGTTCCTGGAAAATAAGAAGAGTTACAGCATGTACAGTCAAGTGTTTAATGTTACTAGCGGATTCAAAAACAAACTTTTCCCTGAGACAGGACACTTTGAGGACTGTTTTTGCTCAGTGCTACCACCTAGTGACACACTAGTGTTCAGGATTTATAATCCATCGCTGGAGACTAAATACAAGCAAAATGCATATATTAAAGTCATCCTTTAAAGCTTCTCCTATGACGTATAATAATCTAACATAATATAACGTAATATAAAAGTGGTCATGTCCAGTGTTCGCCCCACTGATAATTATCACCTGACTTTGTCGTTTTTTAAAGCTCAGGCAGGAGCATTTTAGGGTCTTTTAGCTCACTTGTTTAGATTTTATGGCCCACAACTTTACCCATTTTAATTCACCCTCGCCAGCGTCGTTTTTAAATAAAAAACTAACAAACAAATAATCAAAAGCTTTGATAAACCTAAGCTAGCGGTTAGTTAGTGATATGCAATTTGGATATTGGGTTTACAGTTATCAGGTGGACAGAAAGAACAACTGTAAATTAATGCTAATGTGACTCCATATTTACTATAGGCAACAGTTTGCTAACATGTTAGCTATATCAGCTTCATAAGATGATAATAGGACTATATGTCAGTGTTGTGTTAGCAGTTGTTGCAATGTCCCTAAGTGGACAAAAATGTATTATTCCCACTTTTATTTTTTTTTAAATTAAATTTGTATATGTGTGTATTTATTTAAAAGTGTATCCCAAGTGCCTCAACGATATTTGGAAAATACCATAATTTGCTTTTGTTTCCAGTCTTTGTGCTAATCTAGGTTAGCTAGCTGCAGATATGAGAATGACTATTAATCTCTTGGCAAGAAAACAAATAAGCATATTCCCCAAACCGTTGAACTGTTCCTTTTTAGGAAATGTTACACATTGTAAGTAACGTGTAAAAAAAAGCATGTGTGTTGGCTCCATCAAACTGAGAAACACAGCTTATATTACTGAAAATACAGTAGTGTCTAATAAATGGCGTGTTTAAGTTATAACTTAATTTAGGTTGTATTCTGTCCTGATTTGACTCTTAACAATAAGGCAGGAATTGATGAGTTTGTCTCTGATTGAACAGATTTTATATCTGTATCTATTCTAGCCTCATCGATGATGCTGTCCGTTTTTGATTTTTCCTAAAATAATCACACTGTGGCTATAATGTAGAAACACGGTTAACATAAATGTATCTGCCAAGAGATTAACGAAAGAACCATTATCTGCTTTGCATTAGAAATATATTGTTTGACAGCTGTTTGAGTTTACGTTCTTCCTCACTTGTCACTTTGTTGTGTGCCTGTAAGAATGACAGCGTGAGTTCACTGTGCAGCAGTAACCGTATAGTCTAAATAATACTTACAATCATACAGTGTTATTGCACTGATGTAATATAATGAACATGCAGATGAAGTCACTTGGGAACTCCACCTTTTCTTCCATACTTGCTGAACAGTTCATTACATAAGTTATTGTTCTTACCACTTAGTAATTTTATTTCCAGCCACCAGGAGGCACTCTTTGTATTTTATTTCACTCACATCCATCTTCATAAATTCTGCTGGCTATAGAAAGACTCAGCAAAGATGCAGGAAAAAAATGAGAATTTCTCAATCAGCTGCTCTGCACATTTTCACTCCTGACACTGTCATAAACCTTTGTGTGTGTGTGTGTGTGTGTGCACTGTTCTGATTGGTCGTGATGAGATAAACTTATAGACAATCTGATCTCAGGATCAGAATTTCAAGTTAGGAAAAGAGCTGACAATGTTTGCTTGTCTTAAAATAAATATACACAGGGCTTGTTGACTGTTGTGTGTTCTTATAGTTTGCATCTATATTTATAATCATATCTATAACTATAATTTATAATTTGATTTTAGAAAACTGTGGTGGGTGTTTTCTACTTTTTTCTACCAAAAACAATTTTTGATAGATGCAGATTTTTATGTAAAAAACACAGATGAAACCCATATATACGCCTGCTTAAATATATCTGCTCTGGACCATGTATAGCATGAAAATGCTGCTTTGATGTTAATATATTTATAGTAGTAGTACATTATATACTGACAGGGACTATTCTACTAATAGATACTGGTAAAGTACATTTGTTGATTGGACCTAGCATTTCAAAGATAAAAAAAAACTTCCCGAGTGAATTTACTGTGACAGGTATTTGTTCAATGGATGTTTAACATCCTTTATCCTCACAGGCACATCTTGCTCATTACAGTGGATCAGAATAGCAGCACCGGAGGTCTTGAAGGCCGAGGCTGGCTGCATTAACCCTCCATGAGGCAGTGGTGAAAAATTATTCAGAAGTAGCAGTGCAAAACTACTCTACGTAAAAGCCATGGATTTAACCTTACTTAAGATGTTAAGGTGCTAGCTGTGTATGCTAGTTACTTCATGGATGCAGATTCTTTTTAAAAAATATAATAAAGCTAATAGGGTATTTTGTACTATTGATTAACGACCCAGCTGTACATGAAGTGTGTGGTGAAAATCAGCTCAACATCAACATCAGCACATCAGTAACTACAGTACAAGAATAAATGTCATTCTGCGTGAGTATGTTTTACTTTAGGTTCTTTCAGTATATTTTGATGCTGTACTTTTGATATGTGTAGAAAAGTGTCTAATGCAGGACAGGAGGAGTATAAGGATAAAGTAGAAGGAGCATTATGTACACTGCATTTTTGTGAAATAAACACACTAGACTCATCCATGTTGTTGATTTAACCCATTTTAATAAATAAATACAGAAAAATAAGTTCATGGCTCCATAGAGATGTGGTCCTAGTTACAATGCAGATCAGTAGACACACACAGACGCTTAGGGGAAACAGGCTGCACTCACACAGGAACAAATAACAGGATTTTATCCCTCTTCTGCACAGATTTTATGCCTCCACAGCTGATGAGATTTGAGTGATTAATCAGATTTCACATGACATCCAGTCGTTACATGGGAAAGAACCATCCTATCACAGGTTTGGTCACAAGTTAAAAATTCAACTGCCATAAAGATGCAGTGACCAACAGCAATAAGCTCTAACAGGACGATGTAGCTTGTTGTACAGGCTTTGTGCTCCTCTACAGAACTTTACACTTTATGTCTGAAAAAAAAGTATGTTTGTGAAAATAGAGAGGCACCATATGTTAAAGAACACCATGCAGAGAGAGTCATCAGCTACAAAAAATGTGGTCTAAATAACCAAAACAAAAATCCCAGGATACTGCTTGTAGAAAACCACCAGCTGCAGTAGTCACTCTGTGTGCAATTCATCATTCAGTGGGTTACTCCAAGGTGCGGTTACACAAGAACTGTCCTGTCAGATGCAAGACAGGTGGAGGTATATTATGGTACATAACAGTAATAACATGAACAAAGTCACACATCTCTACAGAGAACTTAAATCTTTGTCATGTTATATAAAAAAAAAATATCATGGAACTTCATCCAAAATAAAACTGTTATGATTAAATACTTAAATGTTCAGTGTAATTAAAAACACCTTCAAATGCCACGGAAGACCTGCATCCCAATTCATGGACCAACAAAGAGTATCATACAGTATATCTGGACAAGTCATTATATCAGTAAGACTTCAGGATTTAGGAGAACAGATCATGTCAACAGATCAGCTGTAAGCATATATACAGTATCCTATCATAACAGTCTCAGTCTTTCATTAAAGAGCTTATATCAGGAGCTTTTAAACAAACATGAGAAGCAGGTTGTGCAAAGGGAAGAGGAAACAAGTGCTACTCTGTAGCAGAAGCTGGTTCAAAGTTTATTCTACATCATAAAATATAAAATATGAAGTCATGGATCTACTGAGTGCACATGCGAGAACATTCTGACGTTTAGAGCTTTTTACAGTCAGAACTAAAATCACACGGTGGCCACATCCAGTATGAAACCCATTTGATCATTGTAGGCACCTTTTCAACAAACAAAATAAGACTATAGCTTATTCACTACAAACTGCTGCAGTCATTCTGCTGATCTCTTAATGTCTTCTGTCTTCAGTCCCCCCTCGCTCCCGTACAGGTGACTTCACTCTTGGTTCTAAGCTACAGATCAGACACAGTCTAGACATTGGTATTCTATGGTTGCTTCTGTACACAGCAGCAAATTGAAGAGGTTCTACTATGTCTGCCACCACCTCTAGCGTAAAACGATGTTAGCGCACTTCTAGAAACGGAGTCTTTGTAGGTATGAAGCTGTACATGTCTCAGTCTGTACACTTGTGTGCTGAGGGTCTTTGCTGTCGGGCTTCTAGGTCTCTGCAGCGAAAGGCTCAGCAGGGAGCTCAGTGGGTTGCCACTTCACATGGTTTGTGCTCAGTCGACAGTCACCTGCAGACTGCTAAACAGCCCGTGTGTCCCGAGTGAGTGAGCAGCACGTCGCAGATAGCACCCAGGCTGGCTTCACTTATAACACATGGCAGCAGTTGTACTGAGCCAGCGGGAGGATCTTGGGCTTGTTGTGCGTTGGTAAGTTGAAAGATAGAGCTTTCTCACACAGAGGGAACTGAAAGAGTCTCTCACGCAGCTTTATGCTGTGTCGTTTCCCCTGCTCCACCCTCGCAGCAGCCTCATCGCGGGTCCCCAGTGCGTTTAGGGGTCGAGATCTGTCTGTCAAGAGGTCACCTCTTCTCCCTTCCTCTGTTTTTTCTTCTCGTTCTCCTTCTCTTTCTGCCTCCTTACCATTCAGGATGAGTCTAGCAGAGGATGTAGAGATGGAGGGAGGGCATTTGTTGGTGTTGTTGTTGGGTTCTTCTTCGTCTTTTCCTCCCTCTGTGGCTGTGATGTCTGGCTCCCCCTGACAGCACGGGACGACCAAACCAGGTAGAGACGGTGGAGGAACTCCGGTGTTGTGACTGACTGCCGTGTCTCCATGACCGACCGGTTGATCTGAAATCACACATGTACTGTCTTTCTCTTTTTCCACTGGTTTCTCCACTTTGTCCTCCACCTCCTCCTTTACCACTGAGCTTCCTAAGTCTTCTTCTCTTTCTTCCTCATCATCTGCTACATCAGACTTCTCCTCCTCCTCCTCCTCGTCCTCCTCCTCTTCTTCTTCCTCCTCCTCCTCCTCCTCACAGATCTGCTGCAGCACAGGCAGGTTCTTGGTAACTGGAGGCTCCTCAGCTGGAGGTGGACGGAGGGTGACGCTGAGACTGGGCTGCCAAGGCCCACTAAATACCTGCTGAAGAGTGGACCTCGTAGCGAGCAGGTCTCCACATTCAGGCATGCCAGAGTGGGGAGATCTGGCAGACAGTGGCCCTGAGAGCCAGTGTGGTGGGGCCTCTGGGCTAAGGAGGGCATTCTCCAACCCCTTCAGCCAGCCGTGAGCCTCGATCTCCTCGAGTGAGGCGCGGAGAGACGGATCCTTCTGGAGCATCCTGGAGATCAGACTGAAAAGAAGAGAAAAGTTGTTGTTTTACCCACATACACAAACTGATCTCATGCAGCGTGACCTTAGTTAGAGCTGATCTAATCCTTAATCAACCATTAAAAGTTTAGTGTCCAGGAGGTGTTTCTGTTCTGTTCTTCATTTTCTGAAGTCAAATAAAGGGGCTAACCTTACTTCAACGGGATATAATTCAGTGCATAAGGGCGTTCACACAATGAGCTTTCACACAAACAGAGACATGCCTACTGCCATTATTTTCATCTATGTTTGAATCACTTAACCACCATCATGTTATTAGAATAAAGCTGGTTTATTTTTGTATTTGTCTCATGTTCCTGTTGCTCTAGTAAATGGTGTGTGCAGGACAGACTGTAATGATTCTGTATCACCAAGTGCTTTTAGAACATCAGAGAAGCACAGAACCCAACACCTTGAAGCAAACCAACATACAGCTGGTGAAGCTCCTACCTTTGATAGAAAAGCTCAGAACCAGTGATGACCTTTTTATCTCAAGGTAACATCTCTCCCTGTCCAGTAGCAGCAGAACAAACTCTGAACATATCGATGTTTACTCTGATGTCCTGTGAGCTGAGGACAGTCTGACTTGTGTGTACTTTGGACTTGAGGTGAGAGGAGTGAAGGTTAAGTGTGAAGACACAATTATGTGGGAATGTGTTTGTGTGCCTGTAACAAGACTAGCCGAAGATTCAAGGCCACAGATATTTTTTTATTGATGAATAGCCAACATTTAATGGATGACACTCACTGGACTGTGCCTATAGGAAGTGTTCAGTCAAGCTTCAAACAGGCTTGAAAAGACTCTGAGACAACTAGGACACTGAAATTATCCACTGAAACACGCACTAATGAGATGATTTTACGGTCAGCAGCTTCTTGAGACAGGGTCACCCACCACAGCAAAAAACCACTGGGAGAGGACACGATTTTACAGTCAAAAAGTAAAAGACGCAGAGATAATAACTCTTTCTTTAAAGCTGTGATTGAAGGGCAGAACCCGTCCCCATTTCGTCCTTGTGATCATACTCACTCTTTGCAGTCGATTGAGACATGCTCAGGGATGGAGTAGCGACAGTCAAGGATCATGACAAGAGTCTCGCTGTCGTTGGTTTCCTGGAAGGGAGGGACTCCACACACCAACATGTACAGGATCACCCCCAGAGACCAGATATCTGGAACACAGACACACAGAAAAGCACAAAAAATTAGCCTTAAATAGCAAAGCACCTCAGGTCTTAAAATAGCAGACAATCCCTGTGCTCTCTCTGTCACATCATGAATGCTCATGGTTCATGAGAGATACTTAAAAATATTTGACTTGAAAACATCCAGCAGTTATTTTCTGAATCCGCCTACAGATGACGTGGGAATCTGTTTCTGTCCTAAGACTCTACATACAAGGATCAAGTTTGGAACAAGGTTAAACTTGATTTTTCTTTATTGATCCCAGCAGTGAAGTTTTATTTTACAATGCCTCCTCCACATGCTTGACGGAGAGGTTAGAGATCAGGGTGAGCAACAGTGCAGTGTCGCTGGGGAGTAGGAGGCTACGTTAGGCGATTCCTCAGTGAAGTGAACAAATATAAGAGGAAAGTGCATGTGTAACAGCTGGATGTCCGGTTTGGCATGTCTGAAGTGTGACGCCAAAGCTGTGGAAGGCTGGGCCTGGTGCTCTTGACTCAAATACACACATTTTCTCCCCCTCTCTCACACAGAGGCTTCCTGGTGCTGACCGACAGTGCTGACAGTGTGTTCTTTTTCCCCTCCTCCCTTTCCTTCCTCCCCCCCCCTCCCCTCCCCTCACTCACGTCTTCATGCAGGCTCAGTGAGAGGAGGTCCGTGCAAACTCAGAACAGCCTCAACCAGGCTAGTACGGTGTGGAATAGGCAGACATGCAGAGGAAAAGGAGCTGAGGGCTGAAGGCCATAACAAACAGAGGGCTTGTTGTGGTGGTATGCTATTCTGAGAATGAGCTCACTTTTCTTTTTCTATCTCTCCTTGTGTTTCTCCAAAACACTGGGAATAGGAACTCTGCACATTCTCTTCATATTAGCGCCGATTCAACACAGCAGAAACAACATATCTAGAAAAATTGCTGCCTCTGAACATATCACATTAGTTTTCTGATCCAGTTGAAGGACAGCTCCAGTTTTAACCTTGTTCTTTTTCTTAATGACTGATCACAACCAGCAAGTTTTACAGGGCCCACTGCACTCCAAATCACACTGTGATTAACACAGTAGCACATTAGTCTTGTCTGTTTGACCTATCACTACATTTCCACAACAACGGTTCATCTAATTTATTTTAGGTTTCTTTACACTTTTGTTTTCCCCTTTTGTGGCTGATCAGATGAGAACAGCACAAGTAATAATTTTGACATTTATTATGTGAGACTGCTGACAAAAATGGAAATGTTATGTGCTATTTTTGGGACAAAGACACCTACTTATTTAAAAAGCTAAATCATCAACATCCTGTTCTGAGAATTTATGCTCACACTATCTTTAGACAAGACTGCAGCATTACTGCTTGTGCATTAAGTTGCAAATGAGTTTATACTATTTAAAAGGGCACATGACAGTGCAATATGTCTGAGGCTACAGATGCATTACAGAAATGTGGATTATAGCATCAGAACACTGTAACATTAAGAGCAATAACAATATTCAGTAGTATCAGCAAAAATCCCAGAAAAGTGCTGTTGTCAAACACCTGCCTGTAAATACCTGTTTTCACTGTAATATGCTAAGCAGAGCAGATATCTCCTGAGGGTACCGCATGACAAAATACAATACAAATCTAAACACTGTGGTTCGTTCAGATCCAAATCTATCCAGAGATTATCACGTGTAGCAGTCCCACGTGTGATGAGCATTAAGACAAAGTCCCACATTACATTCATGGTGGTCTAAACAACAGTCTTCAGTACTCAACATACAATGTAGACTTGCATGCATTTTCTCCAGCACCCTCACAAGCTCACTTTTAGTCTATGTTATGCAACAGGGAGGAGAAGCCACTGAGTGTACTGGGAGTGTACTTTCCTCTGCTCGCTGGGGAATATCACACATTCTCACCGCACATCAGTGGTGTACTGAGAGCACATACACACGCTAAACTTGCAAACCAGATGTAGATGTAGGCTGAACTGGTGTGGTTCTGTTCTGTTCAAGGAAAAACACGTCATAAGGGCTAAAAAAAAAAAAGCAACACTGATCCAAAGTGTCCCCTAAGTTCACACTAAAAAATGCAGCAGATTCTTTCCCTCATTTGGACAAAACCAAAATTACCCAACATCCACTGCATGATGGTCACTTAATAAAACTTAATGTTCACTGAGGTCATCGGTCACTCAGAAATATACTGTACATGAACTGGAACTATTATGAAGCCATTTTCTCATGATCAGACCTCATTACTCTGATACGACTGTGCTCTACCTCTAATGTGACGGTCCTGATAAAGCTTTGCTGTGCACACAGAGGGTAGTTTTTACACATGTAGTCATCTTAACATTATAACAGCCTGAGTAATGACTGAAGGGTACTACCCCTTTAAGACTGAAGTCAGCATCAATGAAGTGGGCAGTTTCATCGGCTTAAAAAGTACATTCACGCATTAGGACGTGTTACGCACAAAGAACTCTTTTATAATCAGCGTTGTGCAATTTTTCCCCTAAAGTGACTTGTCTGTTTTTGGATTGTGTTGCTAAGAGAGATGATTATCATTTCCAACACACACACACAGTGGTGGTGTGCTGGATCTGTGCTTTTCAGGCTTCGGAAAAAAATCTTTGTTGATATAAACAGTCCTGCAGCCTTCAGGATTATATAAAAACACTGACAAAGGGGTTTGTCTGTTTTGGTCCTGGATCTAAAATAGGATGTTTATGAGGGGGGCTGTGTCCACAAAAAAGCAACCCTCCACCCTCGATCGGAGAAATGAGTGGTGTATATGATGTGGTGGAGGCATGGAAAGTCATAAACAAAATTCTTTGCTGTGGTTCGATACTGCAGCAAGTCATAGAGATCTACGTCTAGTTACCCTCAGACTTAATTTGATTCACAAATCTTGTGAAACACTCTTAAAGAAAGGGACTGACCACTTTTTGTTTTAGAACTTTTCTGTCATCAAATTCAAATTTTCCTACACTGAAAAAAAATCTAATGTATCAAAATGGTAAAGTCAATTAGACGATTAATCCACGAAGCAGGCTTCAGGAAATCTAAGTACCATAAGCTGCTTTTCTTAACAAGCTTATTAAGCTTTACGATGAGGTATTTGCCTGTTCCCTGATTTTCTTTATTTTTTGCATATTTAAAACGCTTTTTTTTAATTCAAATAATATTTTAAAAACTGCACTTTCTATGTACTGTGTAATATTAAAATGTATTTGACAATCTGAATCATGTATGTGTGACAAATACGCAAAAAATAAAAAACATCAGAAAGGGAGTAAATACTTTTTCACAGCACTGTACATCTAGTGTGAAGTTCTACTACAGCTACATACATATTTACACCTCACTGGCTAAATCTAAGTGAGTAACTGCTGCTCAGAGAAACAGGATTTCTCACTACACTAAACATACGTGACTAATATAAGCCTTTTTCCTTCTTATCTGCCGTTTTACAAAAGTCTGTTGCCCAACTTCTCTGTCCTAACTCACCAATCACTGTCTCATATTTAGATTTTCTGCAGATACACATGTGGTCTTACAAAAACTGTACACACATGCATGCCCACGTACATTATGTAACTGTGGTTTATTTTTTGTCAAAGGCAACAGGCCCTGTACAGTATACCTCCCTGTGTCTCCACCGCATCATATGACTATCATCAAGCACAAACACACACTGTGTCCTTAAAGGAAGACTCCCAGCAGTGATGGAACCACAGTGAATTTAACAGCAGTCTGTTTACATAAGACAAAGATATCAAAGAGACAGAGAGCAGTCTATCTGTGTGTACAGACGAGTTTATGAGTCACCTTACTAAGCTGAGATCACTAAGGGACATCTCTTCCTCAGTGCAGCTCAGGATTAGCATACACATACAGACATGCACATTGGTTTTGTTATAGCTGTGAGGACACTCATTGATACAATGCATTCCCTATCTCCTTATCCTAACCTTTACCCTCAACTATAACACTTCACCTGTTTCTAATCTTAAACCTCAAACAGCCATCTGAAGTCATGAAGTATTGGCCAACATCCTCACAGTGATGGTGTTAAACTAAAATCTGTACAAACGTGTATTTATAGTTGTGTATGTGGAGGATGGAGATGATTTCTATCAAAGAGATGACATAATCACAACATCCACAGGTTGACTCATCTTAAAATAAAAAGACACTTCAGTTAAAGTGAGGCAGAAAAACACGTTGTTGAAGAGGCAGTGATAAAACACACACATGGATTTAAATTGATACCCTTTGTGTGGACGCTTTTAGAAACAGGAACTAACAAGAAAAAAGGAACTAATGCACCTCAGAAGTCATGTTGTTATGCAAAAGTTATGCATACATGTGAGCAGTGTGTCTTCATTGCCACTCCTTTTTATACACATGCCGTGCCCTTGGTTAACAAAGAAACCCTCCCTCAGAGACCATAAGCAGACTAGACAGCAATGTAACATCAATAAAAAAAGATCTTTAGTTTTTCTAACCACGCTTCCACTGGCTTTGACAAATTTGCGACTCATCCTTGTTTGCTGGCAGCATTTCCTTTAAACTAAAACGAATGCTGTAGATGTCCTTCCACAAGAACAGCCACTAATTGCAGTTGGGATGCATTTGTATTCAGTGCAGATGCATTTGTAGACACCAGAATAAATAATGCTCAAATGCTGCCAAAATCCAGCCTAGTCCAGCTTAGTAGATAAAACCACAGACCTCCCTGAAGCAGACATGTTGTGTCTCCCCCACCAACAGACATCAAACCAGATCCCTCACTTTTCCTTATGTTTCTAATGTCCATCAGTACAGACCAACCTATCTGGTATTGACGAGCAGTGTTGCACTGTACTTTCTCTTCACACCATTCACAATTGCCTGCTATGCAGCGTGAGAGCCGTGGTGGGCTGCAGTGTTAAGATCCACTGCAGAACGTGCCCAGTTGGCTCACGACTGGCTGGCCTGCTTAGATTGACCCAGATACACGCACTAATCCTTTATGGACATACACACATGTACAAATGCACACATCCATACATGCACACAGGATTTAACAGATGCAAGCAAGGGCACACGGAGCAAGGAACATACGCATCCTGAGATACAAGAGAATACACATGAACATATACAAGGGCTGAAAAATGTCCACGTGAGCTCAGGCAAACAGACAACTGCAAACAGCAAATGCTTCCAGCTGAATTCGGCATATAAACTGATTGTCTTGTTAGCAGTTTGTTGTAGGTGTGCCAAACAGGCTCACACACATTGTTTCTCTCATCTTACCAAAGGCTCCAGAACAGCTACTAAATAAACCAGGGGCTTGAATAGTCAAGTTAAAGTTGACTTTATCTCTTACAACATTACAAACACTGATCTGATCTCAGAACTCAACGACTTAGATGCTTCAGATAACCTCAGGCTATGATATGAATGGATAGAAGTGAGTTATGTCAGCATCAGCAGCACAACTACAACACTAGGAGTGTAACTACAAGCCCGCACATACTTGCCTATCTAGGCCAGTAGCGACTGACCTTTCAGGCCTGTGACCCTTCAGACAAAGAGATAATTACTTGTGACCCCTTGTCTTTGGTTACACTGGTCTACCAGTTGTGACAGAGTGACTTTCTCCTTTGTATTATATAAACTATTCATCGTGGATATAACTGTCCAGTAACTCAGTGGAAAGTTTAGAGGAAGCTATCTCTGACTAAATAAACTGATGGAACACGATTAATTCATCTAGTCTTTTTCTCACAACCCTGTTCTGTTATTCACCTTAAGACCCCATATGGGGGTCCTTCCCTGACTTCGGGAACTACTGATGTCACACAACAGTTTATTTAAGTATATTTCTCACCGACAGCTGGAGCATCGTACTCTTCCCCCAACAGAATCTCTGGAGCGGAGTACGCCAGCGACCCGCAGCTGGTGGCCAACATTGTCCCGGGTTGGAATAAATTGCTGAAGCCAAAGTCTGTCAGCTTCACAGCCCCCTGCTGGGGAAAGAACACCACATTCTCCGGCTTCAGGTCCCGGTGCACCACGTGAAGCTGGTGACAGTACGCCACAGCGCGCACTATTTGGGCGAAATGGCGCTTGGCGGTGCCCTCAGCCACTCCTCCCTCATGGCGGAGGATGTAGTCGTAGAGGTCGCCCCCCTCAGCCAGCTCCATCACCAGGTAGAGTGTTGTGGGTGTGTCAATGACCTCGTAGAGGCGAACTACGTTGGGATGCTGCACCAGCCTCATGCACCTAAAAATATTACGATAAATCATATAAAACAATGGAGCAAACAAGTATGAATGTAAGCTTTTAATAGACGTTTATTAGAAGTAGTGATCCTTCCCTAGCAGACAGCCGCATCCATATTTTGTTCCATTTCTGGCTCAGATGAGACTCAAAGGGATCACACAGTCTAAAATCAGTGTGTCTGCTTCAAATCCTATTAAATCTGACCTAAAAAATATCTCACTACAAACTGCGTTTGTTTTTCTGGTCCTAATCATTTTTCATATCTTTCAAAATAAGTTGTTTTCCTTACCTCACTTCCTGTAAGAGATGGCTTGTTGCCAAAACATCAAGTTTCGTCTTGTCAATCATCTTGACAGCCACCAGTTGCCCGGTGTTAACATGACGAGCCAGTTTAACCACAGCAAAGTGGCCCCTGCCTAATGTCCGACCCAGGTGGTATAGTCCGCTGAGGTCAGAGCGACCGGGGCTGCACCTGGTGTTGACATGTTCGTCCTGGGTAGAGGAGTCCATGTTTGAAACAAAGAGGGGCTTCAGAAGGAACGAGGCCACAGGAGGGACTGAACTGGAGGGCTTAAGGAGCTGGAGGGAGAAAAAGGAGATGGAAAACAGTTGTGTCAGGTGTTCACGGAAGGAGAGGGTTCTGGGTAACAAAGTTCCTCACTGGTGGGGAGTCGCCTGGCAGGACAAAGAAAAGACAAAACAAAGAGACTAAATAGACTGGGGCTGATAATTGTGGCCTTTGGGCCTAAGGGAAAAAGGCTTTAGATGAGGTCAGCTGCTGCTAATGCCTCATCCTTTATAACGGTGGACCACAAATAGATTGACATTTCACATCTTTTATCAAAAGAACACGTTTCTATCAAGTAGAGAAGACTAGCTTACGGTGCGTGTTGTTTATAGTACAATGAGGGCAGCAGGAGGTAACATAATCTTCTGTAGTCTGTGATGTTGAAGCGTTGTGTTTGGCTTTATCTCAAATATCACCCATCCAGCACAAATGGCACGTCAAATCAATACTGTAACAGGAAACCATAATGCATATGTGTGTGTGCATGTGAGTGTGTGTGTTTGTGTGCCATTAGTTTTGCTAAGAGGGTCAGAAGGTGGCACTGGACCTAATGATGTCATCACCGCATCTTCCCCAGGGTAACAAGTCCAGCCTTCATCATAATAATGGACATCAACTGTGCAATTATCACTTAAGTATCAACTTCAAGGTTGTTTTCTTTCTTATCTTCGTCTTTTTTTAACTCTCAGCAGTGTCACCATCCCGAGCAGCATCACGGTCATCACTTGTTCGTCCCCACAGAGCAGCAGTTTTAACCTCGCAGGACACTAGCAGGCCCCACTGTGTTAACAGGAGCGGACATCGTCGGCTTTCACACTTTTACCAGATTCAAAACACTACGTAATCTTGCCACGGGCTGGCACACTTGTGTGAAGGCCAGCTGTTCTCTACTTGGCCTCAGCTGCAGTCCCGAGTTGGCGAACACGCATTTGCAGAGCCTGTTCAGCATCTCCAGACAAACAGCCTCACTGACAGCAGCTCCCGGAGCAGCTGTGAAAACACCGTGAGCTCGGCGCTAACTTACCATTGTTGTTGTATCCCGCAGCCGCTACGAGCCGCTCGGCCGACGCTCCTCTCCCTCTCTCTCTCTCTGTCACCCCACTGCCTCGCACTTAAATGTCGCGGCTGAATTCAGGCGCAGAAAGCGACACCGCCGCCTGCTCGTTTTGTTCCTCCACAGTTCTCCATGCTCGCGGTCCGCGCGTGTGTGTGTGCGCACACTTTTCTCACGTCCGCCGCTCCGCTCCGCTCCACAGTCTCGAGCTGCCTTGTGCGTCCGCGCGCTCCGCTCCGCAGACAAACTGAGCCGGAGGACGGTGGGAACATCTCGTGCCCCGCGCGTGCACGCGCGACGCGCACCACGTCCCCGCGCGTGCGTCCGGCGCAGCTTCCTTCTGACGTCAATGCATTCCAACTCGCTCCCGCGGCGCAGCGGCAGGCCGCGGGAGCGAGCCTCTCGTACGCAGCAGAGGGAGGAAAAGGACTGAATGACTGTTTCCAAGTCCAAGTAATTATATAACTGACTAATGTGTTGCTGTCCCTCTCAACACTAGGCTTCAATGAGCTGAAACGCTGCGCACGGAATAACTTGCATTCCTCGCGTGCTTCTGGTGTAATTCACACAGATGACTCGAGGACCGCAGCGGAAACAAGGACTTAAAAAGTTGTTTCCATTCATACGCCTAGTTTTCCTTTAGCAACTGGAATGTCCTGAGGAAAACTGACATTCTTGTACTGTGTCTATAGGGAATTACAGTGTGTCAAATAATAATCATCATGTGGGCTTTTTGTGTGTGTAGTAACCTATAAGAGTCTGTTTCCATGACCACCATGTGTCACATGTGTCACACTATTATTTTTGAATGACTGCATTTCAGTCCTTTTTGTTTTACATTTCAAGTATTACAGTGCTGTGAAGCTGCACTAGTCTGGTTGGTGATCTCATCCCAGCTGCTCTTTGTTTCATCTTACCAGTTAACCTGCAGAATAGTGGGGCCATCTAGTGGTGTTTTTCTTTCTTTCTTTCTTAATTTCTGTCTTTTTCTTACAACGACATATCCCCTGCATACTCCACACTGTCTGCCAACATCCAGACAAAGGACGGAGTTTAGTGTTTCTCTCACTTCCTCTCTCTCTCACTCGTTTCATAGATTTCATTCCATCTACTGTATTTAGAGGCTCGTATACTGCTACTATATATCGTAGGGATAGATCGGTTTTCTGACAATCATCAGTGTAATATTTGAAACAGTTTGATGTCATCTGGCGGTAGTATAAAGAATGACACTGTGGCAATAGACCGTGTTCTAAGTATCATATCACACAATACCTGTATACACATACCTGTACTTACATACAGACACTAAAGATGAGCAAATATATATATATATATTTTTTTTTTCTTTCAGATTTTTATTGACTCAGTGATCAAGATTTAAAACCACAATTATATTGAACAGAACCGCAACATGTAAACTCATATATAACACAGCTGACACCTCTTTACAATATTCACCAAAATAATAAATAATTACAGTAGTGATATATTGGATTGCAATAGATTTAGTAAAGTGTTCATAATAAACAGTCAAATACACATTTTGCTTATTTAACTAATGAAACTCATGTTAAATAAATAATAATACTCGGACTGTAGAGAATATTCTGTATTTTAAATTATGTTAAATTATGTTTTGTTGTTGGAATGGTTGAAAATGCTGCTCTTTGGTCGTT
Organism: Ctenopoma multispine; assembly: GCA_034779795.1. Taxonomy (NCBI): domain Eukaryota; kingdom Metazoa; phylum Chordata; class Actinopteri; order Anabantiformes; family Anabantidae; genus Ctenopoma; species Ctenopoma multispine. The sequence goes on along the minus strand of JAUYWH010000024.1, from coordinate 3,503,723 downwards.
GTGTTTAAACTGCACATGTCAAGTCAAGTCAGTACTGTGATTTAGTTCTGAGGTAGAGCAGGTATCTTCATCATGGATACAGTACATGTGTCATGTAGCTGGTGATCAAACATCACATCAAGAACCCTCTTTCTGGTGTCAGAGCCTTTGTCAGTCTGCTCTGCATGATGGCCTTGGTTGAATAGAGGGGCAGCTCCAGAATCGAGTGACACGTCAAAGACTCGGGTAAGTGCTGATCAGGGGATTCCCACGGGATGTCTTTTATTCGAATTAGCATCTTTATCTGGTTCATTCCAAGAACAGGAACCCTTCTAAAACCAGTCAGGAACACTAAAAAACACCAGTGGAGGAAAAGATAGCAAGTCACATTTCTCTCCACAAAACTGGCTTCGAACCTTGACTAAAATAAATTAAGTAAATGTATGTCTCCCCATCATGCACTGTGTGCCTAATAAACATGATAAATTCATGTTTATCAACATCAAAAGAGTATATACTAGATGTTAGAGGTTTCCAACAATAAAAAGTTGTGCATAATACTTACAAAGAAAATCTTTCTTTTGTTCTTCAGTTAGTTCATCAAAAACCTCCCAAAACATCTTTATGGTGGGGTGGTCACCGTGATATACCCACTCATACTGTGTGTTCTACATTAAGTAAAAAACAAACAAACACGTGAAGATGTCAATCATCACTTATGAAGAGAAGTACAACAAGTGGAGCTCTTATTTTGAAGGTACCTGTTTGAGTATTGCCCAGTCATAGACGTCTCGGCCCACCAGCACTCCCTGAAGCTCCTCTGGTCGAAACAGCTTCACCAGATCTTGGTCACACACCTGGAAGAAGCCTCGCTTAAACTCCTGAAACACACTCTCCACTGATGTGTTGAAGACGTGATTCACGTAGGCTTCAACAAACTCCTTCCTGTTTAAAAGATTAAAAATGTATTTCTACAAACACTTCTCAAAGACAAAACCGACATGGATACAGAGAATATACATACATATTAGATAATTAGATATTAACTGTGCAGTCTTACTTATTTTGACCTGTCACTGGCTTTTTAGGATTTTGGGAATCAAGGTCAACGTTCGTTCCATCCCAGCTGATCTGTTCATCATAAGAAGGAAGACGTGAGTGATAGCACCGCTTTTCTAACTGTGGTGCTGTAACAAGGAGAGACGTGACACATCTTTGAAAGTGAAACACCAACCAAAAAACACTGGTCCAGGTCTTCTATGACATCATCTTCATAGTCCAACATGCACTTCAGACGCCTTGAAGCAAAACTCAGTTATAACAAAAGAGCTATTCACTTGTTTCAGTATTTACAAGACACTGCAACCTGCCAGTCATCACAATGTAAAACCACAAATCTGTATGTATACTGACTCTCCAACTGGACTGAAATCCATCAGATCCTCAAGTGTTGGTTTTAAGTCGAGCAGCTTCTTGAACAGAGCCAGTGGGAAGGGTAGGTATATGACGCACTTGTTGTACAAGGCCAGTCCACACAGAAGCCCAAACAGGAAGAAGGTTTTTCTGTCCTCCCCTGTTGCCTGTGTGTTAAAGCAAAATCTCATAAAATAGTTTGAACTGATGATAATGTTGATTAATTTTCCAGGATCTGCAAAACCAAAACAGAATTTTGTCACACGGTGAACCCTGAGTAGGTGGTTCTACTTTTCAAGTACTTTTCATGTGTGAGCAGAAAGTCTTACTTTGGAGGGGAACCACGCCAGTGTTTTGGTGTCATTAAACATGAACATCCCAGATTTAGGAGACACCATTTCACGAAACAGGTGGTAAAAAAAATCTCTTTTGTAGACATCTGTGACCTTTGTGTCCTCATCCAAATACACCTGAGAGACAAAAATTCTTATTCTGTTAGATAGACAGATGAGAATAATTACAAAATACTAAGTATAACAGTGGTTTAAACATAAGATGAAAACTAAATATTTACCACAAGTGGCTTTTTGAGGGTACTGTGATGAGCAGAGGACAGCTGTTTGAAACAGCCTTCCAGAAGTGATGCTCTACTCAGTTTCAGTTCAAAGTAAAGCGATTCAGACAGGGGAACCCATCCTAATAGTGGACTGAAAGTCATCTGGTGTTCTCTCTATAATACAATCCAAAACATAATTTTGAACATGTAAAATGTGCATAAAACATTGCAGGTTGAGTTGCAGGTTAAGTTACCTGAGTCCAATCTGAATTGATGTCAAAAGCCATTTTCTTTGATTTCAGATCCATCACAAATGGGTTACATAGGATAAATGGCTGATTATTCACATCCTGAAAAAATAACATACCAGTACTTAACTTTTACCAAAATGTGACTGAAACAAGAGATGGAGAGAATGCTTTGACTACCATCAAACTACCTTTCTGCAGTAAAAAGTCGTTACCTTGCTTTTTGACATTAAGCGCCAAAGCCTCACGTCCTCTTGAAGAAGTTGCTCTTTAATTTTCAAACAGTAGGTTTTTTCAGGGACTCTCTGACGTCCTGTAATCCTGTTGTTGGCCTTTAAAACAACAGAAAGATTTAAAAAATTAACAGAGTTCTTGTAGAAAAGGAGAGTAGGTTACTTTTGATATTTGAAATCAGAAAAAGACAAATACTAACATTGAACATGTGCTGGAGGACTTGTAGCAGGCTCTTTACCCTAGAAGTTACTTCAGAGTTGAGAGGAACAGGCTGAGAGGACAGGATCTCTGAGAGGGCCTGTTTCCACACCTTAACATATTTAGCCAAAGTTGAGGCTGAAAGTGAGGACCACCAGTCCCCTGAGAAAAACATGGGAAATATTAATGTATGTGAGCATTTCACAACAGAAAAAATGACACTGGTCCATAACATTTTTGTTATAATAATGAAGTGATTATAATTATATTTGGTTTGCCTGGTAGCTTAATTGTTATAGTTCATGCCACAGACCCCGCAGACCCTTGTTGCACAGCCTCATTTTTCCCTTTGTTTGCTACTGTATCAAATAAAGACAAAAAAGTCCAAAAGTATGGAGCATGGAGAGTGCCACAATACAATAAATATAATAAGCATTTAAATAACTATTTAAATGTTTCATTAAAATATTAAATACTGAGATTAATTCACAGATACTTTATTAAATATATAATTTACTAAATAAATAAGTACCCAAATATTAATTTCATTTAAAAAAAAAAAAACACTAACACTGTTTTTTGACGTTCTATTGGGTAACAAGTGCCCTCTTCTACGCGTTGATGTACTGTAGGAGGCAGCATAAAGAAAAGGGACGTCTCATGTCTGGAAAAATTGTGAGGTAGGCTGGCTCTATTGTGGGCACGAAGCTAGACAGCCTGACATCGGTGGCAGAGCGACGGGCGCTGAGCAGGCTCCTGTCAATCATGAAGAATCCACAGCATCCACTGCACAGCATCATCTCCAGACAGAGGAGCAGAATCAGCAACAGGCTGCTGTCACTGTCCTGCTCCACTGATAGACCGAGGAGATAATTTCTCCCCCACACTGCGCGACTCTTGAATTCCACCCGAGGGGGGAAAACGTTAATGTTTTGTTGTCCAGACTGTACTGTTATACTGGATTTTATACTGCACTACTTACTTGCCCTGTGTCTTTATTATACTCTTTTTTAGTATTGATTATATCTTATATCTAAACTTGATAATAAATCAGGAGTAGCTGATACAGAATATGTGACCAGTAAAACAGAGGAATTTCTTGGAGTTTTCAGCCTTGTGGTCTGACAAACAGCATAAAATGTGTGTGTGTGTGCGTGTGTGTGTGTGTGTGTGTGTGTATGTAGCTTCTTTGATTTACTTGGCTTTGTGCAGCTAGTCGTGAAACTCCTTCTGGCCGTGCTATTAGCGAAGAGCCTCGCTAAAGTCTCTCACCAACCTGTTAGCAACTCATTGTGGCACTCTCCACGCTCCATATATTTCTACCCCTGTGCATAATGATGAATAAAGCCTCTCAAACATCAGTTATCTCTCAGTACCTATGATCCGGAGGCTCTCAGCAGACAGGCTTTGGATGGCACCAGCAACTGTCGCTGCAAGCTCTGTGCTTGGTTGCAGGTTGTGTTTCTGCTTCACATGCAGAAGCTCATTCAGAATCAGGTAGATCCTCAGCCCCTCGGCACCCACTGGTTTCTTATTGAGAGAGGGAAGCAGCTGCAGAAACGCAACCTCCACCTGTTGAGGAAATATAACTTCATAACTTGAAAGTACAATAAAACATTTTCCGTGATAGTTATTGATCAGATATTCAGCACATAAAGTCGGTGACATACCTTTTCTAAGACATTCTTCTTCACCAGTTCCTCCAATTTGTTTTGTACAAGTGCTAAGTCTAAGCCCGAGTACTTTTGTGAGGTCTGGAAATGTTTATCCTTGCTATGAACACAAAAGTACAAGTAAATGAAATTGAAAAACTACTTCCAGCGTTTTTTTCCAGTTTACATCTTTATCTATTTCTCTCTCTGTCTTTCCTCATGGGGATGAATAAAGTATCTATCTATCTATCTATCTATCTATCTATCTATCTATCTATCTATCTATCTATCTATCTATCTATC